>WNWU01013629.1:10320788-10343632 GCA_012654045.1 Ptyas mucosa | reverse complement strand
ATAGAATAGAATAGAATAGAATAGAATAGAATAGAATAGAATAGAATGGGTCATAAAGGAATAATTTGAGTGCTAAATGTTGCCCTTAGTTTTCCTATGTAACAGATAAACAGAGTTAGATGGGACCTTATAGGTGATCTAGTCCAACCCTCCCCTCAAGCAGGAGACCCTACACCATTTCTGACAAATGGCAGGCCAATCTTTTCTTGAAAGTCTCAAGTGATGAAGTTCCCACAACTTCCGAAGTTAAGCTATTCCATTGGTTGATTGTTCTCACTGTCAGAAAGTTCCTCATTTCTAAGTTGAATCTCTCCTTGGTCAGTTTCCATCCATTATTCCTTGTCTGCCCTTCAGATGATTTGGAAAATAGCTTGGCCCCTTCTTCTCTGTGGCAGCCCCTGAAGTATTGGAAGACGGCTATTATGACTGCCCTCTTCACTAGACTAGCCATGCCCAGTTCCTGCAACCCTATCCCTGTTGTAATGCAGAAAAAAAATCTTGTTACTTGCTTCTCTAAGAAGAATGGCATTCCTTTGTTATTCAAACTGGTTCGATAGGTAGCATTTCTAGGGTTTGAGGGGAACCCCAGAAATTTCTAATAAACCATAGAAAGCAATTTTAATTATTCAGCCCTGTCATGGGTGTGAAAAAAGTTTATGGTTGCAATCTTGGACCTACATGGGAAGAAGTCTCTCTGAAACCAGAAAAGTATAATAGTCATGGTTGGATTTCTTTGTTTTTCTTTGAGGATATTTTGCTTCCCATTCAAGAAGATCCTTCAGTTCTGAAATAAGTTTGAAATAAGTATTGGTTAATGAAGCAAATTCCCCAATAGCTTCTTATGTAAGAATTCAGAAACCATTTCAGATATACATAGCACAAAAAGATACAAACGAAGATTTTTGGTTTAGTATTCATGACAGAATATTATTCATGAATCATTTAGCTGACTTTTTAAGATGAAAATTTGAAATTAGCATTTTAAAAGTTCAACCATACATGAAAGTTATGTCACATATAAGGAGCTAGGAGAACATTCCCATAGACTTCAGGACTCTCCAGTTTGACAAATCATTCTCCTTGGGGTTATTCTTGAAGAATCTAATAAGTTAATGAATTTTAAGTTCGTTTTAATTATTTTAGATATTGCATGTTGGTTTTAGGTATTGTATGCTTGCAACCACTGTCAAGTGCCATAAAGTTGAAAAGTGTGTAACAGTTGTATTCGGACAATCCTTTAAATAGTGATTTTCAGGATGTGAACAAGAAGATCCTTTGGGGTGCAAGAAGAAAATATTAGATTACTTAGTTCATTTTTATTTTATACTTTTTAATGTCTATTTTTGGAGTGTATTTTGTAAGTTACATAATAGACATAAGGTACAATTGTACACGGATATAACTTTATAACTCTACATATATTGAAGGTACATGCTACAAAAAAATACTGGTAAATATATGCAATTAAAATGGTTTGGAGACCACTGCACTAAACCATTGCTTGGACTGGAAACTTTAAAAACCAGAATCTCTTGCTGCTTTTATACCCACAACTAGGGATATCACTTCCTGGCCTATAAAATAGTTTTCTAAATCTAGGCAAAATTATAATAGTTTTGGCAAAGTAGTAAATAGTAACTTGATTAGACCAGGAAACAGTAATAGGCCCTAATTATTTCTCTTTTGCAGATTTTAAGAAACAATACACATAGAAAGGCAATATATTAATATTTTTCAGTATATTTACTCTATTAAATATAATCTAAGAATCTGTTCATCTTACAACATGTGTAATGTACCATTTATCCATGTCTTACAAGGGATTATGATGTACCTTTTTGGGTGGCAAGTTTCCCCATTGCTCAGTCCTATTGTCAGTCCCATTAGATTGACAAGGGTAGGAAATAACTTCACAGAAGACTAGAACTATTTCTATGAAAATTGGGATATAATAACAATCTCTTGCAAGTCTGACTGTGTTGTCTTCTCCTCCTTCTATTCCATTAGGGAAATGTCTATCTGAGTCACTTCCAAATCTTGTCTCCCAGGGCTTAAAAAGTTTCAGACCTTTGATTAGGTCAGAATTATTGCATATTATGTTACGTCATATTTCTTTTCTACACAAAAGGAAATTCAGGATGTTGTTAAGTCATTACATTTACTGCAGCCCAGACAGCATTTATAAATAGAGGAAGCTGCCATCCATTGAATAGAAATGGCCATAAAATCAGTGGATACCAGTATGTAGAAAAGCTGCATTAAAAACAGGTCAGTTTGATTTTAAGCAAAGCGAGTGTAAGGAAAATTTCATGTAAGAGCAGAAATATATTAGGTTAGCTGTGTAGCTTACATTTCCAAATCTAATTTGCAAAAATGCTATGTGACATAACTGTGCATAGTTTGATAGTTTTTAAAATGAAAAATTGGAAAAGCATTACACTGAATTTCTACTCATCTGTACAGTCTCTTTGGAGATTGTCCAGATGTAGAATTTTTTTAATTTGTTAAATTACCCATATTCTTATGTAGAATGGTTTAGAACAGATAAAATAAAACACAAAGATGCAGGGTAATTCTTATGCCACAACCCAGTTAAAGTAAAATGAAATAGTAATCTCATAGTGCATTTAAATGCCACATAATACCAATGGCATTACTGGTTTTTGAATTCAGATGTGAGAGCGGATAAATGGCTTCTATCTATCTATCTATCTATCTATCTATCTATCTATCTATCTATCTATCTATCTATCATTGTTGCCATTTTGGGTAGTGGTTAAGGAATCAGGTTAGAGAGGTGGGAGACAATGAGTTCTAGTCCTGTTGTAGGCACAAAGCCAGCTGGGTGACCTTGGGCCAATCACTTTCTCTTAGCCCTAGGAAGGAGGCAATGGTAAACCACTTCTGAAAAACTGGAGGGACTTGTCCAGACATTCTGACAATCAAGCATTACTGAATGAAAGCAAAAAACCTACCAATCTGGAGAAGAATAAGAAGAATTGTTGTTAATTACTTTAACATTGTTAACATAGTTATTGTTTCTTCATTTTAGTTGATAATCCTAATTATAACAAACTTTACTGATCATACATTTCATGAAGGCTAGCTAGCTGGTCTCTTGCAGGATAAATATCAGAAAATCTTTCAGTATACCTGAAAAGCATCTTCAGTATACCAGAAAGCATCTTCGCTTTCCTAGATCATAATCTAATTAATCGAAGTTGTCAAATGTGAAATGATACCTTTCTTACTTTGCAAGTTGCCACAGGATTCTTTAACATCTATGGTAGATTATAATCCATACATGTCCCAGTGTAGTTAATTAGGGTTTAGATTTATCTGATATGCATAGTGCTGGGTCACTTGTGTCAAGCACTATGCATAACTCTCTCAAGAGGATTGTCATGAACAAGAGCATATTCTGTTGGTTGATTGATTGACTGATCATGTGGCATCAAACTGCTGTTGAAATAACCCCAGGTCCATCTGGTCCATGGTGTTTTTAAATGGTGCATTCATTGCTGCTGTGTTTGTCTACTCTGCTGCTGATCCTTTTCGTCTTCTTCTTTCTACCTTTCCCAGCATTACAGACTTCCCAAGAGAAGTCTTTAATGCATAATTTATCCAAATATGATAATGAGCCTGATCATAAGACTGAATTAAAACTCTGATATGATTTATCAATGATCCATTGGTTTGTTTTCCTGGCTATTCATGATGTTCTTAAGAATTTTCTGTAACACCAAAGGTCAACATTATCAAGATTCTTTTTATCCTGTTTCGTCAAAGTCTAACTTTCATTTTCATAATGTGCCAGAAGGCACATGATTATGATCTCTGTAGGTATAAATACATCCAAACATCTGAATATTTTTTCTTCATTACTTCTTTACCAAATGTCAGTCTGTGTAACATTTCTTGAGTGCTACTTCATTTACTGTTGACAGTTGAATCTAAAAAAGAGCAACTGCCCACCATTTCAATGTCTTTATTGCAAATTCTAAGATTATTATACATGTTAGAAATTAATACTGTCTTTTTATTAACCATAATTCCATTTTACACTGTTCTTTTTAACTTTATAAATTAAGCTTGCAAATGATTTGCATTTTCACCAACCAGTACAGTGTCATCAACATAACACAAATTATTGATTTTATAAATGAAGATTCTGGAACATTGGGAACATACTTGACATATGTTCCTAATGTTTTCCACTCATCCCTCACAGGAACTGCCTTCCAGCACACAGGCAGCACAGCAGCACTTGAGATGGGGAGGGGAGGGGTTTAAATCAATTTATAATTTAAAAACAAGAAGTAAAAGACAATAAATCTGTGTGGTTAATTAAAGACTGTTTCCAGTTTCAAGTACTCTGGGAAAATGTCTCGGTGACTTTCAAAATGCTCCTATTGTACACCCTATAAGTATTATCTCACAACTATTTTTTTTTTAATAAAAAAGTTTTTATTGGTTAAGAATATACAATATTATAGTTTACAATATGTTGAATTTTCAATATCTTTATATAAAGATATTTCCATTATTATTTTCTTTTTTTAATTTCTCACACAACAGACATTATTATCTTAAATCAAAACAAACAACCAGGTTATATAAAAATTATATAAACAAAAAAAAGAGTGTTATACAAAATACAATAAAAAAAGAGAGAGAAAAAAAAAGTCAATTAAAAAAACCTTAAACAATAGATTCCCCTCCTTTCTTCATTTCCTAGTTCTGGCTCTTAAAACCATGGTCTGGCCTCCCTCCCCCTCCCGGGCCGCAACAGCTCCGTCCGCCTCCGCTCCTTGATCATCTAATACTTCCCCCTCTTCGGCTCCTGTATCTTCTCCACCTAGGAAGGATTTATGTTGGTCAAAAAAAGCCTTAGCTTCCATTACATTATTAATTTTCTTCTTACTGTCCTCCCAAAAAATCATCAAACCCTCCGGAATCAACCACCTAAAACCTACTCCCTTGAGGTACAGCTTATTTGATAAAAAATAATATTTTCTTCTTAATTCTCGTACCTGTCTGGGAATCTGTTTCAGGATGGTGATCTCCTTGCCCCTGTACACCAGCGCCCCCAGTCTTTGTTTTCTCAATATCTCATCTCTCAGTTCCCTTCTCACAAATTTAATATGAACCTCTCTTGGTAGATTATGTAAAATTGCAAATTGTGAGTTTACTCTGTACACCAAGTCCACATCCCTTCCAATAGACTCCAAATCTCTTTCTAAAAATTCACCCAACATTTTAACCATCACTTCTCTCAAATTTTCCTGGTCAAGTTGTTCCACGTTTTGGAACCTGAGAAAATAAGACATCTTATCCAATTGTAAGGTTAACATTGCATTTCCTCTCCCATCCTCCACCTTCTGGAGTGCCCGTACCTCCCCCTCCAGACCCCCCATCTTCTTCTTGTTTTGCTCTGCCAGCTGTTGAACATCATTTAAATCTTTTTTCATAAGTGTCATTTCAGATTTAATTTCAGATAATCCTTTTTGGACGTCATCTAACTTGTCCAACTTCTGGTCCAATATTGCCAGTCTTTCCAAAATTTTCCCCATGTCAGTTGCTGCTGATTTGTGGCCCTTAGCCATCTTAGATCAGTAGAAGATGAGAAATCAAAGGGCAAACCTCCAGAGAAGAAAGAGGGATTAGCAATCAAAGTAATTTTTCAACTGTCCACCAGTGGGCGCTCACAGGAGCAACGAGTCCGAAGTGTAGAGTAGGTCAAACAGGAAGCCAGAGGAGAATGTTGTCTTCAATCATAAATAAAGAAGCAGGAAGTCAGATCGCCACCATTGCTTGCCGGGGGGAGGGGCCACCAGACCTCTCCAAGAAACTCTGCCACAGCCATCCTCCAAGGAAAAGTCAGAAAGGTAAGGGATTTCACCCCATCTCCTTCCCCCTAGTTTTCTGCCACGGCACCTTTCCAGCTACAAGGGGGGGGAACTCCAACCCCCCCCCTCTCGCCTCCAGGATGCCTGCTCCACTCTGCAATCAGTCAGTACAGTCCGTTGTGCCTTCTTAGGTAGCACCGGTCCCCTTAGGCGCTGTGGCGCCTCCGCGGCCTCGAAAAAAAGCCGCCGATCGCCTCCCACCCCCTCTGGAGCCTCGGGCGCGCCAGCATCGGCCTCCCAGCCCCTGGAAGTGAGGCAGGGGACCCCTGGCGAGCCGCCCTCAAACGGCAAACGCCCCAATAATGGGGCGCTTGGCCCAAAGGGCCTCCAGATGGGGGGGATCAGACTCTGGGGCCAGAGCTAGCCCGATCAAAGTCTGTCGCCAGCGGAAGCGGAAGCGGAAGCCACAACTATTGATCTATTAATAGGCTGGCGAGTTTATATGGTCAATAATCAGTACCTGATCTATCTTCCTGGTGGCTTCAGTTCAACTGTCCTTCCATGAAAGGAACAGGTTTAAATTCAAAGAATATTTATATGAAAATTCTATAACTCCCATGCCTTCTGCTGTTTTCTGGTGGAAAAAAGACATTTTGAATATTCTGGGTTAGAGTGCAATGATTTCATATAGGAAGGGGAGCTGGCAGGAATCACCTTCCCCTTGAATAAATGGAGGAACAATTGTTATTTCAGGATTATTGTCCTTGATCTATTCCCTTTTCCCTTAACACTATCTATTTTAAAAATTCCATGACTCTTCCAAGCCAAAATTCCATAATATTTCTGCCAAATAATTCTTTTTGTGCCATAATTGGCTAGTTTGTTTTATTTGAAATTACCATTCCATGTGGTCCATTTATCTGTCTTTAAAAGCTTCTTGTCTTTGCTGTGCAGTACGGTTTGCAAATTTGCCAAGGTAACAAATGTCAATCCACTTTTCTCTTTCGTCTTTGCCCAGAGCACACAGAACAGCTTTGAGTCATAACTACAATAAGATTCTAAGGAAGGTAGCCATGTGTTGCTCTTAGCCAAATTCCAAACCTCACTATTTGGAATAACAGTTTGCCAATTAATTTAACTGCAAAGATTTAAAGAAACAGTAGCCACCATACCAAATGGTATGTACCATGTATTGGGATCCTTGAAGTCAAGTTCAAGAAACAATGTCTTGCTTAAGCTATTCTTAAGAACACAGTATCATGGTGGTTTCAAATCTCTCATTTCAAACCAATCTTCAGTCTAGATATTCATAGCATGCTGGCTGTGAATTCTGAATGTTAAAATCCACACAAAACTAAAGGCTGTGGAAGGCACTGTTGAATGAATTGCAGTGCAGAGGTTTCAGAGGATTGGGTTATTTCAAAAGGGGAAGCAGATACCTTCAATCTCATTCTTTGGGTCAAGGGAATGGGGGAAGAACTAGGACAGCGATGGCTAACCTTTTTGCCATCGCATGCCAAAAGTGGGGGGAGCATGGGGGGGTCGCAGGTGCGGGTGCCGACATCCATAATTCAATGTGCCCCGCCCTCCCGTGCATGCGCATGTGATCCCCCCACACTTCCCCCTGCTTTTGGCATGCGATGGCATGGTGGGCCCAGTAGGCCCGTTTTTTCCCCTCCCCGGGCTCCAGAGGCTTTCTAGGAGTCTGGGGAGGGCAAAAACAGCCTTCCCCATCCCCCCGGAGGCCTTCCGGAGGCCGGAAACAGCCAGTTTCCCGACTTCCGGTAGGACTTGAAGGCCTGAAAATCAGTTGGCCGGTGTGTGCTGGAGCTGAGCTAGGGCAACACGTGCGTGCCCATCAATATGGCTCCGTGTGCCACCTGTGGCACCCGTGCCATAGGTTCGCCATCACGGAACTAGGATAACACATCTTATACAAAACATCTCAAAGTATGAAGAAAGCTGGAAAAGAAATCATTTTTTTCCATTATGTATATGCAATATGAGACCTATGTATATAATGGATCTATGTGTATAATGGATAAGAAACCAGGATATTGTGCGTTCTACTCCCATTTTAGGCATAAAGTTAACTGAGTCAGTTCTTCGGTCTCAGCCTTAGGAATAAGGAAATTACAGCCTTTTTCTTCCAAAACTTTGCTGATAAAACTATAGGGACTTGTCCAGGAAGTTGCCAGGAGTCAACTTTTGGACAATATTTTTGTTTATATGCAATATATGTGTTATTGGGGAATTTTAAAGGGAAATATGTAGAGAGACTCAGGAATTTGGAGTTCAGTTGATTTGGAAAACTGAAATTCATAGTGAATATACTAAAAATTGTGGGTAACGGTAGCAAAAGAATGAAACAAGAGCTGTACATTTAAAAAACAAACTTCAGTTTGTGTTTTAAGCCATGGTTTAGAAGCAGAATGTTTTGTTTTTAAATTTAAGAGGCAATTTTGCAATAGTGAACATCT
Source organism: Ptyas mucosa (assembly GCA_012654045.1). Classification (NCBI taxonomy): domain Eukaryota; kingdom Metazoa; phylum Chordata; class Lepidosauria; order Squamata; family Colubridae; genus Ptyas; species Ptyas mucosa. The sequence goes on along the minus strand of WNWU01013629.1, from coordinate 10,335,303 downwards.
TCATTACTATATATAGATGTAATGTGACTGCCTTTTGCTGCTGAAAACTGATAGCATCTGGGAGGAAGCCTTAGAGACAGCACCAAATCACTGCTGAAGTAAGTAGCTTATTGCTGGAGGTTGTCTACCCTTCTAAAATAAGAACATATCATTTCCCATTAGATCTAATAATTATTCCTTGTATTTCAAGATTTTAAAGCTAAGATCAACCTTTATATTTCACCATCCAAATTCAAGCAATTAATTAATACTCCCAAGATTCATGACCTAGTTAATCAAAATTCAAGGAACTTTGAAACTGTTTAAGACTAATTTCTATTAATGCTTTTGAAAGTAGATTTCCTCACATGTAAGATATTTCATTTGTATATCATGAAAATATTTATATATCTAATACAAATGAATGGAGATTGCAAACTATTATTGTCCTGTGTTTATGTTTCTTTAAAAAAATTAAATTGTTAACAACTTTGAATAAATTATGGATATGGCTATAGAGAATTATGGATATCTGCCAAAGAGAAATTCTTCTTAAATCAATGAAACAACATTTTACATATTAACATACTGTATTGTTTGAACTTCGGTCACTGTAATTAATTCAGTTTCAATTATAAATATCTCAATTAGTTTCTTTCTCATTATTCTTTTACCTGTCATGGAACCAGAGTATTTTGCTTGCAGATAGAATAGATTCTAAAATAAAGTTTGACTTATTTGAAAAATGTGGGGTTATCTATCCTCCTCCTCCTCCTCCTCTTCCTCCTCCTCCTCCTCCTCCTCTTCCTCGTTTTTCATTCTAGCAGACTTGCAAAAAACTCTATGTGGAAAGGCAACCCATTTCAGCATCAGAAACAGTCTAGATGAATGTCTATAGACTAACTTAAAACTTATGAAAATGGAAACTGTATGATATGATCCTCAACCACATGCTGCTGGATTTTTCCACTTTACCTGAAAAGTTCTTGAAATGCTTGTGTATTATTACCATGTTAGCCTTCTCAAGAGTTTGTTTGAATTCAAGGTGGCTTTAAACTAAATGGGAATATACAGTGGACCTGGTTGATGTTTTTAGCTGGGATATCTGAAGGGAAATTGTAACTATATTATCTGAACAATTAGAAACTTAGTTTTATTAGAGTCTTGCAATACATGAAGAACTATATGTATGAAGAAGTGTACCTTTGTTTACACTTCCTGACTGATCATGTGATAACATGAAGACTAGAGAGAACTAAGTCAGATCTGTTTTTCTTTGCATCTTCTAGCAAATGTTTGAATTGGCCCTAATAAAGTTAGTTGGCCAAATGTGGAATTGCAGTATTTCTTATGGCCATTATACATACCGGCTTTCTACTTTATAATCATTCCTTTGCTGGTTGATCAAAAGATCAAAGAAAGTAATAATTACATGAAATATCTATTACAAATATTTATGTAACTTAACCACATGTCACATCCCACAACCTCTCTGTCCCTGTCCCTGTCCCTCTCTTACTCTATCTCTCCCTGATCTTCAATTATACTGACAATTGATTGTAGCATATTTAGGTATGTAAATTTGATTAAACCACTCTGTAGGTTTAAACATGTAAAAAATAGGAAAATATCATTAGGTACCAGTTACCATCATTAACTTCCAGTCTGTTTCATACTAACAAGCATGTATCTTTTTAATAATAATTTTATTAAAAATGTCTATTGAAAGATACAAATATTTTGTTATATTTTTTAATATCAACATTAAACTGCAAGAAAGATAAAATTAAATTTTATTAAAAATTAAAATGCAGAAAAAGAAAAAATAGGAAGAGAGATAAAAAAAATAAGAAATAAGAATATAGTACCGTGTTTCCCTGAAAATAAGGCCTGTCTTATATTTTTTTGAACCCTGAAATAAGCACTTGGCCTTATTGCCATGAGCTCAAATAAGCCCAATTGGGCTTATTATCAGTGGATGTCTTGTTTTGTGGGAAACAGGGTAAATAAAATAAACATAAAAAGGAATAACTTATCACTTCATTCTAAGCATAAACAATTTTAGCAACTTATTACCCTCTGTTAAAATACAGCAGATGATATTTTCCCATAGCCTATTTTTTTTCTATAAACAAATCCTTAAAGCTTTGTCATTTCAGTTCTGATATCAGCAAAAGTCATGATCAAATAAACCAACATTATATTCATTTTACTCTTAACAATCTTTAATCCCTTAAAATGATGTCCTAGAACAGGGGTCTCCAAACTTGGCAACTTTAAGACTTCTGGACTTCAACTCCCAGAATTCCTCAGCCAGCATGTTGCCAAGTTGCCAAGTTTGGAGACTCCTGACCTAGAACTTTATTTCTTTTAAGTTTTTTCTTTGACCTTTCTAACAAAATTTGAGTGCCTTCTCTTTTAATTTAATATTCAGTTCTCCTGGTTTCCTCTAGTGTCCAACCTTCAATGTCCCGTTCTATAATGTTTTTTAAAAAAGATAATTCAGAACAAAAGCATTGTTCCATAGAAAGGATAATTGATTTCAAAATCTTACTAGTCCTTTTTAAATTTCCAGAGTCAGAGTTCTAATAAACCATTGCCGTTTATTCCAAAAGTTTTTTTAAGTCTTTAAACTTATATTTAAAACATATTTTGCTAAGGACTGAAGGAAACTTAACTGGTAATATAAACCTTGTTGCCCAAAAGGTTCTAATAGCTGAAAAGCAGTTAAGAGACAATTTCCAAAACTATTAAGGAAAGAAAGTATGCAAAGTATGCCGTCAGTGTTCTTTTGAAAAACCATTTCTTTTTGAAATGTATTGATTGTAGTTTGAATAAAAAGATAGCTATTCCCTTGACATAGATCTAAACCCAATTGTCTTGTAGTCTTCTTATAGGAGCAATTGTATGGAACACTTGTGAGCAATCTCAAGTCCTTATCTTGTCCAGAGAGGGCTAGCTCTTCTGCCACAGTCATTGGTTCTTCTATTAGCAAAACTGTCTTCAGATTGCCACATTTTCGCTGGAAGTATAACAGAATAACAGAGTTGGAAGGAATCTTGGAAGTGTTCAAGCCCAACCCCCTGTTCAAGCAGGGGACACTATACGAAATATGCTAAATAAATAACTAGTCCAGCTCAACTCAAGAATATTAGGGCTTGGCTATTCCTCTATCCATCGATAGCTAGGTAGCATCTGTTTGGCTCATGGCACCAATGGATGTATCCTCCTATCCCTGGGGTGTTGTCAAACAGCTGGCTGGTAATAGATTATTCAGAACCTGTGCTTGTCACTTTTTTAACCAATAAAATCCTGGCCAACGTGCTTTTTTCCACTTTCTAAAATAAATTGTGCAGCAGGTTATTAGAATACTTTTGGACTTCCTTGTTTCCCTTTTACCACAATTGGTGCTTCTTGGCTAAAACTCTGGAAAATCTCTGCCAGTCAGTGTTGACAGTACTCAATACTGGTTGTTGATCTGACATAATATCAGGCATTTTTTTGTTGACAATCAAAGAGCCCCAGTGCCATTTGTCTTTTTCCTTCTCTCTAGCTGGACATTGTAGGAACAATTTTTAAGCTTTAAACATCGGTTCCTTGTTTGTCTACTTTTTGCTTCCATCCCAAATGCTTGTTTTCTCCTCACATTGAGTCAATCATAAATAGACAGTCAGAAGTTGACTTATTTTTTAACCATAAAGGTCATATAAGCATATGCATTTATTATACATAAGCCACCCTAACTCCCTTTTAATCTTTTCTAGCATGTTGTTCTAGAGTAGCATGTGAATCAAAATTGTCTTTAAATCCCTAAAACTAAGATAATCTCTTGGTGCTTGACTTCATAAAGAGAGACTCATCTTCTTGCTTGAATCTGATTTATCAATGATCCCAGGTGGGAGGCATGTTAACTCAAAATGACATTTTAATTCTGTTTTCTACACTGAGATTTTCAGTAATGTTTGTTCCATGAATTTTAAAATGCCACTTTACAATATCTATTTGGTATAATACTAGATTCTTCAGCAAGTCTAAATGGAATAAATGGTTTTGATAATAGGACCTGTTGAGTATTTTTTTTTTTGCTGAATTTGAGAAGCATTTCATTTTTCTTCAAATGAAAAAGTCCTTGGCTTTGTAGTGAAAACTGTGGTTAAAGAGAAAGTCAATTTGGCTTAAATAAATAACCTACAGACGATTCATGATTGCTTGGATAGATGCCTATCCAATGATTTCAGATGGGCTTTGTTCCTCTTTTCCAAAGAACTGTGAGACCAAGCAATCTTCAAATTAAGGGAAAGCAATGATTAATTTAAAAAGTAGAGCTTTTTATACTTATATAGTTCAGTGCTAATTCAAGTGCTTGTGGTTGTTTAATAAATAATTTTCACTTCTCTTGTTCATTTCTAACAGTGGAAAAAGATATAAAATTAGGTTCTAACATCTGGAAAACTTAACAAAGAGCTCCATGAGGACTTATTCCACATAATAGTCTCAGACCAGTCACTTGGGCGGGAGGGTCTTGAAAGTCTTATTTTTATTTATTTTATGCTTTGGTACAGCAATTGTATTTTTTTATTTCTTCCGTAAGTATGAGAGAAAAACATCTATATGGCTGCATTTTCAGATGGAAGAGTATTGCTTGAGGTTGTATCATATTTATTGATCAAGTTCTGTGTCAGACAAAGTCTATCCTTAGTAATACCACTGGAGATAATTACTTCCAAGGATATAGCAGATGTGTGCTCCAGGTTTATATTTTAGTTCCCAAACTGTACATGTTTTTCTCATCAACTATTGCTAGAGGAAATTACTTAAAATGTTCAAATATGCATGAAGTGGCAGGAATAGAGATAAAGACTGCTCTATTTTCTCTCTTTCTCTCTCTCTCTCTCTTTGAGTGTGTCTGATACACACACACACACACACACACACACACACACACACACACACGGGGGGGGGGATTAATTCACCCATTTCCATAGGTGAATAATAGTCTAATCAATCCAAATGGGTCACTGAATGCCCAGTCATAGGAGGACATATAAATGATCCTGCGAAAAAGGTGTCAAGCTTTGAATTATGACATCAGCAATGGAAAATCCTGAATAGGATTCGCACTTCATATAGCATCTGCAGGGACTCCATCTATAAATGGGGCATAATATCCTCCTCTCAGTGTGACTGTGGGGTTCCATGACAAACTGTAGATCACATTGTGAATAGCTGTAAGTTAAGGGCATATATACCAATCAGTATCTGATTTTTTAAATACCTTTTGCAATATTTAAGATCTTTAAACATTTATATTTTTATTGGTATACATTGATATATATTTATATTTTGTGTTTTACTAATCTGGATAAAATGTTAATACATATGTATGCATTTTACATATACATATATATTAACATCATAGAGCATATGTATGATAGGCCATATGCTAAATAAATAAATAAACCCTAATTAAGGAGTTACCAAGGAGAAAACCACACACCAGCAGGATAATCTACAGGGAGCAAACCCCACACTCTCTAACATTGATGATGTTATCCTAATCGGGTATTGAAATATACAGGAGGCCATAACCAAGCTCAAAGAGCACCAAGGACTCTGTAGTTAAGCCATTTTTATGAATATGCATTGCCTAATTCAATTAATGTGGCAATGGGTACATCATGAAGAAAGACTAGGCTAGAGCTCATCATAGAGGAACTATTTATATTATTGTCTAGAGTTGACAACAACTTAATGCACATAATCAATTCATCAATGAATGCATTGCCTACATTTCTTGTTCTTCTTTAGTAACACTTTCTGATTCTGTTGCTGAGTTTTGCAAGCAAGGGATGTTCTTATTTTCACTTAAGCCCCAGTAGATGGCACTCAATGAAAGCATCAGTGTTCAGGGTGTCTGCCTCATCTTTCTCTCCATAGAAGTTCATTGCATCTTGATTAGACCAGATAGTACTCCATTTCTGCAACATTCAAGAGGGTTCATACTTTGTAATGGTTAGTGATTTGTATTTGTACTAAATGCATTTGATCCCAATAGTTCCTTGATATATATAGCTAATTGGAATCAGTCAGCCTAGAAAAGGCTGAAAGATCATGGTTCTAGAATTTATATCAAAAATAAGCAAAGGAGTATCCCAGAGGTTGGGGGACAAAATGCTTAATTTTGGATTATGGATCATCTAATGAAGATATGAATTATTCATCTGATACCTTTTTGTGGTCTTGCAAACCATTGCAGTATTTCTCAACCTTGGCATCTTTAAGATGACTACAATTCTCAGATTTCTGAGAGCTGAAGTTCATGCAGCTTAAAGTTGCCAAGGTTGAGAAATACTGATCTATTGTATTACAGTTGAAAGAGTGTTGAATCACGCTCTCTCTGTGTAAATTTATTCTGTATGATAGCAGGTTGAATGTCTCTTGGGAGTGAAATTGCAGCCTTTTGGCAATGTGTTTTTCTCCACAAGCTTGGTGCGGTTTCAGAAGTTCCTTCTGCAGTTGTCAGTGAAAAGCTACTGTACTTTTCAGCCAAGTTTGAATAGAAAACTGCTTGGAAACTTTTTGCTTTGATCAAAAGGCTTTTAAAAAGCTAACAAAACAGAAGCATTTAGAACTATAAACATTTAATATAATTAATGGATTCAGTTTAGATTAAGCCACACAAACACACAGAAGTAATCAAAATACAAGAGCTAATAAAAACAGTTCCTGTATACACTAGCAAATGAGCTAATAATTTTATTGTAATTATTGTACCAAGAATAAAAAGCTAATCTTGAATGCAGATGAATGCTTTTTATCTGGCTCTCTTTGTCTGTCTGTCTGTCTGTCTGCTTCTTTGTCTGTCTCTTTGTTCCTCTTTTAACTTCTTAATTAAAGTGTCAAAGAAAATTTTTCCACTTAACCTTTATTATTCGCAGAGGATTTGCACAGAGAACTGGTGGGATCTAGTTAACAGATAAATAAAAAATACCTATTATGAGAATATTTAAAATTGAACTAGAAAACGTGTAAACCTGTGGGTCATCACTTTAGTTGCATCATGGTTTCATAGATATTTACTTACCGTATTTTTCGGAGTATAAGATGTACCGGAGTATAAGACATACCTTCGTTTTTGGGGAGGAAAATAAGAAAAAAAGCTGATTGGTGGGTGGATCAGCCTCCAGGAATACCCCCAATCAGCTGTTCTCAGAGATGAATTTTAGCAACAAGTTCCTTGGTTGTGAGCTCTGTGCCTTACTTTTTTTTTTTTTTGGTTTGCTTTTTTTCCTGCTTCTGAAACTCTGTTTCAGAAAAAACATTTTTTCTTGCCTCTGAAAGCCTCCGAAACAGAGCTTCAGAGGGAAAAAAAGCCTCTGAAGCTCTGTCTGGGGGCTTCTTTTCTGAAGCTTCATTTCTGATATTTTTTTCAGCCCTGAAATCTCCATTTGAGAAGCTGAGCAGGGCTACATAAGACGCACCCAGATTTTCACTCTCTTTTTTGGGGGGAAAAGGTGCGTCTTATACTCTGAAAAATACGGTACTTAAACAGGTCAACAGAACAACATGGGCACAAAAATAGGTAGGCATTAGAGTGATTTCCAATTCCCTGCCAGTTTCTCCACTGGCTTTGTGAAAAGTTTGCAGGGATAAAGTCAATGAGGAAGCTGGCAGGGAAGATCACAAATAAGTCTTCCATCTGTGCAGCTCCCACTTGTATATCCTCCACAACCTAGGCTGTGACTCTATATACCTTCCACAAACTCCAACCTCAGACACCATCCCTGACCTTGCTACACCTCTCTGGCATCCCTCAGACCCTTGTGCACTCTCCCTAACCAGTATTATGCTTCTCATGCACCCCATGTAGCCTCTCTGAAATTTAGTATGCCTCTTTAGATCTTCCCTTACTCAATTTCAATCATTTATTTGCCCACTTGCCTTGGACTTGCAAGGAGCTTTAGTGATCATTAGTGAATATAGACTTCTTGCCAACTTCCCTATGGATTTCTAGTAAATTATCAGAAAACATTGGAAATGACAATCACAGGACCACAGGTTTTCTAAATCTCAATTCGATGGGAATGATGGCTCCAGAGGTAAAATCTATTTACCTTCTTTACCAGGTTCAAAAGTGTACACACCCCGTGTGCGTGTACCACATGCACACGCAGACTCTCTGCGCATGCGCAAAACCTTCTGCACATGAACAGAGGGTAAAAAACACATTACTTCCTGTTAAATTCAGGAAGTAACGACACCCAGGGTGGGTGGGTGGAGCCTCACACCACCATTGCTACCGGTTCTCCGAACCACCTGCCACAATCACTACTGGATCACCTGATCCGGTCCGAACTAGGAGGATTTCACCCCTGGATGGCTCCCATAATTGGATGCATTCTGTAAATCCACTTGAGATAGGTTGGTCCAAAAATTCTTGTCCTATGATCCACCATTTTGCTCAATTAAAGCTTACAAACAAGCAGAAGGAAGCTTTAATAGTATATAGATATAAGATTATATTCTATTTTATGCAGGATTCTTTAAAAAAAACAAAAGCAGGAATTCAAACTGCAAATATATTGCAACACAGAAAAATTCTGCATTCAAGTGTCAAGCTGCTTCAGAATAGCAACTTTAATTACCATATTTATATAATCCATTAACAGCTATTAACAAAGGAAAGGATGGTAGTAATATTAAACCAGTAAATGAGAAACACAAAAAATAGAAGTAAAAATGAGGCAAAAGCCCAAGAGAAGTGAGTATACAATGGATTATTATTTCAGGGTTAATGTGAAAATTAGATCAATTAAAATATGAAATGCTTGGCCACAGTTCCATTTCTTTACATTAATTAACACATGTTGATGATGGAGTTTCTGCAAACAAGATAAGCAGCAGTAGGAAAATAACCTATCGTGTTCCAGTGCTTCAGATTGGTTTCAACAAGTAATTTATAGAGAATTGACTAAAAAAGTCTTTTTCTGGCATTACAGAGAGGAGTAAGCAAAATTATAAACCAAAGAGTCTAAGTGTTTAATAAGAAATCATGTTTTCTGTAAGGAGGCATCGACTGCTTTTGTCTTTATTTTGTCTTTGGGATTCCTCTTATCTGGGTAACCAGGTTTCTCCCTTATGGGATTCAGATCAGGAGTGAGTTCTACTTATCTTTACTATCGGTTTTCAACTGGAGCGCCTACGCTTGCTCTTTGCTCTTGTGTATGCGCTTCTGCACATGCACAGATCATCAATTATGATGTCTGGGTGGGTGAGCGGAGCCTCCCGCTGCTTTTACTACCAGTTCTAAAGAACCAGACAGAACCGGGAGCAACCAACTACTGGTTCAGACTCTTTACTGGGAATTGAACTGACATATTTTTGCACTTTAGATTATTTGATACAGTATTAACTTTAGAAATTAAGCAGGTCCTGGTACTTGGTAGTATATATAAAAACTATTTCATGGTATACTAGAAATCCAGTATGATGCAATGGAAACTGGGAGAACGTGAGTTCTAGTCCCACCTTAGGTACAAAGCAACTGAATGACCCTGGAACACTCATGTTCTCTCAGCTTCAGGACAGAGGCAGTTGCAAACCAATTCTGAAGATTCTGGCCAAGAAAAGGATTTGTCCGAACAGTTGCTAGGAATCCACACTTTTTTGAAGACACACATATACAAACACACCCACACCCACACCCACACACAGTGCTATACAAAGGCTGCCTTCCCTAAAACTCTACAGCAGACATACAGTAGTGTCCAAAATTGTGGAAATCTTTTGGGGAAAGTGTATTTTTGAGATTTGATGGTTAATAACACCACTTATTACTTTTTTTTTGGATAATCAAGATAATCATATTACACTGCTGGAATGGCCTGGGAATAGCCCAGACCTTAACCCAATTGAAAATCTATGGAGCCAACTAAAGAAACTTCTTAGTCAGAAGTGACCCAGCAATAAAACCCAGTTAATAGAAGCAGTCATTCAATCTTGGTTTCACATTATAACAGCTGCAGAACTAAAAGACTTGGTTCACTCCATGAGAAGATGTTGTAAAGCTGTAATTCATGCTAAAGGTTACCCAACTAAGTATTAACTGATATGGTGATAATTTTTGTATATCTCATTTTTTTCTACGTGTTTCACTTTTCTTCTTTATACTGTAACTGCTATTCTAATAGCAAATCCTTCATAAAAGTTATTGCATTACATTCTTGATTAAATTATTTTTCCATTGATATATAATTTTATGGTACTACTCTCCCCCCCCAAAAGGTGTTGTTGTTAATTAGTTTTAGAAAATACATTTTTCCCAAAAGGTTTCCACAATTTTGGCCACTACTGTAGTATTACATAATCCCCTATTGTGTAGGATTTTATATGACTTTTACCCTCTACCCCTGAAGGGTAGAAATTTTTCTCTGCTCTGAAAGCTGGATGTGTAGACGAGAATGATGATGCTCTAATTTAAAAACAGCCAAATAAGAAAAAGAGAGAAATGCCATATATTGAAAAGGGATCGCTAACACATTTGTTACTGCCTCCGCTTTTCTGCAGATGAAATGAGTTCCCCAGGCACCAGCAGCAAATGACAAATGACAACATGGAATCGTTGATTGGATTCTGATTGGCACTTGCAAATACAAGAAGTAAATATTTTGAACATGAGTAAAATGCTTTAAACAAATCAGCTGTTTGCCTTGAATCTACAGATGCTGATTTGAATTATTCTGATGAGCCTTAACTTCTAATAGCAAAGCAGGTACATTGAAACTGTAAGTGACTATGGTCAGTTTTGGGTTGGCAATTTATTTTTAGAGGGACACCACTTTGTCACTGACCTCAAGTGGGCCTCTCCCTGTTGATACTGGAAATTGGTTCCTGGTATTTCTGACTTAGTTCATCCCTGAGCTACTTCAATCTCCAAAGCATTTTGTCATTGATATCAGTATGACTACTGTGGGCAAAGGAATATATATCTCACCACGGTGAACATAACATTAGTCTGGATCGGGATCCTTTAGTGAATTCAAGCAGAAAAAGAACAATTGATCTTTATTCCAAAGATTTATATATTGGTTGTTTATTACATAGTTTTTATCCCGCAGTTGATGAAAAAACTCTGGGTAGTCTACATGATGCATAAAATGCAGCATCTATTCAAATCACTTCTAGCTAATCTAAATTAGTAATTGTACTAAAAATAAAATTAATAGAAAAACTTAAAAAGTACACTGTGTATCTTATCCTGTATCAGTTTGAATAGTGGCTGTTCATCCGAGTTAATGTTTTGAAATCATTATGTCTCCTGGAAATATAAACATTGCTACAATACATATTTTGCTTTACACAGTATCTGACTTCTCTTAGAAAAGTTTATACAAGAATCCTTGGTCAATCTTTTATGTCCACAAATGATTTCCGCTAGTGGGTTGACCTTTATAGATCCTCTCTAGAGCCTGATGAGAACAATATTGTCTCATCATTTTCTCTTCCTCCCATTATTTTGTCTTCCATTCCCATTTTTATTTTTATTTTGCTAGTATGGATGTTTAAATGGCCTAGCCTTAATTGCCAACATTCCTAAGCCACATCATCACACTTTTAGAGAATCACATCTAAATGGATGTCTGTTTCTTACAAATATTTCACATATGAACTTGCTCTAACTTGAGAAATTGTGCAAGAACAAATAACACACTAATTGAAAATGTTCTGACTCTGTGTTTGAGTTAATATCTAGAGAATTTATTCATCTCTCTGGTGGAGAGAAAGAATTTATTCATAATTTACAGCATGTCCATCACACTAAGCTAAGGTATCCTTGGAGATAGTAATGGATTTCACAGTTAATCTCTGAATCTCCCCTTCAGCATGTGACGGCTTTACATCTTTTAATAAAGTTTATTAGGCTTTATATATTCGTGTATATTTTGCCATGTCTCTTGAAAAGCCAACAAATTTGAACGAAGCTAAATGACATTGAAATTATCAACGTTTTTCACTGTCTAGGTTTAATGACTTTGTATCTACCAAAACACACACTCTAACCTAAAATGAGAGAAAGTCTAAAGTTTAAAATTTATGTCGTTTCATTTTATCTTCCATCTGCTGCCTGAATGTATTAATTTCTTATTATTACAAAGTTGAACTGAAATTCCCCTCAATGCTCTGAAGCTCATCTAGAGCAAACTAAAAGACAGGATTTTATCACAGCAGATGGTGAAGTACTTTGCTTTGCTCTCAGATGACAGGTGGTCACTTGATAACTCCTGTGGGAATTGAACCATTTAAAATGCTTGAGAAAATGAAGCATTAAGGAATTCTGCAATAATTTGCAAAGGGTTCAGAACTTTGCTTCCTCCCTTTTCCGGGTTTCTATGTAAGTGGAAAGAAAGATATGTCTACTTTAAAAATTACAATAACTTTAATGAGTGACTTCATTGAACAGACACATCTTTTTTCAGGGATTGATTTAATTATTAACACATAGGTGATATGCTTCTGCTGGACACTTCCAAGTCATTATTGAAGAATGTACTGTATCCTGTAAGCAGAAAATCACTGTATGATAGAGACATATGAATAAACTAATATATTTATATATATATATATATATATATATATTTTCTCCTAAGTCTATTTTCTGCATGGAAGTTTTCCTTCTCAGATACTTAGTAAACTTTGAAAGAAAAAGAAGCAAGTAGTCAAGGTGGCAAAAAAAGAATTTTCTAATATGCATTGCCTTTTTTCATTTACAAGACTATGCATTCATGTCTCACTCCTATATTCAGTATAATAAATACCTTACATGGTATTTATTACAAATACAAATACATATACATATACATATACAAATACATTTGTATTTGTATTACAAATACAAATACAAATACAAATACAAATACAAATACAAATACAAATACATAGAAGCATTTTTGTGGAGATGGTAGAAATGACACCACCATGATATCTCCTATGTGAAGAAGATTCTAATCTAGAGTTTGCTAAGAATCTTCCAGGGTAACATTTTCAGGTACGTAAGCTTCCAAGAGCTTGTTCTGACCTAGGCTTCCCGAGACAGTAAAAAGCACACGATCAGTCCCCAAACCCCTTTTTTTTATTTCAACAGCTGTGAATTATGTTCATTCACAGCCCATAATGACTCACAAATAGTTTGTAAAGAGTCCAAGAGAAGTCTGCCACAGTCCTTTGGACTGATAAGCTGATAAGCACCCACCTTTATCTCTCTTGCCATGCTGCCAAAGACCTAATTGGCAATTAGCTTTGCAAAGCCACATGGAGCACAGAGTCAAAACGGAGCTTCAGAATTTAAACCAACCAGAACAAACAAAGTTGCTTCCTACAAAGGATCACGTGCCTTTGCTCCTCCTTTATGTCTTATGGGAGGGGACAATCATCTCCAAGCCCTACTCCTGAGTTGTCCCGAGTCATCAACGGTTCTTGCCTTCTGGCAGCTCTGCGCATACGTGCACTGGGAACCGGCTCCCCTGTTCCTCTGTCTCACTGATGTCCGACTCTGAAGGTTCCAGAGGCAGCACATAACTCCCAGATGGCCCTGGCTCCCACTCTGCCTCCAACACAGAGCCCTCCTTTGAGCCTTCTCCAGACTCCAGGACTGGCTCATGTTCCTCCCCAACTTCCTCACTGTCCGACTTTGCTGCCAGCTCCGCAGGCCACCGGCGGACCACAACAGGGCTGCATAATAGCTTGGAGCATAATAAGGAAAAGGAATTAAATGAAAGCCAGTATATATTTTCTACAAGTGAAGGTATTTTGTGTGTGTGTTTTCTTGTTCTCAGCTTTTCCAGAAAGTGGAGAAGGAAATGGTCTAGTGAGGATAGAGAAAAAGGAAAAAACTTAGACAGAGTTAATCACCTCTTTATCACATATGTTGAATTTCTTCCTCTGCTTGTCACTTTCACCTCTAAGATAAGAGTGCTGTTCCCCTATTACATCAACATGTATTTAAGTACCAAATGCACTATGATCTCCATTGTTTGATTGTCATAATGAACTCCTTTTCCATTTTGTACAACATTTTTTTAATTCCCATATTTTAACGTAGATAAAAAATAAATATGAATGTACTGTGTGTGTGTGTATGTGTATACACACACACACACACACACACACACACACACACATATATATATATATCTTTTTCGTAGGCTTCATATGCTTTTCTATCTAGCCAGGTTTCTACCTACGTAAACTATGATGTTCTGCTGCCCTGGTTCTGTGAAATCTCAATTCACAAGTGCTGGGCTTTTTTCCTTGCAACTCTCTGCTGCACTCTGGGAAACTCAGATGGACCATTTCTGCCTTTTTAGACTTCGTCAGTGAGCCACACCCTTTTTTAAATCTTCCCTGTTAAAGATACAATGTTTCTTTTTCTTTTTCATAGGCTTCATATGCTTAGACTTTGTCAATGAGCCACTGATGGCAGAACATCATAGTTTACGTAGGTAGAAACCTGGCTAGATAGAAAAGCATATGAAGCCTA
>WNWU01013629.1:10209199-10311491 GCA_012654045.1 Ptyas mucosa | reverse complement strand
TTCTATTCTATTCTATTCTATTCTATTCTATTCTATTCTATTCTATTATCAGGAATGCTAATGCTACTTTTATTACAAGATTTTCGTAACAGAATCTTGCAAGTCTGAATGTGCATCTCCTCTCCCTTTATCTTCAAGAGAACTAGGAAGTTCAAGTCGCAAATGCTTTCTCAAATTGCATTTCTGACTCATACTCAAAAGTGTTTTATCTAACCATAGTCTCCCTTTCAGCTCTTCTTTCTGTTTCTCAAGTTACTCTTACAGAACAGTACATCAGGCTAAAGATTTCCAGTTTCTTCAGTCTCTCTTCATCTTTTAATCCTTTGAACTATTCTAGTTCTATACTATACACAATTCTCAAAGTGAAATCAAACTAACAAAGAAAGGAATGGAAATGTTGCTTATTGTAATTTGCAAACTATACTTCTGTTGATACAACTTAAAAATGCATCTGCAGCCACAGCATACTAGTGAATCATATTTTGTTTGTAATCAACTGTTATCCATTATCTTTTTCCCAGGGAACATCACCTTGGCAAATAGCTCCATTTCTAGACTGATATGTTTGAAAAAGCAAATCTGATTTTTGATTACCATAAGTACTTTTCCCACAATGTCTCTAGTATGTACCTGTTAAACTTGGTTATATTATTTTAAGACCTTTCAAGACTGTATATTATCAAGGTCATTTTGAACATTGTTTCCATGAGGCTCTTAGTCTTTTTTTAAAACCCAATTTTGTGTCATTTGCAGATTTGATAAGTATTCCATTCACCTTTTCAAGTGAGTGACAAAGCCCAGAACCGCATTCTCTTCAAATAGACAGAGAATCTAGACAATGCTTCATTCCATTCTAAAGCAGAACTATTGATGAATAATTTTTAAGTACAGTTTTTGAGCAAGCTATATATCCATTTAGACAATGTAGTATAATAGGTAATGTGCTACAAGTACAGAGAACCTGTTTCTAATCCATCTGAGGATGAGTCATTTGGGTGGTTTTGGTGTCATGATTTACTTTTAGTCATAGACTGTGAAGATGAAAATCATCTAACTACCAATTCATAGTGGATCAATGTTATAGTCCTTCACCTTCAATGAAGAGGACTTCGCCTTGCAGTTGAATTAATTGGACTGATAATAATAGTGATGATGATGATAATGAAAGGGCTCGCAACTTGGGCGTCCTCCTGGACTCACGGCTGTCTTTAGAAGAGCATACGACGGCCGTGGCCAGGGGGGCTTTCTATCAGGTTCACTTGATACGCCAGTTGCGCTCCTTTCTAGACCGGGACTCCTTACACACGGTCACTCAAGCACTCGTCACTTCTTGTCTGGACTGTTGTAATGCTGTCTACATGGGGCTCCCCTTGGGGTGCACCCGGAGGCTCCAACTGGTGCAGAATGCAGCCACGTGGGGGATTATGGGAGCGACGGGGCACTCCCATGTGACGCCTCTCCTGCGCAAGCTGCATTGGTTCCCGGTGGACTTCTGGGTGCGCTTCAAGGTGTTGGTGGCCACCTTTAAGCGCTCTATGGCTTAGGGCCGGGGTACTTGCGGGACCACCTCCTGCCACCAATTGCCTCCCACCGGCCAGTTCGCTCCCACAGAGAGGGCCTCCTCAGGGTGCCGTCAGCCAGACAATGTCAGCTGGCGACCCCCCAGGGGAGAGCCTTCTCTGTGGCGACACCTACCCTATGGAATGATCTACCCCCAGAGATACAAGTGATCCCAGACCTCCGGACTTTTCGTCGGGCCCTAAAACCTTTTTTCAGTTAGCCGGACTGGTCTGACCCTTTATTGGTTTTAGTGTTTGATATTGATTGATTTTAATTGATATGTTTTAAATTTTGGGCCAAACTGTATTTAAATTATTTTAAAATGATTTTAACTTTTGTATTATGTTTTTTACCTGGCTGTTCACCGCCCTGAGTCTTCTAGGAGAAGGGCGGTATAAAAGTTCAATAAATAAATAAACAAACAAACAAACAAACAAACATAATAAGGAATAAGGAGATTGCGGTAGTAATTGAAGAGCTGAAACAGAGGGTTGTTGCCATCGCTGAAAAGATTAAAAGGCATGAAAACCGAGTAACTCAGTTCAAGGAAAATTCATAGTTCAGAGCAAATCAACACCAGTTTTATAAGAGCTTAGAAAATGGAGGCGGAGTAACAACAAATGAAAAGCCTGATAAAGAGAAAGCTCTGAAATTCTGGAAGAATTTGTGGGAAAACAACAAGAAGCACAACAGAAATGCAAAATGGATCAAACAGGTTGAGGACTCTCTGTTGTTTAATAAAGTGCATAAAATGGAAGACATGAAAATAACAAAAGCATTGATGCAAAGACAATCAAGAAAAGTGAAGAACTGGAGTGCACCTGGACCAGATGAGCTGCATGGCTTCTGGTTAAAGGCACTTACAAGTGTGCACAAAAGATTGGCAACCCAGATGAACCAGATCCTAAAAATATATGAAAAGGATGAATGGATGACAACTAGAAAGACATTTTTGATCCAAAAAAATAAGGAAAAAGGAAAGGATCCTGGAAACTATAGGGCAATCACCTGTTTGCCAGCAACATACAAGCTTCTTATTGGTATCATTGCAAACTAAATCTATGGATACCTGGAAAGAAATAACTTGCTTCCTGTAGAACAGAAAGGATGCTGCAAAAATTCAAGAGGAACAAAGGACCAATTGCTGATTGACAAGCTAATCCTAAAGAACTCAAAAAAAAAAAAGATGAACCAACCTGTTCATGGCTTGGATAGATTATAAGAAAGCGTTTGATTCAGTTCCTCATAGCTGGATCAAGAAATGCCTGGAAATCTTTGGCCTCAACAGCAACATACAAAAATTCATGGAATCTTCAATGAACCTCTGGAAAACGAAACTTATGGCTAATGAAGAAGAACTGGGTGAAATTGAAATTAAACGAGGCATTTTCCAGGGCGATTCTCTTTCATCCCTACTTTTTATATTCTCAATGCTACCACTGACAATCATTTTGAAGAAGATGAACTCTGGATACGAACTTGCAAAGAAAGGATTGAAAATCTCGCACTTGATGTACATGGATGATTTGAAGCTGTTTGGTAAAACAAAAGCTGAACTGAATTTATTAATTGAAAACACAAAAGAATTCAGCCAAGATATTGGTATGTAGTTTGGAATTGACAAATGTGCAACAATAGCAACCAAAGCCAGCAAGATCACAGAAGAGGATGGAATAAAACTAGAGAATGAAGAAATGATAAAGGCAGTAAAATCAGAAGAAGGCTACAAGTACTTGGGGATTTTAGAAGCCTCTGACTTAATGCATAATAAAGTCAAGGAATAAACTTCAGCCAAGTACATTCGGCGAATTTGTAAGATATTAATGTCCAAATTGAGTGGAGGAAACATCATAAAAGCCATAAATACCTGGGCTATACCTGTGATATGATACTCTGCAGGAATACAGTAATTGACTGGACCCAGATGGAGTTAGACAATTTGGACAGAAAAACAAGAAAGCTTATGACAATTAATCATGCCTTGCACCCTAAAAGTGATGTTGACTGATTATATTTACCAAGAGCAGAGGGTAGTCGAGGACTCCTACAAGTAAAGCAGACTGTGGAAGAAGAAAAATGCAGCTTGAATGATTATATCCAGAAAAGTGAAGAACCAGTGATTAAGGAAGTAAATAAAGGAGGCCTTTTAAAGACAACTAAAACAAAAGCAGAATATAAGAAAGAAGTAATTGGGCAGCGAGCTGAAAATTGGAAAAGCAAAGCTCTGCATGGCTAATACTTGAAAAGTATTGAAGGCAAAGCTGACCAGAAACTAACTTGGAACTGGTTAATATCAGGAGTACTGAAAAAAGAAACAGAAAGCTTTATTTTGGCAGCTCAAGAACAAGCCCTAGCCACAAACTGCATGAAGGCAAAAATTCAACATGTTACCACCAATAGCAAATGCCGCCTCTGTAATGAGAAAGATGAGACAGTCGACCACCTGATCAGCAAAATTTCACAAACTGACTACCTACAACGCCATGACCACGTTGCTAAGATCAGAAGTTTGGATTTGAGTACAGCAAAAACCACTGGGAACATCAGGTTGAGAAAGTTTTAGAGAATGAGAAACTCAAGATCTTGTGGGACTTTAGGATTCAGACTGACAGGTACCTGGTCCACAACACACCTGACATAACAATAGTTGAAAAGAAAAAAGTATGGTTCATTGACATTGCAATACCTGGTGATGCACGGATTGAAGATAAGCAGCAAGAAAAAATCACAAAGTACTGGGACTTGCAAATTGAAGTTGGGTGACTGTGGAAAAAGAAATTGTGTGTTGTCCCAATTGTAATTGGAGCCCTTGGAGCAATATCCAAAGGGCTACCCCGCTATTTAGAAATTCTAAAGTTACTGGACTTGAACATTTTGACTTTACAAAAAACCACCTTACTCGGAACAGCTTACATCCTCCGACGATACCTTAACAGTTCCTAGGTCCTTGGTTAGGACTCGAGCTGCTAAGCTATTAATCAGCCTCAAAGGCTGTGAATCTCACTAAAGATTAAATAATAATAATAATAATAATAATAATAATAATAATAATAATAATGGAAATAGAATAACTGTGGCAAAAGAAAGCAAACGTAGCACCAATTGTGATAGATGTCACTATTGGGTGCAATCTCAAAACATCTGGATCACTATTTAAACTGGCACACTGACAAAAACAATGCCATTGATTTGCAACAGGCAGACCTACTCAATACAGCTTGCATCCTGAGGTGATATGTTTATTCCCACTGAACAACATCTGCCTATCTCAGGTCCTTTGGAAGGTGGATTAAAAAGCCAAATCCAATCTAAATACCTGGCTCACTGGATGAACAACCATAATAATGTATTCATTTAATTGTCAAGCAATCCAGTTCACATTTAACCAGTTTGCAAATAAGGGTTTACTTGAGAACATATTATGGATATTTTTCAAATCTCTTTAACTTTTAACTTTACTGTATCTCTCCATTGTAACACTTCAAATTACAATCAAAGGTCAGTGATGGAATTTAAACTGCCTTCAGTTTAAAAAAAAACATAGCAAAACAAAATTACTATTTTTCACAGATGTAGTGGTTTTATATGAGTAAAAATATTTATATAATATATATAAACAGTAATAGTTATTATAATTATTATGGGCACCCCTAGAATACCCCTGTGAAAAATGAATGTTACTTTTGTTTCCATTCATAAAATAATTGAATCTATATCGGGATTCATAATATTCTTGCATCTGGAAATGATTAGACATTGGGAATCTGAGTATATATTTTTCAAATTTGTGTCCACTCCCTCCCAACAAAACTATTATCTTCCCAGTCAAAATCAGTGTGAAATGCATTTCTGTCAGTGCTATAATTTATTGCATAGACAGGGTGTAACAGCTGAGCATTGTTTTTGATTAAATTTTCAAAAGGCATTTCCACATGTGTGAAATCGTAAAAGAGGTACCCATTTGTAACCATTTATAGCAGTGGTGTCTTTTTTCTGGGATTGCACTACTGTTTGCAGCTGCCGCACAATCTTGAGACAGTACATGGCTGTTTTAAGGGTCTGTTGTGGCAGATGCTACATTTACAACCTATGTGCTCCAGTTTTGGAGATGAAAACTGAAGTGTTGCATGGTGCTAAGGTCTTCTTGCTCTGACTCATAACTCAAAAAACTGTAACCCTTCCTCATAATTCTAGATTCAGAATTGCTAAGAACTCAAATTTTGTTTTATTTTTAAAGAGATATGAATAACATACCGTACCACTTTTCCAAGACAGCTGCATTATTGGCTCTATTTAATCAGTACATAACAATGTAGATATTTCAATTTATCTTTCTGTATTTCAAAACTGTATCTTTACAACACTGATTTTGTTCTTTGTAGGCATGGACACATCATGTCATCTGAATAGCTTTCTCCAAGGTCCCCAAGTTGCTAGTCTAATTGAAAGCTGGTGCCTTTACTATTGATAGTTGAATCTAAAAAGCAGAAACTATCCACCACTTCAATATTTCAATTCTCATTTCTAAGGCGAATGTCATTAGTTTAGTTTCCTTTATATGCAGTTTTAATCCCATGTTTTCATTGTGCTTCTTGACTTCCATTATTAGAGCTTACGGATCCATTTAATTTTTGACTATTAAAGCAATGCAATTCAGCATAGCATAGCACAGCACAGCATAGCATAGCATATTCCTTTCCCCAGCTTTAAAGCTAGTCCAATCCAGTTTCCATTAGATATATTCAGCATGTAGGTTGAATTAATAAGGAAATTATTACAATTAACTGAAATATAAATTAATTTAAATGAGTTAATTGATTATTAATTTAAAAAGTTTATATACATATATATATATATATATTGTGGGGCATGATGCCTAAGTTAAACATGCTGAGCTTGTCAGCTGGAAATCTGACAGCCCGGGTTTCAGACCCGAGCATTGTAAAACAGGGTGGGCTCCTGTTACTTGCTCTAGCTCCTAGCCAACTAGCAGTTTGAAAGCATGCACCAGTGAGTGGATCAATTCACGGGGAAGGTAAGAACATTCCGTGTGCCTTTGGTGTAAAGCTATGCTGGCCACATGACTTTGGAAAATGTCTTCAGACAACACTGACTCCCTAGGCCCGTGATGGCGAACCTATGGCATGGGTGCCACAGGTGGCACGCAGAGCCATATCTGTGGGCACGTGAGCATTGCCCTAGCTCAGTTCTAGTGCGCATGCGCATGCCAGCC
Source organism: Ptyas mucosa (assembly GCA_012654045.1). NCBI lineage: Eukaryota > Metazoa > Chordata > Lepidosauria > Squamata > Colubridae > Ptyas > Ptyas mucosa. Next base: position 10,304,698 of record WNWU01013629.1, on the reverse strand, counting down.
AGCTGATTTTTGGGCCTTCCGGGGCCACTGGAAGTTGGGAAATGGGCCGTTTCCAGCCTCTGCAGGGCCTCCAGGGGAGTGGGGAAGGCCGTTTTTGCCCTCCCCAGGCTCCTAGAAAGCCTCTGGAGCCTGGGGAGGGCGAAAAACAGGCCTACCTGGCCCACCGTGCCATTGCGTACCAAAAGCGGGGGGAGCTCAGGGGACTCATGCACACATGTGCAGGGGGAGGGGCACGTAGAATTATGGATGTGGGCACACGTGCACATGACTCCCCCGTGCTCCCCCCGCTTTTGGCACTTGATGGCAAAAAGGTTAGCCATCACTGCCCTAGGCTAAGAAACAGAGATGAGCACCTTCCCTGAGACTTCAACATGACTGGACAGGAGAAACCTTTATCTTTGATAAGGAAAAAGTATATAGCCTTGTCTCCTTTGTCCAATGTGAACTAACCTGTTTCACCATGCTCTGTCAGACTATAGCTCCTTGCCTAAGTATAGTTTTGCATGAAGACAATAAGGTATTCAGAGATTCCATTTTCCTAAGTACACTCCACAGTGTAATATGATTAATACACCTTTCTCAATTTTGTTGAGAAAGCTCAAGGTTGACTCAGCCTTCCATCCAGTGGTGGGATTCAATTTTTTTAACAACCAGTTCTGTGGGTGTGGCTTAGTTGGGGGTGTGGCTTGGTGGTCATGTGACCGGGTGAGCATGACTAGCTGGTCATGTGACCAGGTGGACGTGGCTATGTGCATAGGGACTACTCAGAGGACTGAAAAAAGTCATTTCTGACTGGTCCTCGCACTTTTGACTGGTCCTCGCACTTATGACCATCCTCACATTTATGCCCGTTGCGGCATTCTTAACAACCATGTCAGTCATTTCACCACTACTTCTCTTCACCACGGTGACAAGATAGGGCACAAAACGTAAAATGTGAGGACAGTCGTAAGTTCAAGGACTGGTCAAAAGTGCGAGGATCAGCCAAAATTAACTTTTTCAGCCCTCTGAGTAGTCCATATGCATAAAAGGATACAGCAAGAGAGAGATGAAGGAAGGGAAGGGAAATTAGAGTAGGAATGAGGGTAAGAGAAGGAGGAAGAGAGGAGGAGAAGGAGAATGGAAGAGGAAGTAGGGAGGAGAAGAAGAGTGGGGGAGAGAAAGTAAGACGGAAAGAAAAGAGAGAGGTGGTAGGTTGGAGGAGAAAGATTGCTGTACTATAAAAAAGATGAAAGGGAAGAAAGCCAAACCCAAACAAATATAAAAATATTAAGATAAAGAATGAATTGTTAAACTTTAAAGAATAAAAGAGAACAAATATGAATAAATAGCAATAATTAGAAACACACATACAAACATACCATGTATTTTCTTTGAACAGAGTATTTGGCCGGTTCACAAATTTAAACAGTGTTTAGTCATTTCAATTAAATTTACAATTTCTTTATTTCTTTTTTGCCATATTTATTCCTCATCTATTGTTTTTAAAAAACCAATATTACCCTTCATCCTCATCTCTAATCTTAATCAAATTCAATTTTTCGCTTCTATTCTATATTATACCCCTTCCCATTGTCATCTATTTTTATATCCATCCTCACATTTGTTAATTATGTAATATTGCAGTTGTTTATTACAAATTCAACATTTTAATATAAATCAATTAGTTATATAACTATCCTTTTTTGTATATTAATCAAATTAACATGAATATTCCAATTATTTCCATGCAATCCAATTTCTTACAAATCCATTAATTATATTTACCAATAATAATAAACCAAATAGTTCCCCCATATATTCCTCCAAACCACAACTTAACCATTTCTGCTTTCAATACAATATACAATTAATAGTTTGTCAATTATTACAATTCCCTAGTTAAATAGAGCTTTTTTTCTTTTGTGTTTTAAAATCTTGAACTCTCCTCTTTTGAACTAAATTTCCCATTGTTTGCACCTTCCTTTTTTGGTGAGCAAAGAGAAAAAGAAATCTCTCTCCCTGCCTCATTTTGTCACGTTGCGGCAGAGCCTGCTTTACTTTCAGTTTCCTTTTAGCTAGGGAAAAAAATCACTCTTTGCAGCTAGCAAAGAGCTTGTAAAACAAGAGCTTGCAAAAGAGTCTGCGCAAAACAGCTGAGAGTGAATCAGCTGAGAGTCGGGAGGCAGATCTAATCAAGCCTAAGCTAAAGCTGAAAGGAGTTGTTTTTTCCTGTTGTTTGCTTGCAAGGAGGTAACTGCTGCAAAGCATAGGCCAAAGGGTGGGGGCCACCCTCCTTGCCACTTAGCCCCCCTGTCATCCCCTTTTGCCTCTAGCGCCCCCCTGCCCCCCTAAGGCATCCCACTGCCCCCGGTGCCGCCCCCTTTGGCAACCACTGACTTAACTATTTAACTCCTTAACAACCGGTTCTACCGAAGTAGAATCCCACTGCTGGGTCTACTCATTTATTTTTGCAGGCACGGGTCTACTCATTTGTTTTCTTTTGACACTGCTCAGCTGTAGGGCGGCCCTTTGAAGCCCCGTGGCAGCTGCAAAGCCAATAAAATTATTAAAAAACCACCAAACCGTTTGTTAAATTGTTGGCTCACCCACCCCTCGCCCAGTGGTGCAGAGGGGCGGGACAAGGGGCGGGGTGAGCCAGCAATTAAACAAACAGTTCGACCAAACCGCCTAGAACCGGCAGAATTCCACCACTGCTTCCATCCTTTCTAAGGTAGGTAAAATAAGGACCCAGTTTGTGGGGGCAATAAGCTGACTTTGTATAAAATATACAAAAATATGAAGGCTATTGCTTAATGTATTGTTAGCTACCCTGAGTCTCCGGAGAAGGGCAGCATATAAATCAAAAATTAAAATTAAAATTAAAAAAATAATTCTTGCTTTCTCAATTATCCATCATGCATCTGCAATTATATCTTTTGTTTGTTGGCCTTTTCCAAAGCCATCTTGTCATCTTCCTTCCTTTCCCCCACCAGGGATGGGTTTTATTTACCTTTACTACAGGTTCACAACAGGATCGCACGCGCTCTCTCTCTTCGCTCGTGTGCCTTGCTTCTGCTCATGCACAGAAGCTTCTGCGCATGTGCAGATTACTGATATGTCAACCAGGGAGGTGGGCGGAGCTTTCTGCCAGTTTTACTACCGGTTCTTGTGAACCGGTCCGAACCGGGGGCAATCCACCACTGCTCCCCAACCCAACATAATAAGGCAACATAGCAGGACTTAGCACACTACATCCGTAGTGTAGCAAAATGCCTTCACCTTAAAAAAATGGCAGAGTGGAGAATAGAAAATACAGTTACAGCATAGCAAAAAGTAATCAAGTATAATGGCAAAATCAGATGTGATGTAAAGAGGTGCCAAGTAGAAAGAATTTATTTAATTGCTATGCAAGGAGCAACCTAATAATGGACAGAGCAAATCCTGACCTTCTGTTCTCAGGAGGCTGAATCAAATTGATCAGTAGTGCTGGCCATACTACTGCGTCAATTCCTAACCCTCTATTAATCTTATATCATTAGGCAGCCACAACTGAACTGAGAAATAGAATAGAAAAGTCTCTATTTACTATGTGTAACAGCAGAGTACAATTTTATTTTTAAAATGTCTAGTTTTATAGGTAGGGATCTTGTTTCTGGCAACCAACATATTGCCAAGAATCTTCAGCCAGCTCCTTTTATTCATTTACCTGCTTCATATCTGTTTGCATGGAGCCAGGACTCACCAGCCAAATCAGCCAGGTGTTTGTTTAATTATTTATGTAGATTATCTATAGAAACAGCCATCTAAAATATATAACCCTTGGTGGCTAATAACATTGTACAAAAATACTTAATAAAACTCAAACCACACTGACACTAGCTAAGGTCATAATTCAGCAGGAGAAATAAAAAATGTTAATATAGTCATCGTCTTCCAAAGTGGCCACAGATAACTGTATAATTTACAGTATAATTTAGAATTTACAGACAGAAATATATAAATATTCTCACCTATTTGTCTTGTCTCTAATTTTTCCTATTATTTCTTGTTGCTTGTGATGGAATGTGCACCTGGAGAAGGTGTCTGTGTATGGATGCTGGGAGGGGGGAGGAATTCTTGGCAATCTGACTTCTCAGGGAGGAAGCAGCCTATTACAGAAAGAAGCCCAAAATAGGAGACTGCACAGTCCTGAACTGGACATGGGGATTGAATAACCATATCCTGAAATCTCCAGGATGTATCACTAAGATTAGAAGATTATAGCTTTAGACTAGCAAGATTCTATCTATTAAATGTAACCCAATAAAAAACTGTACTCAGTTGGATTTCACTCCGTGGTCCTTGGGTTAGGCCTGACTCTGTTTCACTTCTGGCCACCCTTCTTCCGCAACTTAGTTTTCTGATTGACTGTGCTAAAATAATGAATAATATTCCGCAGTTGCCATTCCTATTTATTTCTGGGAATCAGTTGTGGGATTCAATTTTTTTTACTACCGGTTCTGTGAGTGTGGTTTGGTGGGTGTGACATGGGGTGGGCATGGCTGGGGAATACTGTAAAATCTCCATTCCCTCCCCACTCCAGGGGAAGGTTACTGCAAAATCCCCATTTCCTCCCGATCAGCTGAGATTCGGGAGGCAGAGAATAGATGGAGGCAGGGCCAGTCAGAGATTGTATTTACCAGTTCTCTGAACTACTCAAAATGTCTGCTACCGGTTCTCCAGAACTGGTCAGAACCTGCTAATACCACCTCTGCCTGGAATGTGAAGGAAATAACTTTCATTAGATTAATACATAATGCTAACATTTTGCTTACTTGAGTTTAAGAAACTTTTCTCAAATAGAAATAATTATTAATAATTAATCCTAGTTCTATTAATGCAATATTATGTTTAACACCTTGTACATTAACAACTTACATGCTTTTCCTCCATTCATCTCTCTGTTCTTGAAGAGAACATGGTAATTACTGGATTAATGTAGGAATATCTTATATTGTGATACTTCCAATGAGAACACCTTCCTGGGAGAATTCCATGGAAAGAATGCCTCAGCACAAATATGATCTTCTGAAGTGCTGAATGCAAAATTCAAACAGTAAGTAAAAATATCTGGGCAATCTTATCTAGATTAAAAAGATAAACAGAGTTAAGCCTATCTAATAATTCAACAAGGGACTTCAGGAAATACTAGAGTTGTTGATCAGACAAGGAAAAATAATCTTCCGAAGAAGGTAACAGCAAGCAGCTTTTATAATGTCAAGTAAAGAATTCAGTTATGTCCATCAACTTAATTGGGAATCAAAGTCAAAGTGATGACCTTCATCACATTTTCCCCTCTTTTTATTTTATTTTTATCCTATCTTGATTACCTTATTAGTAACTCAAGGGGGAAAATATATACAACACTCCTTCCTACTATTATTTTACCCACAAATATCCTGTGTTCTGCTTCTAATAGAAAACTGATAAAACAGCAAAAGTAAGAAATCATGAGACACAAAAAGGAAGTTTTTATGGAAGACAAAACAAAGACCAGAACATGCCTACATTAACTTCTCAGTATGTGAAAGCTTTCACTAATAACATTTGTGTAAGGAAGCTGGCAAAAGAAAGCAGCATTTGCAATTCCCCATCTCAATTTCTTTTGTTGTTGTCTTAATGATGAAATAAGCAGCAACTTGTCATGTTGAGTCATTCTAGGTAAATTCCAATCCCAAATTTTGCTGCATTTATATGTCCATTTTAAGCTCATTTTGGGACAACCCCACTCATAGAATTAGGATAAATTCCTCATTCATATGTAAATAACCGCACTTAGTGAAAATTAAAAAAAAGTCATCAGACTAAAAATGCATATTTATATGAATAAATGATCAGCGATGCAAGATCTTTGTGCTAGATCTAATATAACAGTGCAGAAATAGGAATATGTTGGAAATTATCATAATGATCTAGAAACGCAGTGCTCTTCTTCAAACAGGAAGACATAGGCAAGAGAGCTTCTTAAGGATCTTAACATGAAGAAGCTGGGTTAAAAAAAAAAGCATTGGCCTTTTTTCCCTAGGAATCATTCTGAGTTTTATCTTTTCTCAGCTTCATATATAAATAAGCACAGAACAGACAGTATGAAACTACAGTAAGAAGCCTTCTTAAGCATTGGCAGGGAAATAGAACCTTTGGGAATTGTCTTTAAAACAAGCATGGGGGATTTCTTATGAAGTTAAGCTTAGTAAAGAGGTGAAGATGAGATATTATTTCAGGTTGGCTCTTATCAGTCTAGTCCTGAATATGATCCTGAAGTACATAAATTGTTGTTTGGGACTTAAACTGAACTGTTTTCTGCATCTTGAAAACTGAAAATACTTTATCAGCAGTTTATTCAGGGCATGAACAAAATGAGGTTATGAAATTCTCTGCCACAAAATGTTGCACTTGCTGCTAGCTTAAATGTTTTTAAAGAGGATTTGATAAAAGTTAAATCAAAATGTTATTAGTAGTGGCAGGCAAAAGGAAGACATCTCACATAATTTTCCTATTGATTTTTCTTTAGTATTAAGAGGAGAAATTGCTGTAGACATTCTTCCAAAGAAGAAAAGAACTTCAGAAAAAACTGTTGTGGATGGTGTTTCTACAGTTATTTAATTAGAAGATGACCAAGATACCCTATCTTACAGTGGACACAAGTGGATACAATTATCTCTCCAATGGTCAGCGGCTTCCTGTCCTATTTCTCTGCCCATGACTCTGGTGCAGTGTTTCTCAGCCTCAGCAACTTTAAGATATGTGGACTTCAACTCCCAGAATTCCCCACCCAACATGTTCATATGCTCTAATGGAATCTTCCTGAAGTGTTTTTGTGCTCTGCTTATCAGCCATTAAAGCAGCCTTTCTCTGGGTTCAAAGAAAAATTGTTTCTGAAATTGAGCTCTGAAGTGATAATATAAGAGATAATTCTTGAGTAGATAATACTCTGGAATATTGAGGAAACTTATTTATTTAACAGACTGTTCTTATGGTTACTGTTTGTCTATCCATTAAAAGATAGACATGTAAATAAACTTTCATTATGATCTTTGACCAACATATATTCATTTATTTATTTACCAAACTTATATGCTGCCCATTTCACCAGTGACTCTAAGCAGCTTACAAACCTTCAATTAAAATGCACTATTAAACATTAAAACAATAAATATGGATTTTAAATTAAAAGTTCAGTTAAAATAAAACTGACCAGGAAGAAAGAGGGAGGAAAGTGCATACAAGGGAGGGCATGGGGAGTTACCTAATCCATTAGCTGCCTCCAATTGCCACATTCTCATTGGGGCTCTGGTGAGTTGGCAAAGCTACATTTTTAAGGCCTTTTGGAAGGCCAAAAAGGTAAATGCGGAACTCACCTTGGGGAGCATGATGCTTCAGAGTGTGAGAGACACAGTAGATCTTCTGACCCCACCAATCAAAATTCCTTTTGGGGTCTTCGGAATGCCCCTTATGCTAGCACAGGAGGGGCAGGCTGGCCTCAATGAGATGATCTGGTAATAAATTAATTTACCATTCAAAATTTCATCCTGTAAGTGCCAAGCGTAATACTGTTCTTTTAAAAAATAAAATAAAATCACAAATTGTGTCAGTGCTGAATTTTTGCTGCTTCAGTGGAGAATTGCTTTGGCTTTTCAACTTCAGCTACAGGATATGACAAAGTCCACTTGTCCAGTTCAGCTAATTGTAACCTTTATAGATCCATTTAGATCTCTGAAAGAACTTTCAGTGTAGTGTAGGAAAGTTTTTCCTGGACAATCTCAAAAATGAATTTATTTTTTCCCATGACAGTGTATATGTTCATTGCATTATGAGGGGTTTTCCACCTTCTCTCTTTCTCTGTTTTAGTTTGTCTTCAAAATTCAACAATTTGGAGGTGTGCTCCTCAACTCATACCTATAATCCCAACTAAGAATATCAGAGAAGTAAAAAAATAAAAATCTGATTCTTGCATTCCTATTCAATAAATAGCCTGCTGTTGTTAGGTAGTGGAAGACCATGGGAAGGAAATGGCTACAGTCATCTGCCAGATTCTCAAGTCATCCAGACCTCCCTTCTGCATTAAAATCAGCAGCAGGAACTGCATTAAAATTCTCAGTAGGAACAGCAGCAATTTCCTGTTGGAGACTGAATATAGTCCTATAAGGGATAGTTATGATTTGGGAAGATTATGGGCATGTGAATGTGTTTCCAAATAACCAATTAATATCATTATCTATCACAAGGATCTCAACAAAGCTAGGAAGGATGACTAATCTATGGGAGGAGAAAGGAAAAAAACCAAAGTCTTAGGCTAGAACAGTGGACAAAAACAGACAGAAAGGAATTTTACAGGGAGTAAAGTAAGTCAAGTCAAGTAAGGCATCTAAGTTAGAACAACAAAAGAAACATGTACAGAATGGGGGAAATTTGGCTCAAGAGTAGCACCTGTGACGAGAACTTGGAGTACTAATAAACATGCCCCAGTAATGTAATGCAGCTGCAAAGAAGATCAGTGACATCTTAAGGAGCATCAACGGGAGTGTACAAACAGTCAGACAATTCAGTGAACTTCAGCAGGATTCAAATTATATAAGAAACTTCTTTATATACAATACCATACAGGAGAATTCAGCATACAATATCAGGAACACAGAAGCAATATTCATAGAAGCAAGTCATTACAGAATAGAGAGTTACAGAGGCTAATATATTGTACAGAGGCAGCAGAGTTAAAGAGGCCAAAGCAACTGTTATATATAGTTCAGCCACGCCCAGACTCCAAACTGTCTCTTATGGCCCCATACAAACAAATACTATGTTTCAATTTCCAAACAGTCCACATTGGCTAACCTGTTGCTATATTCCAGGATATGAATATTCATACTCTGATAATTTGGCTCAAGAGTAGCACCTGTGACAAGAACTTGGGGTACCAATAAACATGCCCCAGTAATGTAATGCAGCTGCGAAGAAGGTCAGTGACATCTTAAGGAGCATCAACGGGAATGTAGACTCCAGATTGCAGGAAGAAATTATTCTGCTCTACTAAGCCATGCTCATGCCTTACCTGGAGTATTGCGTTCAGTTTTGCATACCACACTTTAAAACTAATAAACTAGAGCAAGTTCTGAGAAGGGTTATCAAGTTGGTGAGAAGCCTGGAAACTAAGCCCTATATAGAAAACTTAAAAGACTTTAATTTTATTCAGCTTATAGAAGAGAAAGTTGAGAAGAAATGTGATAGTTTTCTTCAAATGCCTGAAGGTATTATTAACAATTCAGATTTATCTTCATTTGTTCCACAGGATTAGACTAGAACTATTAGGACAGAACTTCAAGGACGCAAAGGCTAATTGCACACTAAAAAAAAACTTCTCGTCTGTAAGAAGTGTCAGTCAGTGGAACAGGTTGCCATGTGAAATGGTTTCTTCCCCTTCATTGCAGGTTTTCAAACAGAAGCTGGATTGTTGTCTATCAGGGATGGTATAACGAATCTAGGAGGAGGTTAGACTTGTGACCTCTTTAAACTGTATGATTCTATGAATTTGGAAATACTTTGTGATACACTGAAATGTTAATATAATTTTTGTTGTTGTTGTAGTAAGAGGTTCTACTTGTCACTTTCCCCATTTGTTGTTAGCATCCTTTTCTTTACTGTTGTTGTTCTTTAAAGAATAAGAGTAAGAGTAAACCTTAACTCTGGGAGACTTCCACAGGATCACCTTGTCTTGCTACTACCATTATTTTTTGCCCACTGTCCTTCCCTTCCTGGTACCTTGCAAACCCTTTTCCATTCTTTCCAGGGCCTGCTTACTGCATCCTGTCTTCCTCCTCTGTCATAATTTCCTCCGCAGAATAAGTATCATGTCAACTGTCAGAGCTTTCCATAGAAATTTCATGTCCTCCAGGCAAAGGGATATGTTAAAGCAAACAACAAAGAAGAGCACCCAGCCTCATAAAGGTTGTGGAATTTGGCATTCAGCTTACTTTATATACAGCTTTATTCCAACAGAAATTCATCCTATCCTACGCACCATGGCAGAATCATCTACGGTAACAATTCAAGTTAGTTACCTTGAGAATTATGTAATAATTCACACCCAAAATGAACAGAGTGGTATAACACTAATCTATCTAGTCAGATACTTCATCAGTAAAAAGCTAAAATATTTTTCACATAATTTCTTATAAAAGAGAGTATAATAAAACCTATTTATTGTTTTGATTCCCTTGGATTCACATGAATAAACTGCCTTATCCATATGAGTTTTGGAATATTTATCTTTTTAAAACCCAGATGGAAGAATGTTATATCTGGTCCCAAAGCATTCTTTTGCAGCTGTACAGCTTATTTTTGTATTAAGCTTGTCAGTCTCCTTGGAAAGGTTCATAAGGAAAATCCTCTGGCCATCTTCCATCTATTGTCTCATGGCCCCTTTAAGAAATGCTTTTCTAAAATTTTCAAAATGGCATAAAGGTACATTGATTGATTTACAGATTGCTGCATAGTTAAATGAATTGTCGTATTCTATATATTTCAAAGAAAGGGAAATATTGTGATATCTGTGCATCTGCAATGGCCTTTTTAACTCTTTGAGCTTATCAGTCAATGAGTTTACTGGTACTAATTCATAATTACCTCACCACTACATCTAAGCATATACAGATACTAGAAGCAATTGCTAGTTTCTGGGAGGGAAAGGTCATAAATCATGGTCAAGTGACCATGGTACACTGCCATAAATGCAGGCCAGTTTCCCAGTGCCCAAAATGCAATCGTGTGACTGCAAGGGAAACAGATACCATCACTTTGAAATCAGTTCCCAAGTCCCATTTTTCAGGTCCATCATAACTTTTAATGGCCACTAAGTGACTGGTTATATATAAATCAAGGGCTACTGGTATCCTCATTTTGATCATCAGGGCAAAATATACGGAAGGATACAGAAATACAGGGCTGCATACCAAGTGATATTGACATCATTTGGTAATAAAACTAGGATATTCTGGTAGCACAGTAAGTGATTGTCCAAAAATCCTGTTATGTATTTGAGTGAACAGAAGTCCCAAATATGAGGACCCAGATTGTGGGGGCAATAAGCTGACTTTGTATAAATATACAAAAGTATGAAGGCTATTGCTTAACACATTGTAAGCCGCCCTGAGTCTCTGGAGAAGGGTGGCATATAAATCAAATTAAAAAAAAAAAGATGCAGGGAGCTCTAGCCTTAGCAGACTTGGAATGATCCCGATTGAGGAATGCTAATTTAATTCAAGCAGATTCTTTCATAGTCGAGTGTATACACTATTTCTATTATTTGCTATTATTTTTGTCCTCTGTGGCAGCCATCAGATGTTCTTGGCACTTCAGCCTTATATTAGACTATTGTTGAACATTTTTCTATTTAGCACTTGGAGCAATCAGCCTTTGATGCATACATACTTGAGCCAGCTTTTCCAATCTCATTTATACATACAGTTTCAGGAAGCATATTAAGAGAAATTATTATTATCCTTGCTGAATTCAGTAATGACATTATCTCTTTTACTATGCAACAGGAATCCATGTTACCCCTTAAATGTATGAAGTGAAACAGGATTGAAAACTTGATCTGATTTTAGAAATCACAATATTGTTTATGATTTAGCATGACTCTTGAAAATTACACTGAATGTCAGTTATTATTTGTTTGTTTGTTTATTAGATTTAAATGGTTGCTCATCTTAATTCCAGGTAGCTCATAGCAAGTTTGCAAGTTGTGGTTTTCAGTAGATAAGTTAAATAGCTATAGTAATAGCACTTAGGCTTACATACTCTCCACAGTGCTTTACAGCATTCTCTGAGCAGTTTACAAATGTCAGCGTATTGCCCCCAACAATCTTGGTCTTCATTTTACTGATTTCAGAAGGAGGAAAGGCTAGTTCCCCTCTCTCTTCTTCTCTGCTTCTATTTCCTTCCCTTTCTACTAGAGAGGGGACAGGAGAAGGAGAGAAGGAGGAAGTGAAGAAGAGGGAAGAAGAGGAGAAGAGAGGAGGGAAGGAGAGAGAAGGAAAGGGGAGTAGAGAAAAGAGGGAAGAGAAAGGAGAGGAAAGGAGAGGAATTTTGTAAAAATGGGTGAAATATGGTGTACAGGAGAAAAGAAATCAGATGGACAATTTTGTATTTTTTTTCTTGGGGTTTGTTGAGTGACTACACACACAAAGATTGAGGATAAATGTGGTAACTTTATTGCCTTACATAGTGATATTATATAGTATGTTACTTTCAAGTTACAGCGTATTTGGCAGAATATCATTGGTTCACAGAATCTTCCAGTAACTAGAATCCTTGGTTAACCATTTATTGCTTGCTTAAGCACTTAAAGTCTAACACACATATCCCATTTCCTCTCCTCCTGTTCCCCTTATTTACAGAGTTAAGCTTTTTATCTTCTAATGCCATTTCCTGGCACCTACATGCAAGTAACCTTCCTTATCTGAGGTTTGCCATCCAAGATAGGGGAAATTCCTACACATACAGAGACTGCAGGCTCCTACAGAGGGTTATACTATTGAAACTATAACAGAAGGTAATACTGGTGCTAAAGCATATCAGTTTAGATGTTATTGCATGCTAGTTAATATTTATATGAAAATTAAAATTTTGTGTAAAAGGTAGGAATAAATAATATGAAATAAGGAAAATGGAATGTAATAATTAGGAATATGTTTATATGTATTGAAATGTATGATACTAAAACATTGCACCATTCACCACAATGATTTGTATAAATTAAAAATAAATAATAAAAACTTGATTTAAAAAAAACCCAGAAGGATGGAAGGCTGAGTCAACCTTGACCTCAGACAGGATCAAACTCCAGGCTGTGGGCAGTATTTGTCTGCAATACTTGCATTCTATCCACTGTGCCACCAGGGCTTCTAGGTAAATGTTCAGACTTGTTGTGTAAAGTATGTTAAGGTATGACAGGATAAAACCGTTTCAGAGTCTGGTTAATTAACATTTGTTTCCAGCTCCTTCCTCCAGTGCAGTAATAATAAGGAAAGAAACAGAAAAGGTATCTGAGGGGTCCAGCACAAATAGCATCTCTACCATTTAGGATCTCAGTCATACTTCCTTGTTCCCGTAGCAACATTTGTCTTTAGAAGCATTTCTGCAACTCAGCTATTAACCGGTTGAACTCCCGCATTAGTAAAACATAGTTTGGTAGCTATTAACACTGAGTTCTGGAAAGCAGGTTCCCCACTGGAAGTCCTCCTGCAAAATGCCTTTTCCTGCTCTTTCTGCATTGAAGTGCCCTGCCTCCATATCACTGGGCTTAATTAAACTGCTGAAATCAAAAACACCATTCTTCAGAGTGAGTTTGGCTCTCATGGAAACATAGTGTAGTAAAGAATGGAGACAACACTGAGTGGATACCAATTTCTATGCTTTCCTATTTGTCATCTGAAGGGAAAGCTGATTATGTTCTAAGAAGTTTGTGTAAACACAAACATTAAAACACACACACACATTTATGAAGATGAGGAGATTGAAGTCAGTATGGAATACCAATATCTCATAGGTTATTTATACAGTGTATACTCATATCGTAATTCTATTTTCAAATAACTGAAATATTTCCATAGCATGTGATATTAACACTGATGTTTTAAATGATAGTTAATACTGATATTGATAGCTTTTCTTTATTTATATCTTTAATGGTCTATATTATCCAAACATTATAAAGTGTTAGTAATTTCCTGTTGATAACTGTACAAATACTACTGAATCCAAATAAACCATATATGATGTATGTTTTCCAACAACGAACATTAAAAAAAAGAGTCATCATTTTGCCTAAATTGGCAGAATATATTCATGCTGATTTTTTCTTGTTTTTTTCAAAACCATATTTAAATAAAACAAGAAGATATATTAATACATCTTTATACTTCTTTTGCCTTCTTTCCCCATGTCTTTTATTTAAATGTACATTTTAAAAAGAGTCTGAAAGTATTTAATTGCATGTAGCCTTCTTAATGTACTGATTAAGTGCTATTTCATGGTTTTAATGTGTTGTTTGTTCATTTTCCTTTTTTCTGGTAGAAAAAATTTGAGGAGGAGAGGAAAGAGAAGATTTTATTATGTAACTGTTGGTTAAAAACATATTTTCAGAATGATGGAGAATACAGGCTTTTCTGAACTGCATAGAAGGAGAAAAATTGGGTGTAATTAGTCTGAATGAAAAATTAGCTCTGTTGAATAGCAAAAGCCATTGTTGCCAATAGAAGCACATAAGTATTTTTAATTAAGATCCATGAATAATCAATAGGAAAAGAATATTCCTCTCATTTAATTAAACAGCTTTGTATAATCATTAATCCACCCTATATTTAGGGTGTCACTGATGAATATTTCAATATTCTTATGGCATTTCATACATTTCAATTATTGGCAAAATGAAATCTATCAGAACTGATTTGGTCATATCTGATCAATCATTTCTTTTCTGTTAACTTTTAAGGCACTGTTCAATGGCAGCTGAAATAGAAAACAAACAGAAGAAAACATATGGCTTTTTATATCAGCCCTGCTAAAATTTGATTTATTTGCAGCTTTACTCATGAGAAGCCATCAGCAAAACTCATCTTGGAAAGCAATAATTCATGAACATACTCATTATTAACATTGCTCACTTGCATCAAAATAAGTCCCTTACATGTAAAAACAGTAGAAAAAGATTAGCAAATTTCATTTACCTAACTATTGAACAAATAATATAATGTTCAATGATCAATTATAACAATTTGTTCATTGTCAAATCAGATTGTAGTTTACCCTGGACAAAAAATTGATCCATTTTCTGTATATAGGGTAAGTACATTTTACATCAGCTATTAATTATTTTCTTTCCAATTGCCAAGACAAATATTTATTTTCAGTAATAACAATATTCAAAAGTTAAAAGATAAACTTATACTTTCCTACCGTGTTCCCCAGAAAATAAGACCCTGTCTTATATTTTTTTGAACCCTGAAATAAGCGCTTGGCCTTATTGCCATGCGCTCAAAAGCCCGATTGGGCTTATTATCAGGGGATGTCTTATTTTGGGGGAAACAGGGTATCTATCCCATTGGTGGAAAAAAAACCCTGTTACAGCCCATAATTTTTTTATATTATTATGTAACAGTATCTCTTCATTATGATACTATTAACAAGATATTATATTGTGTTATTATGTAACAAGATAATGTTCCCAAGGACATTAAAATTCCAGGCAACTTCCATTACTGCAGTTTACTACAACTTTCATTTGGCTGTAATCTAGATTAAGCCAAAAATTTCAAGGTCTTGGCTGTGATGAGATGGTGAAATCTGTTCCTCCTTGTTGAAGCTACTGGAAACTGCATTGATGATGCTGAGCTGAACTCAGATCAACAGATGTTAGTCTTGGATGATAAGCCAGTTGGTAAAATTTCATTATAACTAATGGATGCCACTAATGGCTGCATTGTTGAACAAAGCACATAAAAATAGGCAGAACCTCCGTGGTACTGTCACAGCTGCCTCTTGACTTTTTAAACCATCCTTGTTGGGAGGAATAATATTAAGAATTACTAATAATTAATAATTCTTAACATTCATATTAGAAACATGATTGACTTAAAGAATATATATGTGTTTGCTAAGCTATAATTTTAATCAATTTTTATTATGGTCACAGACCTGCTTTGCTAAATTATAATTTACATGTATACATGATACATGCACACACACACACCCAAAGCTATCCATTTTAGCAAGATCATTGAAAATGATAAACACTAGCTAACCTTTTCAATTAATTGAAGTTAAATTAAATAGCAATCTGAATTTCTGAAAATGAATGGAGATCTGAAACAGTCTGGACAAGGAAGTTCTACCTAGAATAAGATCCATAAATGAAATGCTACAACATATTTCCTTCACCGTTAAATCATTTTGTTTGCTTACTTTTCATCAAGGTGAATGGCATTCTCAATCAAATATTTAACACAATATGTCAATTTTGTTTTGCTTCATTGTGACTCAGTGTTAGGAGGTAAACACATGACCAAAAAAAGCTGAAGCATTCAGGGATTTAATTATAATATGTCAACCTTTTGTATGCTTTCCATAATATTCTTAACCTAAAAGAGAATAAAGTGACGGCTCTGTCTATGTATATGGACTTTTAACTACAACAAAATAAAATAAGCTGACATATAATTTTATAAATATTCCTTTTCTAGGCATTTAGATACTTTAATACAAGAAAAAAGATATTGTGACCTAATCAAAAGAAAAGGATAAATACAATAATGAAATATGCAAATAATTTAGAAGCAATATCAAAGATTCATGAGGATCTTTGCACTTTTGAATAGGACATAGAAGCCAATAATACAAAGTAGAAAAGATATGAGTATAAGATAAAAAGAACTAATATGCAGCAGTACTTATGGAAAGATCTGAATATCTTAAATATTATATTGAACATAATACAACAATGTACTATAGATACTAAACAAACAAACAAACAAACAAATAGCATTTTAGATTGCATCATATAGTTTTAAGACTGAAAGAAGACACTGTTTCTGTCCTTTCTGTACTGGTCAGTCCATACCTAGCTGGGGAATTCTAGGAAATTTAAGTCCACAAATCTTAAAAATGCCAAGTTTGGAGATCCCTGAACCAGTTCATACTCAGAACAAAACAATCAAGATGGTAGGAGCATGGAGGAAAAAAAACCTCAATTATGAGAAATAATAAGAGTCCTTAGGCTCTTAGAGAGAAGAGAAGACTATAAGGACACATCATAGCTACCTTTAAGTATAAAAAAACTTGTTATATAGAAGCTGAGATAAACATTCAGAGTCATTCCAAAAGATAAAAATAAATTGCTTAAATGAAGAGGAAGTAAATTTCAAGAAGAAAAATTTCCATCCGTATAAGCTGTTCAATAATGGAACAATGGAATTGTCTGAGTGTTTGTGTCTGTAGTGGACTCTCCTTTCATAGAGGTATTTAAATAGAAGTTTCCAGAATTGATCTAGTGTGAGATATTAAAGGAGGATCTGGCTGAAGGATCTAACCTCCTTTAACTACTTGAAGGACTCTGAATAGGTTGAGAGTTGGAATGAATAGGTTGAGAGTTGATAACAGCATGCTGTGTGAATGTGGTAAGACACAGAGCCCCCCCCCCCATATCTGCTGGTATGTTGGCTACTAACAGAAACATGTACCGATAATGACTTATTTTTAGCCAACAACAAAGCCAAGAAAATGGCTTCATTCTGGCAGTTTGATTTTTGCATGGAAGAAGAAGGAATAGAAGTTGGAGAGCCATCTTTTATGGATGCTGCAGTGCAATAACGGATTTCTCCACTTGCTAGGGGATTTTGTTAGATATCTTCTTAGCTACCTTCCAATCCTTCCATTGGGTGACTCTATAACACTTTAGACAGTGTTTCTCAATCGTAACAACTTTTTAAAAAATGGACTTAAATTCCCCAGAATGCTAAGTGGGAAATTCTGGGAAACAAAGTTCAAACATCTTAAAGTTGTTAAGATTAAGAAATGCTGCTATGAATGATAATTAAAAGATTAGATCTCCTTCCGATGTTTAAAAGAAGGTCCCATATGAGATCGGGGTATCACACACATCATGACAAAGGTATTTGTTAAAATGGCCCAAACTGAAGCCTTGATTGTATTTCTTGGAGACGAAATAAAATTCAGCTTGGAACAGCTGTCTCTATTTGGAGACAATGTTAATATAAAATAATCCGCTCTTATGAAGCTCTATGTAGTCAAAATAGTACCATCCAAGCATATCATATCTGCTACAGAAGTATTTATCCCTGGAAAATTAGCAGGCTCTCAGTTACAAGAAATAGGATAGTTCCAAAATGAGTACAAGTTTATTCCATGCTAGCTCTAATCAAGAATCGGAACTACTAATGATCAAGACAAACTGACGGTAGATCAGAGCTGATGGGATTTAAGGAGAGCTGGACTTAGATTCTTAGGGATGGGACTTCAAACTGATGATGCATTTGACCCCTCCCTTAGGTTCAGACTGGTCATCTCCTACACAGGCCTTGTGGAACTTCAAGTTTTAAAAAAGTACAACACTTTTAATTGGGGTGGGGGAGATGGAAAGACTCTTTAAGGGGAAGTGGAAAGCCTTTTCAGTGGACACAGAAATGATGTTTTCAATGGCTTTTTGTATCTTAGCGTGTGGTTAGACATAGGAGCCTTGTCACTTAATGCTTTTTAATTCTAACTGGTGGCCAAATAGGATTTATTATTTTTATTGTTTGTGCTGCTCTTATTGCTCTTATTGTCTTGTTTATATTGGTGTAAGACCATAAAAAAATCACTGCTACTGCTGGTTATAGAAAGTTTATTAGTTGTTAGTAGTGGGAGTAATGAAAATTGTGTTATGACTATGGACGTAATGCAAAATTCTAAAAATGGTAAACTCTTAATGGATTCCATATTACAATTTGTTTGTAGATTCCATTTCTCCAGTTTAAACCACAGTTACTTTCTCTCATTAGCTGAAGGAAATATGGTAAATATATTTATAGCAACTAATAACATTTAGCCTTACAGATGTTGCCCTGCACTAACTAATGTCTACTCAGTCTCTGGCTGGTTGTTATTGTGCACGTTAAAAAAACCTGAGGACTGTATTTATGTTTACAAGCATTTCAAATTGTTGTGTTGGGAATTACAAGGAAAGACTATCCATTAAAGCAGTCAGTTAAATCTATAAAAAGAGAGGAAAAACACCACCTGTTTTTGTTTTTGTTTTTTAAAGAGAATTATAACTTAAAATTACTGCAGATATTCACAATATTCTTTACAGCAAAATTAATCATGCTTGGCTCAGTGACTGTAAATAATGTCAAGAAATTTCCTCAAGCTTAAAAACATTGTTAGATGTAAAAAAAAAAAGTCACCCTGAATTTCAAAGCAGCTGATTATATTTCTGAAAAAAACTACTTCCATTTTGTAAAAGAAAGTTTTATCTTACCTACTGATTCTGAGTTAAGTTAAAAAAAATAGAGTAAGAAGTCAATACTTTGATTACTAAGGGAAGACAAAACCATCGTTAATACAGTTGAAGGTATATTGAAGGTACATTACATAGTAAATCCACAGTAGTTAGTAGCTAAAAGGAATTTAGCAGTCTGTTGGGAGCTGCCAAAATTCAGGCACAGCATAATCCTTGTAACACAGCATTGCAATTTTTTTTGTTGGTTACAAGGTGAAGTCATTCATCACACAGGCTGAAATATCACTCTGCTGATGATACAGTTATATCATCAAGGCTAGACAAGTGATGCTGCTGGGATGCTTACTCAGTGCCTTCAAGATGTGAGGATCTAGATGAGGACTCATCTCACACTTGTGACTCAATTCACAATGACAAGACAGATTGGCTTTGTGGTTTTGGGTTTCTGGAAAGATATGGAAATGTTCTGTCTTCAATTCTTGGTGATGCGGCACTTCTTGGATAAAATTGATGCAAAATTGATGCAAAATTTGAGGCTTCTAGACTTGCTGTTCCTGATCAAAGAGCAGGTGGAATCCATCCATCTTGTGTGCCAACTGTGTCTATTCCTGGACACAATAACTTAGTCACTTCCTGACTAGACTACTGCAAAGGGGTCTACATGAACTTGCTCTTAAGGATCACTCGGAAGCTTCATCCAATGCGAAATGCTATGGAATGTGCTGTTTTGGGCATACCCTATCAGCTTTATGATTGTGGAATGAGTCTCAGTATGCTTACAGGTGCAGTTCAAGACTCTGCTTATCACTTTTAAAGTCCTGAATGGCTCAGGACCACATTACTTATGGAACTGTCTCTACCCAAGAATTTCTGCACATCACACCAGATCTGAAAGAACAGGTGCATTCCAGATTTTCTCTACCAAACAGTGTCACAGATGAGACAAAGGAAATATTCCTTCACTATCATGATGTCTGCCTGTGGAACAGGATTTCCCTAAGATCTGGAAGGCCCGTCCTCTTGATCTTTCAGAAGGCTATGAAGATTTGGCTGTTCCCACAAGTGCTGGGCTGTGATGTTTGTAGGGCCAATAGAGGCCAATCATAGACACTATGATTTTCAAATGGTACAGATGTACCTACCTTGCAGAGGCTAAATGAGCCGCTTGGGGAAATGAGTGTTGCCTTAAGTTTCATAATGGAAAGTAAAAATGGTATGATACATTTTTGTAAAATAATACATCCACTTATTTTTTATGTTCATTTATATTATATTGTTAATATAAATTAGATTTCTATAAACTAGATACAAAGACATACAGTTTATTATGGAGTCCTGCATAGATTTACTAAAACTTGATCATATTGTCTATTGAACATGATAAAACAAGTTTTGAATGATCAAAGATAATGGAGTCAGGAGAAGATAAAATGACAACATAAAAGAAAATCTGATAAAGAAATTTAAATATCCAGAAATGGATGAGGTCTTAATTTTAAAGAAAGACATTTTTTTACAATACTTTTTCTAGCAGTGCAACACATGCTAAACATGCTAAAACCATGCTTAAAAAAAAAAGCAAATGCATTTTTGCCTAGTTTTGCAAATTATTTTTATGGTATTTAAGGATTTATTTTTATATTATTAAAGACTGATGATAGACTCAAAGCAGAGCTTTTCTCAGAAATGTGATATAACTAGTTAGTTGCATTTCCAAGAAAAAAGAACACTGCTAATGGAAGGATAATACTATGATTACTTGCTGTTTATCCTTTTTGTATGCATTAAACTGATTAAGAGTGTCTTGGTTTCATCTTTTAAAAAGCTGATTGGAAAAAGTCTCTTTGAAAATTCTATCAAAACAGGGGAGGGAGAGAGCCTATTGTCAAGAAAATTGTCAAAGAGGAAAAGGATTGGATATCATATGTTGCACTGCAATTGTCCTTCTTTCATTAATCCAGATGGCTGTAGACTCCCACCAGGGCAGAAAATTATTAAGTAATAATAACAACTGCAGGTGGCTTTCTTTTTGGGTTTCTAATATCTTGTGTTTGGCCTTCTAAATCTTCTTCTAGATCTGCAATTTGATGAGAATGGCCATCTTTTGAATATGACTAGTCAGCTCTACATCCCTTTACTTGTCATGCTATTGAGCACACTTATCCAGTGCAGTGATCACCATGACTGTGTGTACGTATTATTATCGCTAACTATCCCTAGAGTTCCCCAGCCAACATGGCTACAGTTGCATTCCTATTCACTATAGAGTCTCCATCCAAAGAGAGATGAAGGGTATCTTCAAGACATTCTCCTTCCTTTATAGTGTTCTTTCCATTTTTACCAGATTAGGGCTGATTGTGAAAGAATATCTTAAGCAGATATTCACCTGTAATAGAATCAGACGTATTCCTGTTCTCTTGATGTATTTCATTTGCATTCAAATTTGGAAGCAAATAGTTTACTACAATATGGTTTGTTTCAGTAGTGAGTTTCTACCGTTTTGCCCCAGTTCAGGCGAACTGGTAGTGGTGGCGGCGGGAGGCTCTGCCCACCTGTATGGATGTCATCACAGACACTCTGCACATGCGCAGAAGGTTCTATGCATGCACAAAAGCATCACACACAAGCAAAGCGAGCACGCGTGCACACTCCCAATTCCAAACCAGTAGTGAAGGTAAGTGGAACCCGCTATTGGTTTGTTTGCTTTTGGTTAAGCACCTTTTGTGAAACCTAACATATATGGTTTGTAAATCATGACAGATGGCTTAGTAACTTGAAGGACCAAGCCAAATGTGATTTATCACCAAACCATGGCAAAGTAAATATAGCTAAACATAATGTATAAATACAGCTTCCTACCTTTTATTTTTTACTAATTCAAAAACAGTTTGACTCTTGACCAACAAGTGATAAGTAATTTATAGTATAGCATACTCGCAGGAACTTAAGACGATAACCTGTTATAACTAAGATAAGTGTAGCTGTTCAGAGTGCAGCAGAGTACTGATAATCCAATCAGTAGGATTATTTTATCCATTATTTTAGTTACTTTGTACAGAAATTCTAGGATTCCTTGACTTCTTTCTGGTAATAATATGTATTACCAAAGACATAATATGATCTTCCACTCCAACAAGCTGAGTGTACTTTGGTAACTCACCCGCCTTCATAGCCTGTTCCTATGTCTGTCTTATGGTCCAATTTCAATTAAAAATGCGTTAACCAGTGGGATTCATATAAAACCAAAGTCATTTCTGCTGACCAATAGGTAGACTCTAAAATCTGCCAGCTGACTCCAAAATCCACTGACAGAGAGGTCCATCAGCATAAAGCTGAAATCGATCAGCAGGAATAGTGAGAGTCAAGGCAGGAAAATGTTGATGTTGAAATAATACAAAATATTTGTAGCTCGCATTTTAGATTTTGCTCTCCAAGCTTGTTTCTATTTATTTAGTTAGTTAGTTTGTCAAACATGTGCGAAATAACAGGTATAAGTATAAACATGGACATGAGCACATGAAATGAGTACAAATAAATGGGGACAGTAGGACAGGGACAGTAGCCATGCTGGTGCACTTATGCATGCCCCCTTACAGACTTCTTAGGAATGGGGCGAAGTCCATGGTACAGTTAAATTAAATTAAATTAAATTAATTAAATTACATTAATTAATAATTTAAGTTACAGTTTAATTTAATTTAATTTTTGAATGTTTCGTTACCAGACTAAATAATATCATCAGCAGGATTTTCTTGTCCTATTCTCCTTAGCTTATAAATGTCTATAAATGCTGATGTGCTCAGAGCTAGCAGGAAATCAAGCTAGCTGGAAATATTCTTTGGCTCTTTCCAATTACTGAATACAATGGGAGATCAAAGTGTACATTCCTTATTGGGATGAGTTTGGATTTAACTCTGATTCTGTCAGCAAGTATCAGATTGGCTAGACCTTGGACATTTTTATTTAAGGACAGTGTTGCGCATCTACCTTCCCAAGTAAAACAAGGCTAAGCAAACTTTTAACTACACTGAATAATGTTGCAAAAGAAATCCTGTAATATTACCCCAATATGCTTTTTAAGAAACATGGTTTCTAAGAAGAAAAATGTGATCAAGTTGAAAATGCTGCATATGCTATTTATTGCAGGATGTTCTAAGGATAAAATAAGGACAATGCATTTAATTTTTCTAACTTCACAGAACATTTTCATTTACACTAAGTAATTCCGTTTTCAAATCCTTTTCTAACAATACTGATGTCTTCATTGCAATGAAAGATTCCTAGCATGTCTGCCCTAGCCTGAGATTAAAAAACAGCAATTGAGGTCAAAGTTATTTTGCCTCATTGTACTAGCTTAAGGGGGAGAAAACCTTCCACTAATGCTGTTGGATAAGGGGTAGTGCATTTGTTAGAGTTTGATATGGTTTGTCTTGAAGGTTAAGATAACACAAACCGTTCCATCAAGATTTAGTAATTGCAATTAGATAGAAGGTAGAGTGGAAACGTGATAGATTTCTTGATTTCTGAGCTACACATGCTAGCAGGTAATTTTAGGTATAACAGAGCATGAAGCATCCTATGCATGCTTACTAAGTTAGACTGCTTGTGCACAGGATTGCAATTTAAACACGGAGGTGAGTGCAATGGCATAAAATTAATATGAAAAAGCTAATGTTGCATAGCAAATAAAGATGATTTTATTTGTATTATTTATAAAAACAGCTCATTAATAAAGATATAATCTATACTCTGCATTTTGAGGTAACTATGTGATTAAGGCAGGGAACAATACCCAAAACATGTTAGAGAATTATTGGAGACTGTCAATAAAATTAGGCGGATCTATCAAATTAGCATTTCTTCCAAGAATTCAGAAAAGAAAATAGAAGATTTTGAAAATGGAAAAGAGAAAATGGAAAAGAGCCTTGGTGGAGCAGCGAACTAAAGCACTGTTAAATAGCACTTAGCTGCCTGCAATTACTGCAAGTTCGAATCTCACCAGGCTCAAGATTGACTCAGCCTTCCATCCTTCTGAGGTAGGTAAAATGGGGACCTGGATTGTGGGGGCAATAAGCTGACTTTGTATAAAAAAAGAACACCACTTAGGAGGGGCCAAAAGCCCTACTAAGCAGGTATATACAAAAGTATGAAGACTATTGCTTAACGCATTGTAAGCGGCCCTGAGTCTCCGGAGAAGGACGGCATATAAATCAAACCAATAAATAAATAAAAATAAAAGATCAGATAGCTATTATCAATTGGAGTCTGGAAGACTGGGCAAAGGGATACCAGTGGGGTGTCAGATGTTTCACTTCATATGAAAAGTTGAAAGTAGCTTCATGCTTTTCCCACATCTGTTTTTTCTTAGATTTCTCCCAATGCAGAAAAATGAAAGAAAATTATGCAGATGAATCTTTTGCTTAGCAACTGGCTACAGAACTCCCTAATATGTATACCTGCAAAGATCTACACACACACAAATAAGGATGCCCTTGGCACTTGGCCCAGGGACAAGCTTATGGTCAGAACAAAGTGGGGGTTAAGATATAAAAGGCAATGAAAGACACTTGCACTTTTGGAAGCTTCCATTGCAGCCCAATGTGAAGGTGCTATGTTCCATTGTACTGGCTAGATTCTCTGGCAGAACAGGCATGTGCTTGATAATATTCCTGTTGTGCTTCGCTCTGTACTGGAAAGCTCATAACAAATAAACTTCAGTTGTATCTGAATCCTAAAAGAATCTCTTGGCTTTACTGGCCATATGTGCCAAGACAATGAAATAGAAATGTGTCAGAATACACACAGTGTGGCTATTTTGAGACAACCCAGGAGCAAAATACAGTAAACGGATGTTTGTCTTTCAAATAGTGGTTTATCTACAAGGAATATATACATACACATACTAGGCAAAGTCAAGCAATCAGCAACTACAGCACGGAAGCACAACCGGAGAGAGATATACACCCTCACAGGGCCTCTCTTATATTACAGCCTCTTAAAGCGATAGCAGTCAAATAACCCTGCTGACTCATTGCTACCATTGCATCATTGTTACAGTGTTACAACATTACAGCAGCTGGTCAGTTATTAAATCATCATTACCCTGACAAAATGTGACAAAAATAGCAAATATAGGAGCCTGGTTTAGCTCAGCAGACTAAAAGCATTGTGATTAACACCAGCTGTCTGCAATTACTGTAAGTTCGAATCTCACCAGGCTCAAGGTTGACTCAGCCTTCCATCCTTTCTAAGGTAGGTTAAATGATGACCCAGTTTGTGGGGGCAATAAGCTGACTTTGTATAAATATACAAAAGTATGAAGGCTATTGCTTAACGCATTGTAAGCCGCTCTGAGTCTCCGGAGAAAGGTGGCATATAAATCAAATTTTAAAAAAAAATATTACCTGGAATAAAAAACTTGTTTTTCCTGCCCAGAGTTATAACTGTCCTGAATTGTCTTTAGTTAGTCATGAAATGTGCATTGTCAATTTTTAACCTTATGAGTTAAGACTAATTTACTATCTCAAACAACTTCCAAATAAGGATTTATTTTTAAGGATATATAGACAGCACTGCATCTTCCTTCCTTCCTTCCTTCCTTCCTTCCTTCCTTCCTTCCTTCCTTCCTTCTTACCTATCAACTTACCTACCTACCTACTTTTCCCTCCCTCCCTCCGTCCCTTTGAGAAATTTGAAAGAATGAGTTGGGGATTGACCATCATGAAGAAAATTTATTTATGTGATTGCTAGAAGTTGAAAATGACTTGATCACCATCACTATCTCATATATATAACTTTGGGAAGTTTACAAGCAAATAAAACAAATGTGAAACAGCAATGTGTGTGTGTGTGTGTGTGTGTGTGTGTGTATGAGAATGACTGACTGTGGGGATTTTTTTTGAAGCCAAAACAATTGTTCACTATTGGCTGGCATTCTCAAGTTTATATGAGTTTTATGTCACAATCGACTGGGTATGATTCTTTGCTCATCTATATTTCCTCCATCATTATATTTCATAGGAGTCAGCAGGGGAAATGGAGGAAACATACGTTATGAGATTGTGACACAAATTCTAGCCTCACATATCAGTACAAGCATTGTGATGTAAGTATGAAAGAGCAGAGCTTTCACAGTGCTTATTCCATCAGTCTGGTATCATCATAATGAGAAACAGATGTTAGTGGTGGACATGGAACATGTCCCACTGAATATTGTGAGGATTTTCCAAAAGTGTATGTAAGAATAGACTGCAGATCAGTTCAAGACTGAATAATGTATCTTGATTCACACAGATCCATCATTCAGAAAAAATATATATCACTGTGTCGTACTGTAAGGTAATGGTTGAAAATTGTTTTAAAATGACTTAGCTGTGATTATTCACATTTAGTCACATCTCAGTTTTAAAGCACACGCTACCTGATTGGAAATGCGGTTGAGAAGTTCTCGGCAGCTACAGTTGGGACAAAACTGGGCCATCTGGCTGAGAACAAGAGAATGATATATTTAGTGTAAGTATTATATAGCGTCTGTTCTTATTCTTATCCATATGTGATGGGTGACTATTCATCACTTCTGCAAAAGACAATATTGGAGGGATACTGGGAATACTCTCCATTGCCACATTCTGCCACGGGTCTATGACAATTCGCCACAGCCAACTTCCACAGCCAACTTGCTGCAGGACAAGTGTTACACTAATACCAAAGAAAAGGTGGAATAGAATCATTAAAGAGGGGATACAAAAGGAGGGACAGAACAAAATGTGAATGGCAAAAATTAAAATTATTTTTATTTATTTTAAATAATTAAATACAATTGTTGAATTGTCCCACAATGAGTTGTCTCGTGGTGAATTGTCCAAGGCGAGTTGTCCTGCGCCAAGTTTAAGAGATCCCTAAGGGGGCATGCATTAGCGCACCAGCATGCCTACCGTCCCTTGTCCTACTGTCCCCATTTATCTGTAATCATTTTATGTGTTTATGGCTATAGTTTTGCCTATTTATATCCATTTATTTGTGCCATTTTTTTCATGTGTCCATGTCCATGTCTATACTGATACTTGTTTCTTTGTACTTGTTGACAAACAATTAAATAAATAAATAAATAAATAAAAAGTTGCCCATGGTGAATTGGCTGTGGGGAGTTGGCTGCAGTGAATTTGCTGCAATGAGTTGGCTGTGGCAAGTTGTCCCGTTCCCTCTGCCACTTCTATTTGTATGTAGTCAGAAATGTCAATTCAGTCCTATTATAAGGACATCTAACATCAAAACAATCGTTAAAAAGGCACAAGGAAGAATGTTCTTCCTGTGTCAACTCAGAAAGTTCAAATTGCTCTGGGAGCTGTTGATCTACAGAGGAATTTATTGAGTCTGTCATTTGTACTTCTATCTATGTCTAGTTTGGTATACCAACAAACAGGACAGGTACAGACTTCAACTGATAGTTAGGACTCCAGAAAAAACAACTGCAGCCAGCCCTGCCTTCCGTGATAACCTGTATATTGCATGGGTCAGAAGGAGGGTTGAGAAAATATTTACAGTCCCTTCACATCCTGGACATACTGTTTCAACTCCTCTCCTCAGAAAACCGTTCCAGGCATTGCTTGCCAAAACAACTAGACCCAGAGACAGTTATTTGTTCTCCCTCATGCTATTTTATTTCAACTTCCACTTCATTATTGAGATGGGAAAAATAGAATCTGTCTGTTTAAATCAGTTATATGTTGGATTGCCAATTCTACTTGCTGGTTCATTTCTTATATTTTTAATAGCAACTAAAATTTTAAACATTAAATGAAGGCTTTCTTTGTATGGTTGGAGAAACTATAGCTGACCAATTTTTTTCAAGTATTTAACTGCCTGTGTTCTTAACTCTTCTTAACTCTCAAGAACATCCTTACTTTCAATTTTAATTCCTTGAATATTGATAGGGATATACAGCTAAAAACATATGCCTGGAACACAAAACTTTCTCTTACAATGCAGACAATTGATTACTATCCTTTTGCCCAATAGCTACAGAGCCTCTAACATTCATATGCTAGGGGGCAGAGGGTGGATCAGTTTTCTTCCTTTCAGTATCTCCATGCCAGGATCTGAACCCATGAGATCCAGAATATGTGTGGTATAAAGTATTATAACAATACAATATTAGGTCTGAGTGTCAGAGTTGATGTCATTTCAAGATTGGTAGGAAAAAACAGTCCAGTTGCCTTTTGAAGAAAAAAGCATTTTTAAGACTGGTGGCAACCACCATTAGGAGAACAATAGAGTTCTATGGAGTCTTTCTAAAGGAAAAAAATGGGTAGAGAATGGCAGCAGTGTGGAATATTTTTGCTTATTAAAAGTCTTTGCTGATTTGGTACAAATCTGCAGAGAACCAATATATTTTGACCAATTTTCTAAAGTTATCTTAGTTTGGGGAAAAAATCAGATTAAATGGGATAGTGGCTTGTTGCAAAGGAGTATGCCAACTTCCATCATTTTTAATTACGATAAAGATACCTCTTAGGTTCCACATACATTCTTGGAGAATAAGATGTTGGCATGCCACAGCTTACTGATTTCTTTGGAGGTGTTCTCACTTGCCCAGAAAAAGAGCCAATGGTAAACTGTGAATAAGGGCATTCATACGGTTCTTCATACCTGAACAAGTTATTCTATCTTAGCTAGGAGAAAGAAATAAATGTAATGGCTCATATCAACCCTTTTCTCTGAAATTGCAATTTATAACTTCAGTTTGTATTCACTTCATTGGGAGTACTCCTAGTGAATACTAACTGATAATGTGGGCTTATCTATTTCTTTAATTAGTCATGTCATTAAAGTAAACAACAAAACTATGTGATGCTGACATCACCAGGTCATGACACTTACCAGATGTGGCATGTTTAATTTAATTAAACATTAAATTAAGAAAATAAAATCAAGAAAATAAAAACCCCAGAAGTTAGTCACCTCTAGAGTAAATGATTAACATAACCCAAACTTCAATGTTATGTAAATTCAAATCAGATCTAACCAAAATGAATAATTAATAGAACCTTATAGTTGCATCAAAGTTGCATTAACAGAGGAATACAAACAGAATCAAGTGAGATACTAATACCACTCTATAAAGCCTTAGTAAGACCACACCTAGAATACTGCATCCAGTTTTGGTCACCACACTATAAAAAAGATGTTGAGACTCTAGAAAAATGCAAAGAGCAGAGCAACCGAGATGATTAGGGGACTGGGGACTAAAACATACAATGAACTGTTGCAACAACTTGGCATAGCTAATCTAGTGAAGAGAAGAACCAGGGAAGACATGATAGCAGTGTTCCAATACTTGAGGGGCTGCCACAGAGAGCAGGGGGTCAAGCTAATTTCCAAGCACCTGAAGGCCAGATAAGGAATAATGGATGGAAACTGATCAAGGGGAGATTCAACCTAGAAATAAGAAGAAATTTTCTGACAATGAGAACGATCAATCAGTGGAACAGCCTGCCTATAGAAGTTGTGGGAACTTCATCACTGGAAGCTTTCAAGAAGAAACTGGACTGCCATTTGTCAGAAATGGTGTAGGATTTCCTGCTTGGGCGGGAAGTTGGACTAGAAGACCTACAAGATCCCTCCCAACTCTGTTAATCTGTTAAATCTGTTTCACTGTACTTTTGAAGCAAACCCTATTTTGTACATTTTGAAATAAATAATATATGCTATTAATATTGATGGGCAAGCTAGACCTACAAACCACATATACCCTCACCCTTGTTTTGGCCTTACAACACCCACCACTGCCTCTCAACATCACACTGCTTTTGTAATTCAACCATAAGTTTCAATAGCAATAAAATCTTAAACTGTCTTCTTCCATTAATGATAGTAAATATATACACTAATCACCCAGGAGGGAAAATGCTACAATATTATGCTTCATCTCCAGTGATCTCAGTCTCTTGCCATATTGTTCCCAGGGACCCTCAAATACTGGGGGAAAAATGGGGGGGGAGGGAAGTTGTAAAAGATTTGTTAGGACCAGGGAGGGTTGAGAATCCAGCTTTATAAGGTTTAGGCAGTCACACCAAGAAAGAAGATGCTGGCTAGAAGGGCCATGACAGTAATGTTGGTCTTGTGCGCTACTTGATTCATAGACCCTCCGCAGATCCTGCCTTTTGTCAGTGGTGAAATAAGATTCAACTATTGGAATACAGGTAGTCCTCGATTTATGACTACAAATTGTAAGCCCAATATTTCTAAGTGAGACATTTGTCATTTACGCCTTTTTTTTTAACCATGGTTATCAAGTAAATCACTGCAGATGATAAGTTAGTAACACAGTTGTTAAGTGAAACTGGCATCCCCATTGACTTTGCTTGTCCAAAGGTTGCAAAAGGTGATTGCGTGACCTTGGGACACAGCAACAGTCATAAATATGTCAGTTGCCAAGCCTCTGAATTTTGATCACATGATCATGGGGATGCTACAAAAGCCATGTGAAAAATGGTCGTAAGTCACTTTTTTCAGTGCCACGAATGGTCACTAAATGAACTGTTGTAAGTTAAGGACTACCTGTAATGTTTATGGAGATTCTCAGTCATCCAGTTCATGGTTGTCCCAAAGGTCTTTTTTTTTTTAAGAGGCAACTGGATTTTCTGGTTTTTCTCTGAAGACGTTTTACTTCTCATTCAAGAAGCTTCTTCAGCTCTGATTAGATGGTGGGGAAATTTGTCTTCAAAGAAAACCAGAAAGTCCAGTTGCCTATTTAAAAAAAAAGCACCTTTGGGACTACCTATAATGTTCTTCTGAAGATAGATTAAGAGAGCAAAAAGATGCTGTCTTATCTTTTTTTTTTCAGGCAAAAGATATGCCAAGTTGAAATATAGTGCCTTAGAGAGCAAAATGAGATTCTGGGTAAAAGCTGAATTCTGGGGAAGCTGCAGAGCATTCTGAAAAAGAACATAGAACAGATTGCAAAGGATGCTTAGAATGTAAACAGTTGAAAAATGCATGTAATTCTGTGCAAGGGCATTTTCTTGTTTGAAGTGGAGGACAATCAGAATGCCTAAAAAAGTGACAGAACTATTATGCACAAAGAAAAGAAATCCTATAGAATGTAGTAGAAAACTTCAATAACACTAATGTTAGGACAGCTTTTGACATCTGAAAGATTCTGCTGCCCAAGGTCAATTTCACCTAAGTGACGAGCAGCCTGGCAGGCATTCAAATGTAAAGGTTATTCCGGTTCCAATGGCCAACCAATTTACACATTTGCAATTACTAGATTCTATTCATATGACTGTCAGGTGTTGAGTGAATAGCAGGAGAGCCAAACTTGTGTTATTTCCTCTTAGAAACACTAAGTGCTTCTTTCATAAGGGTGGACACTTTCTTTTATGTGGCTGATGCAGCAGATTGTGCTCACAAAATCTCTGTAAGACATTAACTCATGAAAGTGATGGATCACCCTTAAGAGGAAAACCATCTTTAAGGATGGGAGTAATCGAAGGAAGGGCAAAGTAATTTCTGATTCAAAAACCAAGCCAATTGCAAATTTAGATTCAAAGACATAAAAAGCCACAATAACAGCTTGGTAACTTGATAATGATGCCAAGCAAATCTATCAAGGAGAGAAGACTTAAAGAAAAAAAAATATTATGTAGGCTGTGATACTCGGGGACTGGAAAAAGAACAATTCATGCATATACTTATTGCTGTGTTTTATTCTATGGAAGACGTAAATGTTCAATAGAAGCCAGAATAATATCATATGCATGATATCAACTGATTAGTAGAATCCATGAATCCTATGTTAAAAGTCCCCAATCGAACCTAAAGAATTCCTTTAATAAATTAGAGAAAAGAATGATACCAATATTATTTCTTCTAAGAATACAAATAGCCATTCAGAGAGATGGTGTTCACTACCAAAACAAAGACTGCTATCCTGTTGTAGTTTGTTTGTGTTTGGCTTAGCATATTATAGAATCCTGGCTAATTATTGTTCATAGATGACTATTTATATACTTTTCATAGTTTCTGAATTGTACTAATGTCACTTTTCAATAAATCATAATTTAAACAAACTGTGGCTTAACATAATACATGACATTAAAATTAAACTTCCTACGTACTCCAAGATTGTTCAGGTTTTTCTAGCTTGGCTCCTCAAAGGGTCAGAATTTTACAATTCCTTTTTAAATAATATTTTTATTTAAATGTTATAGTTAAATAGATAAAAAGAAATATGAACTATTACTGGTGAAGATTCATGGTAGACTACGTGTCTCTGAAGGAGCAGAGATGGCATGATGGCGAGATTGGAGAGCCTGTAGTACAGTGGTTTAAAGCACCCTGTTATTAACGTCTATTAACATCTATTAACATCTGCTGCTTGCAATTACTGCAAGTTCGAATCCCACCAGGCTCAAGGTTGACTCAGCCTTCCATCCTTTCTAAGGTGGGTAAAATGAGGACCCAGATTGTGGGGGCAATAAGCTGACTTTGTATAAATATACAAAAGTATGAAGGCTATTGTTTAACGCACTGTAAGCCGCCCTGAGTCTCCGGAGAAGGGCGGCATATAAATCAAATAAAATTTTTTTAAAAAAATTAAAAAAAATTGGCAATCAGAAGGTAAATTCCGGCTGGCAAAATCTCTCTGGAAAAGGGAAAGGCTGTGAGATCACCCTCTTGTACTCCACATAACCGCTACTCATAAGTAATCTGCAGGAACAAAGTTTCTGCAGTTGACTCTTGACCTGAGCAGTTGGGAATTATGAGATTTCCACCAAGTTCACAATCACAATGTATACATTATTATATTATTGACACAAAGTTCTCTCAAACGTCGCTTCTTAATTATATTTGGAAATTGTTTTTCAATTACTTTTCAAAAACTAAGAACCTTCCAATCAACAATATATTTTACATGTATTTAATTAGGAAAAAAAACCTGACACGATTGATTGATGCAAAAAGTTGATGTATGCATAACAGATAAAACAAATACAAACTACTCCTGTTGTTTTCTCTGTGGAATATTTTAGCAAGACACACCTTTGAAATTGAGACAAAATTTAAGTAAAGAGAAAACCACCAGAAACTCTGTTCCAATTCTACAATTATTTTTCAGAATGTCCTTGATTAAATTTATCCACAATATTATAAATTTTAAGAACTATATGTTACTTCCCTCTGCCTAAAAAAAAAAGCAATAAACAGATATAATGGGAAACATTATTCATCTTTACGTTTTTTTAAGCAAAAGCTTCTATGTTTTCATTTTTATTGTAATGATAACCTTTTTTTCTGTAGTAAGATTCAGCAATATGGGATAATGGAAAGATATATAAAATGATAGAGGAGTTCTGTAATAGTTTTGACAATGAAGAAAAGAAAAATAAATGAAGTTGTATATGTGAATGAGTCACAGTTTCCAAGCAGTTTATTTTTCTGTTCAAGTTATTTTGGGGGAAATAATCTATAATCCTGTGGTGAATGACATGAGTCATATCTGCAATATAAAAAGATAAAAGCCCAGTTCTGCTTAAACATTTGAGTTAAGTTGAAGGAAATGAATTAGCTTGCAAATTAATTTTAAATAATGTTGTAGAACACGAAATGTAACAAAATTACCTAGTGAAGATCCAATAATAAAAATATTTAGCTTAAATACTGATATATTTATATGGTGCTGTACTGTGCAAAACTTTCTCTATTTACACAAATAGGTTTAGTTATTGATGGACTTAATAAAAACAAATAAAGTTTCATTTATTTCATTGGGGCTCACGTCTGAATAGACATATATAGTACTGCACTGTTTAAATGTCTAGAGACCAGACAATAGAAAAAATGAATTGCTCTTCCTTTTAAAGAATGACATGGATTGGATAGGCAAGGTAATTGGAGTTTAATTCTAAAATCATTTCTTTCATTAGAGATGTTTAGGCTTAAGTACTGTATACCATCCAATTTAATTTAAAAGGGATGTTTCACATTGTAGCTTTATTGGAAAAAAATTGACAGAGGGAGTCAAACAGTACAGAAATACATTTTTTTTCTGGATGTACTCCCCTATTCCTCCCTTCCAGAGGAGTATGAAACCCTTCCATAAGGGAGAGAAATAGCTAGAACTGGCCTCCTTCCCAGTCCACTTCACTACCCTTCTGTGTCACATTAGATTTTTGTTGCCTCTAAAGAAAGTAAAAATGGTGAAAGTGCAAAAATGTAGGACTTATCTTGTAGCACCTTTTCCAATTAACAAATTTTATTAAAAGCCATAAGCCTTTTAAAGTGCTAACACTGATAGTTGGAAAAGATGTTACTAGTCTCCTCATGATTTTTTGCCATCAGACAAACATAACTTTGCTCCTGCAACATCTTCAGCAGAAAAGGTGTAAAACTTTTCTTGGGATCAAAAACCATACTTGAGGCAACCTCTCATCCACAGCTCTATGTGTCAGTTTAAAGGGGTACTAACCTTTAAATAAAAAATTGATGAAAACATGAAATTGCTATGATTATTACCTACATGTTTAATGATTTCCCCCTTTGTCCAAATGATGGTTAAGTCTATTGTATAAATTCTATGCGATTATTTTATGAAAGAACAGGTTGTCTTCTTGCAGATTATTATTATTATTATTATTATTATTATTATTATTATTATTAATATTTCTATACTGCCTTTCTCCCGTAGGACTCCATCCCGTAGATGACCTAGTCAGAAGGTAAGGGGTTGTTACTTTTCAGAAAGAACTGAAATTATCATTCTTTTTTCATATTTGTGACCAATCCTCTGCAAATAAGGCTTAGATTTGAGGTTGGCAGCAAGATACAAGCCAGACATCTGCAGGGACAGGACGGCAGTGGTAAATAACAAGTGTGATGATAGAATCATAGCAATTATAATTGTGTCAGGCATTCTGATGCAACTATCTAATTGCAATATTTAAATAATCACATCATGCATTGTTTGATATCACTGCAGTTTGCTGCAGATACCAGCTAATGGCACCCAAGGCCTGCCCAGCCATTTCTTTGGATGCTCATCTAGTTTTTAAAGATTCTTTTAAAACTTTATACTTCATACAATACTATGTGCTGTCCGTGACTTACGACCACAATTGAGCCTAAAATTTCTGTTGCTCAGTGAAACATTTGTTTAGTGAATTTTGCCCCATTTTGCGACTTTTCTTGCCACGTTGTTAAATTGCAGTGACCACCTTCTACCACATAGCTCCCAGCGACCAGTAAGATCCCACAGAGTTGGTCTCTTCCGGGTCCCGTCAGCTAAACAATGTCGGCTGACGGGCCCGCGGGGGAGGGCTTTCTCTGTGGCTGTCCCAGCTCTCGGGAACCAGTTACCTCCTAAGGTCTGAACCGCCCCCATCCATTCCGGCAGGCCTGGAGCCGTTGATCTCGCTGTTACGATCTTGTGAGATCCGGCCATGAATGGTGTGAACGGGTTTTAATGTTTTAATTTTTAAATGTTTTTATAATGGTTTTTTTTAAAAAATGCATTGTAAGCCGCCCTGAGTCTCCGGAGAAAGGCGGCATATAAATTGAATTAATAAGATAGATAGATAGATAGATAGATAGATAGATAGATAAAAAAAACCCAAAAAAC
The DNA here is from genome assembly GCA_012654045.1 of Ptyas mucosa. NCBI lineage: Eukaryota > Metazoa > Chordata > Lepidosauria > Squamata > Colubridae > Ptyas > Ptyas mucosa. Next base: position 10,269,041 of record WNWU01013629.1, on the reverse strand, counting down.
CATTGACTTTGCTTGTCAGCAGGTCACAAAAACTGATCACATGACCCCAGGTCACTGCAACCGTCATAAATACGAAGTCAGTTGCCAAGTGTCCGAATTTTGATCACATGACCATGGGGAGGCTGCAGCGGTTCTAAGTGTGTGAAAAACAGCCCTAAGTCACATTTTTTTCTGTGCCATTGTAACTTTGAACAGTCATGAAATGAACTGTTGTAAATCGAGGACTACTTGTGTATGTTTCCCAACTCCTTATAGGAGCTTGAATGAGAGAGAGACCTGCGGTAGCCGTTGCTTTTGTCAGCTTTGTCGATCCTTTGGGTTTCTTGCCCGGCTCAAAGATGCTGCTGACACTTAAAGGGGCTTTCAGCCTGGCTTTTCCTGCCAGCTGTTGTCTAAGCCTGAAAAGCCCCAGAAGAAAAGAAACGGAATGTTGCTTCCTTCTTGGGGGTCCGCCTTTAATCCGATTGTCCGCTTTCTCTTCCACATATAAAAGTGACAGTGATGGCCCTCGTTTAAAAAAGAAGAAAGAAAAAAAGCATTTATGATTCTAGGCTTCATCACCGAACTTTACAACCAGCCCTTGACGCCCAGAAGTAACCAGGCAGGCTTATAAAACTACATTATCCAGAAATCTCCGGGAGTACTACGGGGAAACTACGTTACCCAGAAGGCCTCGCGAGGGCAAAAAAAAATAATAATCATTGCGAAACTACAATTCCCGAAAGGCTTTTCAGGAACTTAACGCTGTCGTGGCGTTTCGGGGTTTCAGTGGGAATGCCTGAAAGTGTGCCCCGTTTCCTCCTTGCCGCCGAGTGTGTGAACGGCGCTTTTCCGTGGTGCCCGTGAGTCTCAGGGGAAGGACTGATCTCGCCTCTCCTGTGACGAATAAGGATGAGGAGGGCTGGGCTGGGTAAGTGGGGATCCACCAGGAGAAGTTTCGTTGTGGGGAGCTGATCTCTGCGGAAGAAACCCGGGTTCAGGGGTTCACGGCGCCCTTGCCTTGCCACGATTCAGTGCCGGCCCTCGTCTTCGGGGAAAGCCCCCCCCTTGGATCATTCAGCCTTCCTCTTATTCATGAAGGCGAATAGCAGAGGCCTGGTGATACCCTTCTTCCTATCGATGCCTTTTCCTCCGTCAATTTAAACTTAATGTGCCTGAGGATTCAAAACATTCCATTGCAGATGTGGATACAGATAGATATATCTGTGGGGTTGTTGCCTCCTACCAGGAGTTAAGCCACATAGTTGGGTATTGGAACAGATGGCAGAGACGCAAAGAGCAAGTGGGGTGTTAAGAGGGACTGGCAGCAGGGGCATCCTATAGGTTTATAGGCTTAGACTGAAAGCCTTGGGTAGCTTTCAGTCTAACACTCAGATAACACTCAGCTCAGTCTGCTCTGCTGGGATGTGGTTGGGGAAAAAATAGAAGTAACTTTATGCACACCATTTGATGGTCTTCTATCAAAAGTCAGGATATAAATCTAGCAAATAAGAGCCAGAGCTGTGAAAAATATTTACAGATCCCTTGAACCCTGGGCACAAAAATATCTACAGATCCCTTGAACCCTGGGCACAAAAATATCTAGAGATTCCTTGAACCCTGGACACAAAGTGTTTCAACTTCTGCCCTCAAAATGACGCTATAGGGCATTACACGCCTGAACAACTAGACACAAAAACAGTTTTTTTCCCATGCCATCGTTCTGTTCTGCATCATTGAGCTTGACTAGGTGGCTCAGTGGCTAAGACACTGAGCTTGTTGATCAGAAAGGTTGGCAGTTTGGTGGTTCAAATCCCTAGTACAGGTCTCCTGCATGAGCAGAGGGTTGGGCTAGATAACCTACAAGGTCCCTTCCAACTCTGTTACTGTTATGCTAAACAACTAATTCCCACAACACTGTCAAACTATATAGAAAGGCTGTATTACCATCATTATTCTCATCTTCCCTATCTCCTTATGACTATAACTTTGTTGCTTATATCTTATGATTTATTTATTTACTTAGTATCCTAGTATGGTTTATGTTGATTGCTTATTTAGTATCCATGACTATTGCCAAGTGATAGGTAATGATGTATCACTATTGCTGTATGTACACTGAGAGCTTATGCACCGGAGACAAATTCCTTGTATATCTAATAATACTTGGCCAATCAAGAATTCTAATTCTAATAAATACAGGTGGAGTATCAGGTATACTGGTTCAGTCATCCTACTATAGTTGGATAGACACATATCTCATATTTTTAAAAGCCAGCTGTGCTTTGAGCTCAGATTGTATTTATGGATGCTTTCATCATGTATCTGCAGAAATCATTGTGTTACTGAATAAAGTTGAAGCCAACTGTAGACTATGATGAGAGTGATAAAACACTACCTGTAACTTGTTTGTTTTGTATATCTTCCCACATATGGTACAAAGACATCTATCAGTCTCTTTCCCAGGATATGTGAGAGGAGATTCAAAGAGGGCTGGGCTGATAGAATAGACACAATGAATTGTATCAGGAGGTTCAAGACTGCATTTGTAATGAAAACATGGGGCAGCAATGAATATTATGGCATCAATATTGAGCTCCTGTGGACGTTTAATGTTCAGTCCAGTTTTCACTGTGTTAATGAGAATGAAAAATGGCATTAACTTTTAAAAGAAGTATGTAGCCCTGCCATCAGAAGCTCCCATTCTCTGGCCTATGACATCTAGGAATAACTTAACTTTATCAGAAATCTTTTATTGAATGCTAATTGTAGACCTAAGACTAGAAATATCATTTACTATGACAAAGTTAACACTATACATTATGCCGATAGCTTGCAAATTTTAATCAGCTTTGAAGAAATTCCTAGAAACCTGGTGTATTCTGAAAGCATTTGGCCCTGCAAAATAATGAGAAATTTAATATATAAATTAATTTTCGGCAAAGTAATTCAATGGCACTCTATTATAGTACATTCTGAATAATAATAGCTTACCTTCTATTTATGAACTCTTTTTGGCTCTTGTCAAAAATGTTTTCCATTTTATATGGATAAGCTGTGTCTCATTTAGTCAGCTAACTCTGCAGATATATATGCATTTTGACTGATTAATAGCCTCACCACATTTTTATGTTTTACATAGAAAACTTGGAGAAATAGAGAATGATAGTATATGCCACTTTTCTTTTTTAAAATTCAGAAGTGCTTGACGCTCTCTGATCCCAATCCAAATTCTGAGCAATTTATTCACATCTTGTGCACTGAATGAACAATAAAATCCAGCAGGTGCAGTAATTATCAATTATATGTGTAAAAATAAGAACATAGATTTCCAGCATTCATGTGAGGCTGGAAGGACATTAAATTAGATGTTATGGCAATATTCCATAAGTAGACTTGGTCCAGGGCACACTATTCTGGTTCTAAAGATAGGATTTCTGAGATGACTAATGTGTGCATTGGGGGGGAGGGGACGCCTAAACAGAAAAAAAGTTAATCCTGATTTTATCTATGTTCTAATTTATTACCAGCTGTATAAGTTATCTTCACCGATTCAAAAACTATTCAGAAACTGGCACAGTCTTAATTATTTTTAGCTGGGCTAAGTAATAATTTAGTGGGTGGGTATCAGAAATTTTAAGAAAAAGTATAAAGGCTGTAGAAAGTTAGCACCCCCCCCCTCCTAGAAGAATGAAATATTTTGAGGAATATTAAAAAAGGCATAATGTTATATTTCCCTAAATGAGAAGTGGAGAAATATGTTTTCTTAAAAGACAGAAAGCAGACTCAATCCCCCTTCCACAAGATGATTTTTGTGCCCATTGAGAAAGATTGGGACAGCCTATCTACAAAACAAAAGACCTTCAGCTCCAGGGTGAACAGATTAAGACATGACCCTCCAGGACATAATAGGATTAGCCCACCAGCAGCAGAGATTGCACTATCTCCTAAGGACATTGCATCAGAGTCTAAACTTCAACCAAACTTCTCAGACAACCTACAAATCTAGCTATTACTCCTACAACAGCCAATGGAATACATATTTTTGCACAGAAACAGGAAGTTTAGTGCAAAGCCCAAGAGAAGGTATGAATACCCCCCCCCTCAACTCCGTGTGGTCAGCTGCCCAGGACCTCAAACCCATGTGGTTCTGCTTCATCATTAAACCATCTTTCCAATCAGCCTCCATGTTTCCAGTGTCTTTTTCCCGGCTTGGAACTGAACCAGATGGATATTTCTTCCAACAAGGAAAACTAACAAATGCTACCAGTAGTAATTTAAACAATAGACATTCAAATAATCTCACTTTGGAAGGTGTGACCTGTTTCAAAAGTTTGCTGCATCTTACATTGGCCACTTGGCCTTCCAATGACAACATATATCAGCACCATAAGCTATAGGCATGCCCTTTAGGATAAACTTGCTTAGATATGTGGCTTCCCAAGTCTTGTGTGGAGCCTCCAGTTCCATCCTCAAATTGCTGCTGCATCATTAATTTATTAATGCTGCAGGTTATTAGAAAAAGCACCTGAATAGCATTCATTAGTTGCAGTCAATAAAACCAAAATTAGTTTTTTGCCTTTCTCCTATAAACCTGCTAGAATGCTTTTCATGGATTATGAATAAAATGTTGCATATCTTTATTTAGGAAAATGAAATCCCATTGACAATGATTTTGCTCCTGAACTTCATTTGCCTCCAGTCTCTCCATTAGTGTTCTACATTTCAAGACTGGTTCCACTGCTTTGTCTATCTGATGAAAAGGTGGAATAGAACAAAGTTTCATTAGTGCATATTTTATAGCACCTCTACCCAAATTTCCTTGAAGAAAAGGATAGTGGCTTTTCCCCTATGGTAGTGTCTTAAATGGATTTCTGAAGAATCTTAAAGTGCATCATTAAGTAACAATGATAAATGGGATTCTGGGGAGAAACTAGCTGTATTTCTGTGTTGCATCAGTTATGAAATAGACATCTGGAATTGCAAGAAACATTTCCAGCCTATGATGTATAATTTTTGAATTCTGTCCATATAAATGGTCACTGTTCAACTTTTAGATATCCAAGAAATGTGTAGACATAGTTTCATCATTGCTCTATTATTCTAACTATTTGGAAGTGAAGCTCCTGGCCTCCTATAAAAATTATAAATCCATTTTCCTACTTGAGATATTGAGACTCTGTTTATATGCCATGTTTTCAATAAAATAATTTGTAATTCGTTGATTTTTAGGTCATCAACATATCTGACTCTTACCTGACCCCCATCTTCTTTCTCTTATCTAGCATTACTTTTTCATCTGCCAAATTTATCATAAATTTGGTATATCTGTGGGCTGTTGACTAAGAGGGATGTATGTATTAATTATGTGTGGATGCTTATGCATGCATGTATTTGAACATAATCACTTCAACTTGCCCCACCCTTGTGCAACACGTTCTACAGGACCTGAAAATGGCCTTGTATATAAAAGTTGCATATCTTGCAAATAGTTTGTAATTCATTTTGTCATTTTACAGATACGTTTTTTTTTTAAGCAGTCAAAACCTTATGTTGTAGTTTCAGAGAAATGAGATATAATCATGACCTAGTGATGTTGATAGGACTCTGGCTGCAAATTTTCCCTATGTACTTTAAATTTAAGAGATGTTTTTGAATAGATACTGTATGTATGTATTTCTAATTTATTAAAATTAACTATACATTAATAGATTTCAGCAAATGTCCTTGCCTGTTTTCTTATTATAGCCCAGTTGTTAAAATGTACATTCCTGTTAATGATGGAAAAGCTTAATTCTGTGAAATTAGTATGCTTGTAAAACCATTGTTTTTCAAAGAAGAAGCAATGGGCTACAATTATAAGGAGCATTTGAAATGATTTGGTTGCAACAAAATATAACCTTTATTTCTAACAGCCAAATTATATTTTTCATTCCAAAAGTTAATCTAGTATTTTTGTTTCCAAATGAGCTAGCCATATTAGTCGGGGGAGGGGATGAAGAAAGTTTTGTAGTCTTTTAGAAATGTAACAGATTTAGATCCACAAGTTTTTGTGGATCATGTCCACTTAATCAAAGTGGGGTTCAATAGTGTATTGTAGCATCTTAAAAACTATCCAAACAAATTACTAAATCGTTGTAAGTTAGTGCAGTTCTCTAAAATAAATATAATGGCAAATGACTGTGTGTGTGCGTGTGTATGTAAATAAATATTAAATAGTATATTTCTTAGGCTATCACTAAATGGCAGTAAATTATTAGGTTTCTGTATCCCATGGCCATCATCCAGTTGTATCATAGGCCTAATATGTATGCAGGGTAAATTTTTTTACTGAATTTCCAACATAAACTGGGGTGCTGAGATACTCAGCAATTAAGATGGCAGCTTGGGTTTGAGACCCGAGCATCACCAGATAGGGTGAGCTTCTGCCTTGCTCTAGCTACTGCCAGTCTAGCAGTTTGAAAGCATGCAGATGCAAGTAGATAAATAGTTCCCTCTTTAATGGTAAGGTAACAGTGCTCCGTGACTTCATGCTGGCCACATGACGACGGGAATATCTTCAAACAATACTGGTTCAATGGCCCTTGAAATGGAAATGAACACTGCCCCTTAGAGTTGGCAACAACTAATGGAATAAAATCCTCAGGGACTCCTTTATCTTACCTGTTATCTTTCAACGTATTATAATTGAATTTTATTTAAAAACATTACAATAATATAGCAATTATGAGCATCTTTAGATCTGTTAGAAGTATTATGTATGTAAAAATAAAAAAAAACTACACAAGGCTAATTTTAAAAAGCAAGGGAAAGAAATATCAGGAGAAACAGTTCGCTAAAAAGAGCTGAAAATAATATTTAAAAAGTAACAGGGAGGGAAAAAGATAAAAATTAAATAGTAAAATGCAAAAATGCAAATTGCAAAATTTTCCACAAATTTCAATGTATAGAAAATGATTTCAAATCTCAATTTTATATTTATACAAATAATTGCAGATGTAGTTTTTCAACAGTAAATTAAATCTAGGCTGAACTATTGCCCAATCCTACCTATCTCTGGAAACAAAGCAATTCAAAGAAAAAAGCTAACACGTTATTAAATCAACTATTAATATCTGGATCGTAAATTTTTATTCAAGAATAAAAAGTCACTTTCTTTGCAACAGTCCAAGCAAAATATATTGGAAATTTCTTCATAAATTAACAAGTTCCAGTTTTTTGGAATATAATTGAATATTATTTTAGCCCATAGCTATCTTCCAAAAATATGCTTTACTTTACTATTGATAGTATAATAGTTGCTTCCAAAAGTGGCTTTAATACTGGATTTTAAATTGATGTTTTATTTTATTAATTAAAAGTGTATCATAAAATCAAAGACTTAGGTTAGTTAGCAATTGCTCTAAATTATATTTAGAGTGTATTTTGTTTGGCTGCTGTATTTCCTATATAAATAATTGCCATTTTGTACTGTACAGGTAATCCTCTTTTAGCAATTAGACAGTGACGTCTATGATGGGAATGAAAAAGTAACTGTGACCAATGCCCACATTTATATTTTTGCTGCAACAGAAGGAAAGCTGAAGTAAAATCGTAAGCAGTCATGGTTCCATGTTTTTCACTTAGTGATTACTTAATGACTGAGTTGCAGTTGCTAAATGAGGACAATCTGTAATGCTTTGACTCCTGAAGCTTTCTATGTATGTCACTTCAAGATTATTTTTAACCAGGAAGTGGCATACATGTTTTTAAAATGTAATAAATGAAATAATTAGTTACAAACACAATTGGGTATGTTTGAATATTTATACTTATAGGCAGCTTCAACTGAAACTGACTTTAAACAACTTACATTTCCAGTTTACAAGAAAAAGATATAAACAGTACAATATTACATCATCAACCTATATTAAAGTACAATCTAATAGTCCCTGTAAAGTTAACTTATTAGAAGAGACATTCATTACTTTCAACAAGAAGGTTTTTCCAATAGCCGCATCTTAATGGTTCTCCCTAAGCACCGAAAGAATGGATATTAGCCTGAACTAATTGTATAACCTTTAGATTTAAATTTAAATTCAGTTAAATTTTAATTGTTTTCTTGGTTATACTCTTGAATTTTTCTTTGTAAAAATTGCAAAGAGGCAGAAAGCCAGTTTAATCTTGTGGTTAAGAAGAATACGTCTAGAAACTAGGAGACCACGAATCTTAGTTCCACTTTAAGGCATGAAAGACAGCTGTTTGACTTTGGGCCAATCACTCTTTCTCAACAACTTCTCAGGGTTGTTGTGAGGAATATAGCAAGAGGAAGATATGTTTGACGCAGGGGTGAAATGCTCCCGGTTCGGACCGGATCGCCTGATTGGGTAGTGATGGCGGCAGGTGGTTCGGAGAACCAGTAGCAAAAATCCATGAGCCCCCCACCCCCATGCCCAGCTGAGCCGCGCAATCATCAGAGGCTGATTTTTTTTTTTTTTTACTTTTGAAAGCTTTTTTTCTACAACTACTTCGGCCGAAAAAATGCTTTTAAAAGTAAAAAAAAAAAAGGCCTCTGATGATCGTGCGGCTCAGCTGGGATTATATCAGAGGCTTTTAAAAACATTTTTACTACAACCTCTTTGGCCGAGGAGGTTGTAGGAAAAAAAAATGCCTTTAAAGGCATTAATCTGGCAATCCCAGCTGACTTGCTTGATCATCAGAGGCTTCTAAAAGATTTTTTTCTGCAACTTCTTAAGGTTGTAGAAAAATGCTTTTAAAAGTAAAAAAAAAAAAAAGGTTGGCCACGCCCACCCAGTCATATTAACCCACCATCACCACCACCAAGCCATGCCCACAGAACCGGTAGTAACAAATTTTAGATTTCACCCCTGGTTTGACGCCTTCAGTTATTTATAAAAATAAATAATTGGATTATGATCACAATTAGGACTAGAATATTAGTCCTGATTGTGGACTAAAGTGATGCAAAATATTATCACTGTATTCTAACCTAATCTCAGGATGTCCCAAAAGTGATGTTGGCACAGAAAAGACCTGTCCATGTGGTCCCTGATGCTAAATAATAGTCTAAAAGGAGTTGTCCCTTGCAAAATGTTATCAACAATCAGTTACCACTGGGAGAAAGTGATCAAAAATTACAAAATCATAAAGTTACTGAAGAAAAAGACAAGGGACAATTTCTAAGTTTTAAGGAGTAGAACTTAACACTAGGGGAAGATGATGTTTTTGATTTTGTGTTGGCCTGAAGTGCAAGGAGAAAGAAAATAACAGATCTAATTTAATAGATGATCCAGATATGTACACCCCACTCAAAAAATCAAAGAAGGGGGAAGAGAAATGGACTTTAATGTATTTTCTTTAGAAAAATGTTAATAGGATATGGAAACTTTGGACAGTTCAGTTATTTTTTTAAGACAATGGATTTGGATCCTGAATTCTCTTTGCAACCCATTGGATTGGACTGCAGACTGAAAGGCCCTGAGAGTAACATAAATTAATCACCTTTGTGTGTCTTCCTTCTTCCCTTATTCATTACTTTGACCCTATTCAATTTGAGATTATGAAAGGTTTAAGTTGTTCCTATTGTATGATGACATTACTTGCCTGTTCTTTTAAAATAGGGGATTTAATAAAACTCAAATGTTCTTTCCCTCCAGAAATTATATTTTCCCATCTGAATTTCTGTTGCTTTAATTTGATTGGTATTTTTTTTTCAGGTGAAGGAGCTGCTGGCAGCAATTATGGTTATACCAATAGTGGCTATAGTGTATATGAGGAAGAAAATGAAAAGTTAACAGAAAGTTTGCGTTCAAAAGTCACTGCCATAAAATCTGTAAGTATGTCATTATACTAGCAGCATCCAAATTGATCGGAGTACATAATGGTTGGATTATCCATGTATAGCAATAGTTTAATTGAATTGAGGCACAATGTTGCCCATCAGAGAGCATGGTCCATTTGTTCATAGAATAGATTCTACCTATATTTGGATTTGAGTTTCAGCTTTTTGACTAATCGAAGTATTAGTTACAAGCTGGAACGGGCAAAATGTTTTTTTGTTTGGCACTGTGACTAAGAATTGTGTTCCTAAGGGAGTTATAAATCAGCAAAGATTAGTAAATTAATCTACTTATAAGCCACAAAGTTAAATTGTTCTGTTAAATAAATAATTATAGCTGAAAATCAAACTATGGTAAACCAGCCCAGTTGTCTAGTTTAGTCCCTATAAGTAAAGCTGGCAATTTGCATGTCCTCATTTGCCAATTCACTTGCTATGTCTTTATTAATTTATTTAATAAAATTTATATGCCACCCTATCTCCAAGGACTCAGGGCGGCTCACAACGACAATCGACCAAGCAACTATTACAAACAACAAATATACACAAAAATGAAAGTTTTTTTTAAAAAAATTAAAATATACTACCCCATCATCCTAAACCTTTATGGTTTAGGTCTCAGGGGATGGGGGGAGATTGGGTTTGCTTAAAAAAGAACACAATGACTCCAACTTGACTTATTATACACCTTCTAAGAAAGGAAAATCAAGACATTTTAGCATCAACTTGATTTAAAAGGACAAGACATATTTTAAGCAGGAATAAGAATAAAATCACTTTAATCGGAGATGGCAATTTTTTTTCAGCTAATGGCCATGTTTCAATGCATATATCACTTGTTTTAGAAAATAATCCAATCAGTGAAAAGTGTGTGGAGATATTCTCTTCTTTTTTCCCCTCTGTGAATGTCTGTCTCTAGTCTACATGCAAAAAGCTAGAACATACTGCTTTTTCCAAATATCTGAGCTGACTACTAGCAGAGAGGTTTTGAAAACTGGATACCCTGATTATCTATATTTTTCCAATAGAAGAGACTATCGAAAGCTCATCATTGAAATGTGGAGTCCTTGGTGGTTACTGAGCTTGGTTGTTTATTTGCAGACATTTCATTACCTAAGTAGGTAATGTTATCAAAATGATGATGAATGAGTTTGCTCCCTGGTTATATACAAAATTTCACTGCCTGTTATGGATGTCCTCTACTAGTCTCCTGCCTGTCAGCCACCATGTAGGACAGACAGGCTAAAGACTAGCTGATCACATCCCTGAACACCAACCAGCCATCAGAAGACATAATGAAAACTCCTTAATCTCACAATGTATAGACAGAACCCATTCAAAAGAGGCAATATAAAAGCTAAGAAGGAAACAAGATCAGAATGAATCCTTTCCAGCAATCAACACCCAGATAAGCAAGGAAAACAAGCAGAAAATAATGCCCTAATCAAGGAACTATACCAAGAAGAAAAATCACACTCTGCCAACGTTGGCAGGGCAAGCTACTGTATGTAAGCAGGGAGTAAATTCCACTAGCACTGATGATGTTACTTAGTGGGTAATGAAACATTTCAAAGCATACAAGCAAGCTGAAAAGCACCAAAGACTCCACGTATCTATATTTTTTATTGATTCTGGCTTTATTTCATGATTTATGGTTGCATTCGCTTGTAATGTAACAGGAGAGTTTGGAAATACATTCTCTTGGGGACAAAACAAAGTCCAAAAATCAGACGACAATCTTCTTTATCTAGAGAAAACCTTAAAAAAAAAAGCCTATGTAAGAGTTGTCCTAGACACATAATGTCTCACTTAGAAACCATGGTGATTCACTTAACAACCATGGGAAAAGCTGACATACATCTGTTGCAGTCATGTGATGTCTTGCTTATTGATGGAGTAACAATTAACAATTATAGTTAAGCAAGGACTAGGCAACCTGTAATTGGTTTTTTAGTGCCTTCTTCAGCTGCACAATAGTCTTTTTAAAAAAGATTTTGTGACCAGAAGTGTACACAGTACACAAACACAGATTCATCTTGGATTTGTGTAAGGAAATTTTAATATTGGGTATTTTATAATTCCCTTCCTAATAATTCCAAGCATTATTTTTTAATAATTTTTTAAACAGCAGACAAATTACATGAATGTTTTTCCTCAGCAGCCTACCTTCACTCTGACATCGTTTTTCAGATGAGTCCTGCCAGTTCACTTCCTACAAATTATTGTATTATCTGATCTGATGACTTCCTTACTGATCAAACTCAGAAAGATTTGGGGGGTGGACAGAGTGCAGATTGTCACAATATGGAAGATGCACAACTGGAAAAGTTCAGAAAACAATGGTAGCCCTGGAGGACTTCTTTATTTGTAAAGCATGAAATGACACAGTTGGTTATCTTATAAGTAGTGTGTGGCTGGTTTAAACTACATGAGTCTTTATTGATTCGTTCCTGTTTAGTTTCTGTACATCAGGATGTAGGGTGCTTTATCAATTACTTAAGAGGCATAATGGTGGTGATGTGGTGAAGGCAACTAAGCCAACATGTTTGATCTGTTTTTAAAGAAATGAGGAAGGGATTCAATGCCAAATAGTAAATTAAGTATGGATTTTTAAAATGAGAAAAATTGTATAGCTAATGTTCAACGTTTGTACAGTTAGGTGGCTCAATGGCTAAGACACTAAGTTTGTTGATCAGAAAGGTCGGCAGTTCGGCAGTTCGAATCCCTAGTACAGGTCTCCTGCATCAGCAGGAGGTTGGACTAGATGAAATACAAAGCCCTTCCAACTCTGTTAATCTCTAATCTGTATCTGTAGCTGAGTTTAAAGTATATTATATTATCAAGGAGCTATAAAAACTGCCATCTCATCTATACTTTTAAAGTATTGTCAACATTCTCCCCTGCTCTTAACTCTTTACTTGTTCTAACATATCCGGTGAATATACGCTTGTACATCTATATCAAAGTCTGCAAGATGAAAACACTTGAGTTCTTGAGCAGTCCAGTGGCTCACTTGATCTGAGTATCAAACCATGTGGAATTATTATGTTTCAAAGGAATCTATAGGAAATAAATGATATGTATATAGTAATCTACTGCCCAAACTAGCTAGTATACTATTAATCATTTTATGTAATTTCATCTGCCAAATTGATCATTTTTTGTTCAACATTAATAATCTGTAGTTCTGAGGTATAGGTTTTAAAATATTGAAACATATAAAAAGCTTTAAAATATCAAAACATATAAAAAGCATGAAAAAAAAAGAAACAAGTTATCCAAGGATAAAAGAAATATGAATTAAAACAGATTTAAAAGTATACAACGTGTCTGTCTTTAATTAAAGGCTTTGGTGAGCAGAGCAAACTGTAGCAATACCATCCTTATGTAACCCAGCTACTTAAGGAAAAAAATTAACAGAAGAGATAGATTTCATATTTGAAAATGAATGAAATACTATTTCCTACCTTTTTAGGATCATCTGGAAAACATGTTAAATAAGCTGTTATCTCACTATTTACTCTTATGCATTGTAAAATACCATGTATGTCTTTTTTCTCATAGCTTTCCATTGAAATTGGAACAGAAGTTAAACAACATAATAAATTATTAACTGAAATGGTATGTATTTACTTAAACAGTTTATTTTAGATGAGCATGGATACAGCTAAACTCTAAACTTTCAGATATATCAATTTAGTTTTAAAATCACTCAAGTAAATTCTAACATACTAATTAATCCCTTTGGTCAAGCTTAGATTACATCACTGAATTTAATAAAATAAGTGAATGCAGGTAGTCCTCAATTTACAACAGTTCCTATAGTGACTGTTCAAAGTTACAACAGCACTGAAAAATATGACTTCAAGTCCATTTTTGAAAGTTACAACTTTGCAACCTCCCCATGATCATGTGATCAAAATTCAGATGCTTGGCAACTGATTCATACTTATGACCGTTGCTTTGTCCCAAAGTCACGTGATCTCCTTTTGTGATCTTTTGACAAGCAAAGTTAATGGGGAAGCTGGATTCACTTAACAACCGGGTTACTAACTTGTCAATTGCAGTGATTCATTTAACATCTGTGGCAAGAAAGGTTATAAAATGGGCAAAACTCACTTAACAAATGTATCACTTAACAACAGACATTTTGGGTTCAGTTGTGATTGTAAGTCAAGTACTACCAGTAATGACTTAGGTTTGTTATTTCAGTAGATTTATTTTATATATGTTTGGATTATTTAGCCCTATACAACATCACTAGTGTCACATTTTAAAATGTTACATGTTTTTATTGCGAAGCAAGACCGTTAAAGTGAGTTATACCCCATTTTATGTTTTTTTGCCACAGTGAAGCAGACTACTGCTGTTGTTAAGTGAATCATGCAAATTGTTAAATTAATCTTGCTTTCCCCATTAATTTTGCTTGGTGGACGCCAGCTGGGAAGTTTTCAAGTGATGACTTATAACTATAAGTGTGAAAAAAGACATTAGTCACTTTTTTCAGTGCCATTGTAACTTCAAGCAGTCACTCAACAAATGGTTGTAGCTCGAGGACTATCGGTACTGCTTGGATACATGAACATATGCTCTTCAGCAATATTCAAGATGATTAAGTAATTCTGAGAGTTGGAGGTCCACACATCTGAAAAGAGCCCAAGATGAAGAAAAATGTTTTAATGCATGGAAAGCCGGGGCTTGAAGTCAATTCAGAGAGTTGAAGTCTTTCCATCTTAAAAGTTGCTGATACCAATAGCACTTAAGACTTAAATACCAGTTCATTGTGCTTTACAGCCCTCTCTAAGTGGTTTATAGAGTCAGTATATTGCCCCCAAGAATATGCTGACAATTTGCTGGGGCTTCATTTTACTGACCTTGGAAGGTTGGAAGGCTGAGTCAACCTTCAGCCGGTCAGGATTGAACTGCTAGAGCAGGGGTGTCAAACTCAATTTCACTAAGGGACGTATGTGTGGCTGGGGTAGGCGTGGCCAGGATGGGTGTTTAACACAGGCTCAAGATGCATTTTTCATCTTCTCTTCTTTCCACAGTTCTTTACTATAACCATTTTCCTATCTCTACTATCACGTCTTACTGGCAAACAATTATTACTTATTTTTCATACTCCAGTAAACTTTTTATTTCTAAGTTTATATCCCATTGCTTAATAGTAAATTGCTTTTCCAGGCAGAAAAGCTATTTATACAATTGTATTTTTATTATTCAACTAATAATAAAAATATGATTGCATAAATCACATGATAATACAAGAACTAACAGCAGAGATAAATTTCTAGGATAGTAAATAGAAATGGCTGTCAATTATAGATTGCTAATTGTAAATTAAATGGACCTACAGTATGTAAAATTTGGCATTAAACTGTAGTATTAACATAGGATGTTGTTTGTTTTCTATCCAGATTAGGAACTTACTTGAGGCCACATAATTATAATCCAGTCCTATCCAGTCCTCCTGCAGCACTCTGCTGGCTGAAAACGGGCCATGCAGAGGCCCTGTGCAGCTCAGTTTTGGCCAGCAGAGTGCTGCAGGAGGCCTTAGGAGGCCAAAAATGGGCTATGGGGAAGGGGGGGGCATCCACAGCCCCCGGCGGCCCATTTTGGTTGGCAGATGCATTTCCTTTGATATTTCCAGGCTGGTCCCAAGGTCCAGATTTAAGCACTCTGCAGGCAGGCCGGGCCACGGGCCTTGAGTTTGACACACCTATGCTAGAGGAAGCAGCGAGCTAGCCTGCAGTACTGCATTCTAACCACTGCAACAACACGACACTCAATGTTGAAAAACATTGTATATATCTTGCTGATCCATGAGCAGAGAGAATACAACTAATTGCAAGCTCTGTTTATGTTTTAAAAGTTAATAGGAAATATACAAACAGTAAAATAATTCTGCATGTTTTTAACAACAGGACAATGATTTTGATTCAACAAGTGGATTCCTTGGTGCAACAATGGGCAGACTGAAAATCCTCTCCAGAGGAAGCCAGACAAAACTGTTATGCTATATGATGCTGTTCTCATTGTTTGTCTTTTTTGTGATTTATTGGATTATTAAACTGAGGTGATATAGATCTCCATTATGAGATTATTCATACCATCTTGAAAACTTTTTTGAGAAAATTGGTAAATAATTTTTGTAACTGGATTTAGGATTAATGCATTTGAATCTCTTCTGTAATTCTTAAATCTTATCAAGCCACAAGCATTGTCATTTTTTTTTAAAAAGCCCTTATTTTGTAGTTTCCTGAACTGAATTCTGTTCAAATCTTAACTCTTTGTAAACAAGACACAAGTTTATTAAGGATGAGTTCCATTACTGAAATAGGCATTTTCCTATTCAGAAATTACACTATATAACAGTTCCTTTTTTTCCCTAATAATAAAAATAATTTTAGTAATTTTGTATAAATTTACCGAATATTTTTAAAAGCCAAAATACTTCTTTTCAAAGCTAAATTAATTGAAGGGCTATTGTTTTAGTAAAATATTTAACCACGTTCTGAATCTGTTTTGCAGTTAATTATTTACTTTAAACGATATAATAGTTTTAAGATATAGTTGTTATGAGGGAAAAGAAAAGAAATATTGTTCACAATCAACGTGGTTCTTTGCCCACGTGTCTGCTGGGATTGCATTATTATGGTTATGGTTAATAGACAGGAATTGGTAGTTTTAATTTTATTATAATATAGTAGGCAGTTTGTGCAATATTCTAGGTAGGCAAAAGAGTTGCGCAACTTGCTGTTATACTGTTCGAAGTGTCATCTAATGTAATAGTGAAAAAGGTGTTTGTGGGGTTTTTTTTGAAATAAGGAATTTAGGGGTTAGAATTCCCTTTAATTAAAAGATGAAAGCGATCCACAAATATTAAATCCCCATTAAATAAATAGTCTGTTTTATTAGATATTGGTATATCCTTAGTAGCAATGTCACTGTTTAATTTGTAGGCAGAGTATTATCTTCCAGAATATGAAATCTGACAGTATATGACATTTAAAATATGGGTGACATTTATAAACTTCCTAGAAGAGAGATAAATTTTGATGATGAGAATAGAACTTCAGTTTTTATTCTTTGAAAAAGAAGTTCTGTCTCTATAAGGAATACCTATTTCATATGAAGATTTCTTCACAGCAGAGCAAATCTCTTTTAACTTGCAATTCAACAGCAATAGCAACAGTACTTAGACTTATATATTGTTCCATTGTGTTTTACAGCACTTTCTGATCAGTTTACAAATATCAGCATATTGCCCCCAACAATCTGGGTCCTCATTTTACCAACCTTGGAAGGATGAAAGGCTGAGTTAATCTTGAACTAGTCAGGATCAAATTCTTGGCTGTGGGCAATACTGCATTTCAACCATTGCATCATCACAGCTTTTAAAATTAAGGCAGGGGTGTCAAACTCACATTGTCAGGCAGTGTCATGTGATATATCGGGACCTCCCCCCCCCCCTTCGTTAAACTGGGCATAGGCATGGCCAGAATGTGATGCATCTGGCCCACCAGGAGTTTGATAGCCCTGAATTAAGATATTGGAATAGTGGGGAAGCCTGAGTTTTAGCTCTGCTTTACAGATAGTAGGCAGCTGGTTGATTTTAAGCCAGCCCTAGAAAGAAGGCCCTGGCAGACCAATTCTGAAATGTTTCCAAGAAAAGTCAGTGGATTTATCCAACCAGATGCCAATAGTCAAATCTGATTTGGGAGTAGTCTCTATTTAATTCTCTATATTAAATACTTTATACTAGTTTTGCCACCATGTTTCCCCAAAAATAAGACCCTGTCATATGTGCTCAAAAGCCCGATTGGGCTTATTATCAGGGGATGTATTTTGGGGGAAACAGGGTAGATTCATAGAGGTTTATTTTAACACACATCTGCAAATTTAAGATTTGGAATTGGAAGATATAATAGTGGATTTTTTCCTCCAGTGTTCAACATATTAACTTGCTAGAGGTAATAGATCTACATGTTAACAAAATGACGTTGAGTGTTGTGTTAAGCTTCTTCTAAGTGTTGTACTAAGCTTCTTTTGTATGCAAAGGTTTTTTGAGAATATTGGTAAATAATTTTTACTAAGTTAGATGCTGGTTAAATCTCCACTGAGAATCTTCAGCATTTGGTAAGTTTGATAATGCAAATCCAGTCGCTATGTACCTAGGATCCCATTAAAAGTTCTAAAGGCAAGATTCTACTCACCAACATAATTGGTCATTTCAACAGCTGTGATACTTTCCACCCATTTTTCAATTGCAGCATGTAGTGTCACACTTATATGAGCAAGGATATCTTGCTTCATTTATATATATTTTATACTGACAAATTGTCCAATTGAAATGATTTTTTAAAAATATAATAGAACAATTCATGATTTGTAGTTTATTCCAATCATATATAAATGCTTCAATTATAAAAAACATATGCTATTTTATTATATAATCAAAATACTGAGGAATATCTTTGATTTTACTAATAGTAAGGCTTATATAGACTATACATATTTATGATTTTAAAATATAGGGAAATGCAATAGGAATGCTTCCTTTTTCCAAAGTCATCCCATTTCCTCTCAGTATTATTTATTAATTAAATTTATTTGCTGCTTGCCTTGTTGTGAGGCTACTTTAGGCAACTTACAGTAATAGAAAGAAAGAAAAATGAAAAATTAAAGTTGTTAACATTAAAACTTTAAACAATCTGAAGAATACTATTAGGCTGAGGTTAAGAATTTTGTTCACCATAATTGTGTTAATTGTGTTCTGAAAGTTCCAGGGCTTTTTCTTTTTTGTTCCTATAAAATAAGAGAATACAGATTAATGCTTCAATTTAAAATAGATTTTTTGTATCTAACTACAAGGCCACTGTTTACTAATACTATCCTGATATTATATCTGAATTTGCTAATCTCATAAAATTCAGCTGGAGGAAAATGTTTCCCAGTTACTTCCCAATAATCTATAATTGAGTATGCAGCCAATGATCCAGGAGGTAGTAAAAACCTTCAGTACTAGCAACCATTGATAGCTTGATTCTGAATGAACCTATTCAATTCTCTTTGAAAGCTGTCCAAATTGCTTGCTGTTATCACCATTGCTGGCAGTGATTTCCCCAAATTAGCTGTGTATAGTGGAAAAGAAATATTTATTTCATACCGTCTTTAGCTTCCCTGCATTTAGTTTGGATAATAGATGACATGAAATTCTAACAATATAAAATAAGGATAAAAACTTCTCTCTATCTATGTTATGTAAGCTATCTATAACTTTATACACCAGTGGTGTACACCATTGTACCCATTCTTTTTCTGGCACAATATTCAATTAAACTAAATAATCAACTACAGATAGATTTTTTCCACATCTTTTGAAAAGGTAATGGTGGCTTTAATACACAGTGTATTATATTATAAATAAAATTAGAACGCATGCTATATATTATTCAATTGTTACCAACAGAATTGAACAAACAATACATTTAAATAATTATTTAGATTAACATAATTATATGGTATACATTAAGATATGCAATATTAATGCATATGTTAATATCTATAAGATGCATGGAATAATTATATAAACTGGTAGGTGTGACGGATATCTGCTTAATATTTGAAGATGTTGATTATAAAATAGGTGAGATAAGAATTCTAGGTTAGTCCTATCATTACATTTTTTTACATTGCATCACTACCTTTCATGATTCAGAAGCAAACGATGGATGGATTTATTTTTTAGTAATTAAAAAAACCCAGAAAAATGATCTAGGTATGAATGTGCAGGCATTCACACATTCAAAGCAGGAAAGGGGATTCAGATCTGGCCTGGATGTGCTCACTATGCATGAGATCAGGGGGGAAAAATACTGTTTCTTTCTAGGGCCAGAGAAAGATAGTGTGTGTATAATCACATCAGATCAGAATCGCTTTTTCTGCTTCATAT
Organism: Ptyas mucosa; assembly: GCA_012654045.1. Classification (NCBI taxonomy): domain Eukaryota; kingdom Metazoa; phylum Chordata; class Lepidosauria; order Squamata; family Colubridae; genus Ptyas; species Ptyas mucosa. The sequence goes on along the minus strand of WNWU01013629.1, from coordinate 10,249,269 downwards.
CTAAATACTAAGTTATCAGTGGTTCTTGGTAAACATCATACAAATTTGCACATTTTAGTACTCTTATATATGCTATCCCCTAAATTAAAGTATAATTTACATGCAAGAAAAAAATCATGAAAATTAGAAATTTGGTCATATACGGTATTTATCGTACCTGCACTTAAAAAAAAGCTTTAATACTAATTATTAAAACAGTAGCAAAGATCTATAGTCACAAAACTTACTTTTGGGGCAAGATACCCATGTATTTGCATACAATGGACAGCATGATTTCATCAGTACCGCCTCCTATTGATAACAATCTTAAATCTCTGCCATGACAGAAAAGGCAAAACAAAGTATCAATAAAATGAAATTTTTCTGTTCTGCTTCCCCTTTCACTTAATACTATTAATATTAAACTTGATATTGTTTAACAGTCCTTGTTTAACTAAGTCAATGTGAATTGCGAGCTGCTTTAATATACTAATCATCAACATCGCTTAAAATATATTAGATTTGTAAGTACAACATTTTAATTCAGGTCAGCAATCCAGCAATCCTTGGCAAGTATAACTGAGTGTAACTGCATATATAGCACCCAAAGCCTACTAGGGAAGTCTTGCGAACATTTCTATGTTGTCAAGCTGAACAGCCATCAATTAGGAAACAAAATTCCTAATTGACTACGATTTTGAATCACAGTAGGGTTTAATCTTCTGTTAAACATGCATTAATCTCCATGACTGATTGTTGTGGGAGTCATAGCTTTCCAAAGAATTGTTCTGATGCACATTTTATATACATATACATACGCACGCGCACGCATGCACACACACACACACACACATATATATATCAGACAAAATGCAGCCCATAAAAATTTCTCAGAATTCCAGTCAGTCTTCTATCTCAGAAAAGCTTCCTAATTCCTTGGAGATGGGGGGTATTTCAATTCCATTTTTGCATGTGTATGTGTAGTCCTTGGTTTACAACAGCAATTGGGACTGGAATTATCATAATTAAGCAGCATAAATGATATGATCACACTGCTTAGTGACAACAATTCTGGCAGTCCTAGTTGGCATTGTTAAGCAAATCACTGTGGGTCATTAAGTGAGGACATCATATGATCACCATTTGTGATCTCTTGGATCACATGATTGTGGGATGCTGCAACAGCTGGAATGCTAAGGATTGTCCATAAGTACAGGTACAGGTAGCCCTCAATTTATGACCACAATTGAGCCCAGAATTTATGTTGCTAACTGAGGAATTTGTTAAGTGAGTTTTGCTCCATTTTACAACTTTTCTTACCATGTTTGATAAGTGAATCATTGCAGTTGTTAAATAATAACATGGTTAAGTGAATTTGGTTTCCCCATTGACTTGGCTTGTCAGAAAGTCACAAAAGGGGATCACATAATCCCGGGACACTGCAACCGTCATAAGTATGAACCACTTGTCAAATATCTGAGTGTAAATCACATGACCATGGGGATGCTGCAATGGTCGTGAGAAAAATGGTTGTAAGTCTCTTTTCAGTGCCGTTGTAACTTCGAACAGTCATTAAACAAACTATTGTTAAATTGAGGACTATCTGTACCAATTGTTCAGTGCAATTGCAATTTTGAAAAGATGCTAAATGTGTGGTCATTAACCAAGGAGTCCCTGTAAAATTTTAGATTAGGATACTTTTTAATCACTGAATAAAATGTTATAGTTTGAAAAAAGATGTTTTCAATGTCATCATGCAGAAGAAATAGGGCTATGCAAGAATTTCAGACCTCATATACATAGAACATAGAATAACAGGTTTGTTATTCTATGTTCTACATAAGGAACCTTGGAGGTCTTCTAGTCCAACCTCCTGATCAAGAAGGAGACCCTATACCATTCTGGACAAATGGCTGTCCAGTCTCTTCTTGAAAATCTCTAGTGATGGAGCAGCCACAACTTTCAGAGGTAAGACTTTCCACTGATTAATTGTTCTCACTGTTCTCTCCTTAGTTCTAGGTTGGATCTCTCTTTAATGGTTTTTCACCTTGGCTTACTTAGTTCTCTCAAGAGTTCATTGTATGATTTAGCCTCCAGACCCCTTATCATTTTGTTGCTCTTCTCTGCATCATTTCTAGGTTATCAATATCTTTTAGTGTTGTGCTGACCAAAACTGGGCACAATATTCCAGGTGTGTGTGTGTGTGCCCACGCATGCATATATTACATGTGTATATACAAACATACATATATTGAATATATGTTCATTGTTTTGAAACAGTAGTTCCTGTTGCCATAAAGGCTGGATTTCCTACTCATCTTTCTTATTGTACTTAAGTTTGGCTGTTGGCATTAACTGGATAGTTGAATGTAAATGTTGTTGGTCAATGACAGAAATAAAAATTTACTATTACTTCTTCAGCTGTTCTCCCTGTGTATTTGTAGGGGGTTTTTGGTGGGTGGGGATGGATTTGAGTGCATTTGAGCTTAAACATGAGGCATGGGAAATTTAAGAAGAAACTTGTACTGGTAATTATCCCACAGGACACATAGTACTAGTATATAAAGTTTCCTGGATTATAATACATATCTTTTCTTAAAATTTAACATTAACGATATATATCCAATAGCATACTTCAAATACAATGCATCAAATATGAATGCCTGATTAATTTGAATGCTTGTGCCATTACATACTTATACAGGTACACTCACATAGATTAAAGGGTTAATCCTCACCTGTACATTCTACTCACTAGCACTTCATTAGTGTATCCCATTCCTCCCCAGAACTGGAGACAGCTATCTGAAATCTCTCGACTTAGGCGACCACTCTTTAGCTTGGCCATGGATGCAAGTTTGGTCACATCATTACCGCGTATGTAGAGACCTCAAATAAAAGTACAAACTTGCCTGTCAAGTTAACCATATCTCCAAAAAATAATGTAACTTTTATTAGATTATTGGAAATAATTTTTTATTGCACTTACCTACCGCCTCATATAGCAATGCACGAAGGAGTTCCACTTCGGTGGCTAGTTCAGCCAGGCGAAAATGCACTATTTGATTGTGAAGTATTGTCTGCCCAAATGCTTTCCGTTGAGAAGTATAATCAATAGTTTCTTTTATCAGGAGTTCTAGAGCTACCAGTGCTAAAAATGTGACATAATAAAAGATGAAAGTAAATTTAATTCCTTTCTATTGAAGATTTAAGTCTCCCTTCCCCTCCCTCTCTCCCTCCAGATTTTTCTGAATTTTTGTGTATCTTTGCCATAGAACATGATCAAGAGTTTCCCGTGGATATTACTGTTACTTAAAGGGAATCAAAGTGAGTAATAGCAATACTCAGTGTTTGTTTCATGGACAATATGCAATGTATATGGTCATCAACTTCTTTAAAATTCAGTAAGTGGTTGCACCATCTTGAACTGCAGTAATGCTTCCTGATAAATTATGCAGGAATTTTGCCTGTTTCATAGCACATGGCTTTGCTCACTAAAATTTGATATTTTTCTAACTCATTACATCAAGATTTGCTACAATATTTCAGCTCTTATGTCTAGAGTATCTAAATGCAGACTTAGTTCTTCATCCAATCTCTCACAGATCTGCTTGTTTATTTGGCAACACTGCTTTGGTTCAAGACCCATCTGTGATTCAGTTTCAACAGATACAACTTGATATTCTGCAGAATTGTATGACGTGTTTTGTATAATAGCAAGTAGCCCAGATCCTGAGACCGAAGAGCATCTACAAACTGTGAACTTGCCCCCTCTCTGATGACTGATATGAGATTTGGAATTAATTTATTTGATTAAAACCAATCTGGAATTCTTTGGTTTCCACCAGACATAATAGTACCTGAAAAGACTCTGGAAGGTCATCCAGGTGCTTCAACTTCAAGCCGTGGCTATCTCTCAAGAATATTCCCAAATACAGGATAAAATGTCCACAAATCTCATATCATGCTTGGCTTTTCAGGCCTTCCTTGATCTGTCTAGAGTCAGTTTTTGTGACTTCGCTGTTTTTAAAAAGCTGAAACTAGACGTTTTTCTGTTGTTCCAAACTTTCACTTCTACAGGATTATTTTTCTGACTTTAGAGTAATGGCCCCTCACATGGCCTTGTAAAATCATAGACATCAATGACTTTATTATGGAGGTTGTCATATGTTCTCTGAGGCGGCACTTCTCTGTGATAAGGAGAACCAAACTTTGTGAAATGGATATAGGGAAGAGCTGGCCCAAATCAATCCTGATTGTTTAATGAAGCATTCAAACAACTGTTGTAATTATGTTTTTTTACTGGTAGCTGTATTAACTGATTTTTTTTTAAAAAATGTTTTATTAAAATTGTACACTGCTCAATTTGCCAAAGCAAAGCAAAATAGACAACTTGGTTTTTAAAATAATAAATGTGTTTTTCGTCAAAAACTGTTATGCAACACAGAGACCCATATAAAGTTTTGGTAACATTTAGTGGCAAAAATATCCAAACTTCTGAAAAACTGAATGGGAACAAATACTTTTTGACAGATTTGTACATGGAAGGAATCTGCAACTGTGGAAATGCATACAATATTGTCTTCAACAAAAATTTGGATTCTACTTTCATAATTGAGAGTGTTGCTGTATTTTACTGCCAAAATCAACTTTCCACATTGTTTGGTAAGAAAAACACATCTTAGTAGCTAGACAGTAAGGATTATTATTTACATGAGGCTACTCCCCACATTCGTTCTTCTTGGAACTGCAACATCTGGTAATTAAATCCCATTCCTTCTTCCCCAATGAGGTATTTGCTGGGAATTCTGACGTTTTCAAAGAAGATTTCCACTGTGTCAGAGGATCTCATACCAAGCTTGTTGATTTTCTTAACAACGTGAATACCTGAAAACAAGTGTTTATAGATCAAGGGGAATGATTCGTACAAATGACTAATATGAATTGCATATGTGGGACATTCAATGACAATTAGATTATGGCTTCTTTTTTAACCTCATTAAAATTCATCTTTAAAAAATGTGTAAGTGTTAATAAAATTAATGCTTCCATTTGTGTGTGTGTGTGGAGGGGGGGGGGAACTCAATGGTAATAAAAAAAATTGAAATACTAAAAATTGTAAATAGATACAATTTTCTAGGCATCAGCCTGAAAAAAAAATCCTTTCTGATTTGTGGAAGACAAAAAATAAAGAATCACTCTGAGACCAAATGGGCAATCTCTATATTTCATAAATAAATAAACATGAATGGCTGCTGTTTTTACTATGGAATGTGCCTAATCTTTTCTTGAACAATAAAATTTTAAAAATCTCTCAAAAACAATTAGTTTGTTGATTGGCTTGTCAAGAATGTCATTTGATAGTATCCTTTATTTACACGAGGAATAGTATTCTGACTGCTAGTTGCTCACAATATACTGTGGTGCTTCTGTATGTATTTAGAAACTTTTCATATGGTGCTGTCACTTGAACAAGATTCTAATTCCAAATTTGGGGGGGGGGGGGAAGAGAAACATGCCTGAAAGAATCAAGGACTTTTGATTGGCTAGCCTAAGTAAGTTCCATCTATATCAATGAATTTACAAGTTTACAGACTTGAAGAAAAAAGAAAGGAGGAGGAATATAGCACAGATAAATGCTGTAATCTGAAAAGTCAAAAATTTGGCTAAATAATTTAGAGTAAAACAACTCTAAATCAGAGGTATCAAACTTGCAGCCTATGAGCCAGATGTGTCATGCTCAGGCCACACCCACCCCAGCTCCACAAAAGGGGAAAAAGTCACGAAACATCACGTGACGACAACGTGATGCTGCAAGTTTGACACCTGTGCTCTAAATCAACTTAGCTTTCCTTCTCTAAATAGACAAGAGATTGTTGTATCAAGGATAAGGGGCAGAGTATATTTTATCCAGGAGAATCATGTCATCTGATGATGTTGCCTAGTTTGGTAATGAAACACCTACAAGACAACAAGCAAGTTCAGAAAGCATAAAAGACCCTCATTTCAACCATGAGCTACAAATACTCTCCTTTATTGGAATCATGCCACTTCTTCCAAGTGTATTTTATTGTCTTCTAAGCAGTTTAAGACTAGCTTGTTCATTATTGAACAAGGCCCAAGTCTCAGATATTTGGTAATTTTGTCTTACTAGTAGTTTTTGAACTGACAGGCCTATAATTTCCTGGATCTCCCCATGGGCCTTTCTTAAAAGTTGAAAATACTTTGGTCATTTTCTAGGCCTCTACTTGTGGGCAGCCTGAAGCCCTAGGTCATAGCATCATTCTATGAGTCACAACTTTAATTTTTTTTTCTTTCTAAAGAAAAGTAAGTTAGTTTTTTCAACTTACTTTAAAAGTAAGTAAGGTCATTGCTGAAAACCAGAGCACTGAGATAACTGTATAAAATTTGATCACTTTGGCATATGATCATCACTTAGCAGGAACATAAGCTATTTATATTGAGAAGATATTTGAATAAATCATTTGCAGCTTGTGAAGATTATTATTTTTTTTTAGTTTTAGTTTTAGTTTAGTTTTTTAGTTTTAAAAAAACCAGGTGGGAATCCCTGAATAATGCTTGTCAAAGATCTTTGGACAAACTTCCTGGGGGGAAAAACTAATTATCTGAATCCAGATATGGGACCGGAACAGCACTGGTACTTCATGGATGCGTCCTGGTGGGGACAGAATGAAGATGGTGCATCTCTCAGTGGTTTTTAATACTATTAATTATGACAGCTTTGACTTAGGGTAGAGTATTTATATTTTTAGAATATTTTACTTGTATTGTGTATAATTTTTATCTAGTTTTATCCTTTTAATATTGTAAACCAGCCAGAATTATCCTGTGGTAAGATAGGCATAAAAATAAAATAAAATAAAATAATAAACAAAATAAAATAAAATAAAATAAAATAAAGTAAAAATAAAATAAGTCTTTTGGGTCAGCTTAGGGCCATGATGGCGAACCTATGGCACGGGTGCCACAGGTGGCACACAGAGCCATATCAGTGGGCATGCAAGAGTTGCCGTAGCTCAGCTCCAGCGCGCATGCATGCTGGCCAGCTGATTTTTGGGCTTCCAGTCCCACCAGAAGTTGGGAAATGGGCTGTTTCCAGCCTCTGGAGGGCCTCCGGGGATGGGGTGGGTGAGCCTCTGGAGCCTGGGGAGGGTGAAAAACGGGCCTACCAGACCTACTGTGCCATCACATGCTAAAAGCAGGGGGGAGCAGGGGCGGGGGGCATTGAATTATGGGCATGGGCACACACGTGGCTACCTCCCCGCGCTCCCCCTGCTTTTGACACGCAACAGCAAAAAGATTAGCCATCACTGGCTTAGAGAAACATGGTTCTGTGCTGGTTCACCTCCTTAGAAGTTGATCTCAATTTAATGTTGATAGGAAGTGAGAGGTCCAGCTCATGGCCACTTAGGAGGGCCTTTGTTCCACTTCATATTGTGTGCCAGTTACACCCTTTCCTGTATAGGCTCTCTACTTGGTGATTCATGCTCTGGTCATCTCCCGTTTGGACTACTGCAATGCGCTCTAAATGGGGCTAGTCTTGAAAAGTATCCAGAAATTTCACTGGTACCCAATTCAGCTGGGGGCTCCCAAAGAATGCGCATGTAATATCTTTGTTGTATGAGTTGCATTGGGTACTAGTTTGCTTCTTAGTGCATTTCAAGGTGTTAGCTGTGACCTTTAAAGCCCTACATGGCACAGGGCATGGAAGGTGTGTTGCGGACTCTGTCAACCAAAGAATTCCAACTGGCAGCGTCCAAAAGGAAAACCTTCTCTGCCATTGTTCCTAGAATGTGGAACATTCTCTGCTGAGAGGAAGTAGGCACCCACTCTCTTGGCCTTCCATGAATGTTTCAAAACATGACTCTGTGGCCTCAGCATTTGTAGAGAAGCACACAACCATAGGGCTGATTAGTGCCCTGAGAGCCCTCTCACCGCCTCTTAATTATTTTTTTTTAACATTCATTGCCTCTTTTACATTTTACGTATCGTTTTTATGTTTTAATATTTTATTGTACACTCCCCAGAGTTCTTTTGTGAGGGAGATGGATGGTTCTTCTTAAAGATGATAAATAATAAATTTAAGTGGTATTTCCTAAATTTTATACATTAGCGGACCCCAACCTTTCTGGGAAAAACCTTTGGAGAAAGGTTTTTCTGCAAACCGGAGCTCCTCTGCATACCATGGATGGGGCTTTGCTTGTTTGCACAGATCGGTTGCTGGCATGCCATGGATTGGTGCCAGTCCATGAACCGGGGTTTGGGTACCCCTGATATACACAATTAGGGGAATGCTGTTCCATATCAGCAACATGGGCAGTGTCTGCTCGACCTATTTTTTAAAATTAGTACAAACAGTTTTATCAAATCTTAATCACTAATAAATTAAGAAGCCCACAAACTTGGCTTCACCAACTCTTCATTGGCAATTGTCCCATTCTTCTGCACTGGAATGGCATAGACTAATGGTATATATTAGAATTACTGGCTTTACTAAGACCAAAGGGGACTGCAGTATGACCCAGTATTACAGCACTTTTTTTAAAAAAATTGTCAATAAAATTGTTGTCATGTTGGAAAATTGGAAAAATCATTCATAGCTTAAATCAGTGCAGTTTATTTGAAAAACTTTTCAGTTTTATTTTTTCTTTAGAATTACTCATCAGTGACCTTAGAAACATTTTTAATAATATAATCCTTTGATTGTTTTTAAGTAACTTCACTAATCCAAAAATTTCATTTATATTTTTAACTACTAACAGACTGCAATTAAGATTGAGTGGTACCTAGCATTAGTTCTTTTTTAGATAGAGAACATTCTCAATTGTGCTTTTGTTCTTCCTATGTTAGTTGAACTCCCACTTGTTAGAAACAACTACCCTAATATTGAACTTAATAACACATTCAAGATTCTGAGGACTAGTTCTCATGAAATCTCCTGAAGTGGGTTTACCGACTTTCAAGCAGCTATAAAACTTTCCCATTTAAATGGGACTATAGTATTGTTAACCTTTCTTCCTTCACCAGGTTCGGTGCCTAGACATATTGGGAAAACTGACTTCATAATTTCTTCATTATTAATGGCATTTCTGAGTGATATTCATCTGGGTACTTAATGTAGAAAAAATTTGTCAGTCATCCTTGAGATATAGGCCTTGCTGAAGGATATCCAACATGCTCACAAAGGGAAGGTCCTGTCTAATTCATCTACATGAATATTTTAGGGCATTAATAAACATGCAATAAAGGTGAGCCAGTAGACATTATCTACTAAGGTTTTTTTTTTTAAAAAAAGTTTGATAACTCACTCTATCAAATATTTCTCAGTGAGTTTAAGAACCATGGAAAGAAGGGTAGGTTCTCTTGTGTGTAAGCATCAGGTTAAATAATATAAAACAATATGGAGGAATAAATGGATATTTCTCACAATGGAGGATATAACTATTTGGATCCCGCAGGTTTTCTTCTAGGAATGGTGCCTTTTAAAATATTTATATATGATTTATAAAATATTTAATTATAGAATTGAATGAGAATAGTGAGGTTGGTGAAAATACTAAATTGTTCAGAGCGATGTAAAAACCATAATAAATTGCAAAGAACTCAATAACGATCTCTGCAGATTAGGAAAATGGATGTCAAAATAGTAACTGTCATTCTACATGAGCAAGTATGAATGATACACACATTGGTGCCAAGGAAACCTAAGTATTCATGCAAACTGATTGGATCAAAGCTATCAGTAACTTGATGTATAAAGAGTTAGTAATGAAAAAAAGTTAAATAAAGATTTTAACCCAGTGTCCAACCAGTTTCAGTTTCAGTTTTGTTTCAGTTTATTTAATTTGTATACCGCCCTCCTCCCGAAGGACTCAGGGCGGTGAACAGCCATAAATAAAACATACAAGTATAACATTTAAAACCCAATTAAAATCCAATTAAATAAATTTGGCCATAAAAATATTAAAACCCCAATAATTTAAAACGAATTAAAATTTATAACATTTTTTAAAAAGGGGAACCACAATGAAAGCGGGAGGGGGGGAGGATAACAGCATGTTAGGAATAATAATAAAATTGTAATGAAAACAGAGATTACAATTTCAAAATGCCCTAATATCAATCAATCATATGACATTTGGAAGATTGCAAGTGATAGCCTTAATCAGTTTCTGCTTGGAAGTTTCCACTGATATTTTTACAAGTAGTATTTTATAATCAGTAGCAGCTTCTAATTCATCTGTTCCTACAACAGGCTACAACTAATGAGAGATATTGTGCAAAATGCATGAAACAGGAGTAGTAGTCTATAAAATACTTTTGTTCCTCCTAATTTCTTCTTCTTTCTTGACTCTGTTCTTAATTACTGATATCTCAATTAACAAAGAAATAGTAATGCAATAGCACAGAAAAACCTAATTATGCCATAGGTTTGAGTAAATAACTGTCAATTACATCAAATTGTTGTTTCAATTTTAAGTACTTATTTGCTTGGCTGCTTCAACTTTTAAGATAGCAAAAAAAACCCCAAAAACCGTGAAACTCCAATTAAGAATTCTGTTTCTAATTTGGAAAGCCTGATAGCTATTTGAAGATTTTGTGTAGTCTAAGAAAGGCACAGTCACAATATACATTTTTCAAATTCTAACAGCCAACGCTATTTTGCTTTAAACAGATTGTCATCATTTGGAAGATGTTATTTCTCAGGATGATTTATGATGTTAAAATGAACTTCCACTCCTTTAATTTATAAGTTATACTTTTTGATATTACTTTTTTTTTCTGAGATCAATTTATCTTAACTTTGTTACCAGGCAACTTCATTGGCAGACATAGGAGAGATTTATTTTTGTGGGATGGTCCATCCTTTGTGTTTGCCAAGAGGCACATCCAGTCTGCCTGAAATCCATTAGTGATCCACATTTTGCTACCATTTATCACATAGTCATCGCCTTTTCTTACAGCTTTGGTCTTGATATCTATGCACACAAGGGGAAAAAATGGGTATGCAATGTGAAGAGCCCAACTATATGAAGTGATGGTGCTAAACGAGTAGACCTTATGAATGGTCCTTGAAGTTCCAGCTATCATAGTGGCCCAATGGTCCTTGATTCAGATAGGAGTACTTGGCAATTGGGTCCATTTATGAAGTTGCAGTATTCTATGGTCATGTGATTGTAATCCCTGCCGACTTCTCACATTCATTTGGCAACTGGCTGGCACTTGAAAACGGCTCACATTTACCACAGTTGCAGGTAAATGTGAGCTATTTCCACAAGCAAATCATGTGATTGCCATTTCCATAAGCAAAGTCAAAGTGGAAGCTAGCTGGGAAGCTAGCTCATCATAGGTTGCTCTAAAGATTCTTCCTTCATCCCCAGTCTCCTTGTACTTGTGCTCCCTCTGCACCACCCACTCATCACCCTTTCTGTTCTCACACTCTGCTGTGCCATCTACACCCCAGCATTCTTGTATTTGTGTGCCGCTTGTGCCTTGCCTCCCAAGCCCTCTCCTGGTTTCCCCTATGTTGCACACAGCCTCTCCCAGGATTCCCAGGGCTTCCCTCATGAGCCTGCATGCCTCACTTTCCTGCAGGAGGCCCACAGCACTCCTTCCTGTGACTCCTGCCACTTTCCAGTTAGTAATAACAATAGCACTTAGACTTATATACTGCTTCACAGATCTTCACAGCCCTATCTAAGTGATTTACGGAGTCAGCATATTTCCCCCAACAATCTTGGTCCTCATTTTACCAACCTCAGAAGGATGGAAGGCTTCTTGAGTCAACCTTGACCGCTGAGACTTGAACTGTCAAACTGTTGGCAGTCAGCAGTCAGCAGAATTAGCCTCCAATACTGCATTCTAACCACTGTGCCACCACAGCTCACGGTAATCCATGTTAGTTGACAACAACCAGGGATGCTGGGATTGTTGTCATTAAGCAATGAAATCATATGATGGAACACCCCCAAATTCAATTGCTGTCTTAACACAAGTACTACCAATGTATTTTATACATTGGAAATGTTTAATCTTTAAAATGAACCCCCTCTCCCCCCTCCTCTCACACACCCACACACAAACAATACTTAGAAGTGGAGTTGCCACTAATTTCTTTTTAATTTTTTAATTATACATAGGAGTTTTCCAGAGAGACATTTCTATTTCTTTTAATATTAAAAAAATGTTTTTAATAAATGGATCTTAGTTTTTTTATCCAGAGCATCTTATGAACATAGAAATATCTGAAATTACCTGATATCAATTCAGGGCAATTAGTCAATTCAATTTAGTGGTTCTTTTGCCTGCTCCAACTTCCTTGGACCCTTTAATCCAATCCCATGCTTTCTTTCTCCCTATTGCCCTATTTTTATTCACTAAATATTGTGCTTTATGCAAACAATAATCACCATTATATTTGAGCTGCCTTAGATTTTCACTGCTTCACAAAGAAACAGAGTCATTAGTTCTGAAGTTCCACAAATATTTAAGGGATCTGTAACTCAGGATTGAACTATGAAGTCCTTCATGCTCTCTGAGTCTGGTTGTTTGCTCACAGATGTTTTGTTATGAGACTAGTTACAACTTCACTGAATCATCCATAGGTTGTCTAATAACAAAACACCTGTAACCTCAGAGAACACCAAGGACTCCATAGGAGGAAAATTAATTATAGCACACAAATTCAAACAAATTGTAATAATAACAATGATTCTTCCTCCTCCATTTGTTTTAACAGGGCTTTCACAAAGCATCTTTCCCTAGCTGCTGTTGATCAGTTGATATCTAAGAACATTTTCTTTAGCACTCTGAACCAGTGTTTTATTTCACTTCTAGCTACTTCACAGTTGTGTTATAGACTTTCAGAGCACCAAGGATCTCTCATTTCAATCCTGAGTTACAAATACTCTCCTCTATTAGTGTGGTTATTATTGCAAAACAATAAGCCTTGTATTTTTAAATTATTTAGAAGAATAGCAAAAGGTACATGGGGCAGAATATTATTAGAGCTGGGGATGATTGGGTGTGATTTATAGGTATGAGTTTTTAACTGAGGCCTCGACATTGCCCTCCCTCCCTCCTGCCCTCCTTCCTTCCTTCCTTCCTTCCCTCCCTCCCTCCCTCCCCTTCCTTCCTTCCTTCCCTCCTTTTTAATTTAATGTATTATGGTTTTATTCTTGCTCATTACTTAAGAGTCCTTAATGTGTATGATACATAAGTAGCTACATAAATTTGTATAATAAATAGTCAATAATCAGTTGTAAATGGGTTCCAAATTTTATACTGATTTATACTTACTTGCAGTATCTGAACCTGCCCCAAGTTCACTTACTCCTAGGCAAGCCACCATATCTCCAGCTATTGTTGGAGCAAGAAATTCTTTCTTCAGCTCATCTGAACCAAATCTGCAATGATGACAAAGTCAAACATTTTTTCCATGGCCCTTTTGTATGATTTCTGAAAGCAAGATATACTACAAGAGTATTTTACATCCTTTTTTTAAGAGGAAATGTTTTATACTTTCATATACAACTTTTAAAATAAAGAACGGAACGCAGAGCATGATATAAAATAACTTATAAATGTGTCTTTCCAATAGAACTTGAGCAAAATAATGCATGGGAAAAAAGAACTTTGTATCATTTGGCAGCAAAAGCTAGCAAGGCTAATGATCAAATGTTAACAGTTTCTAAGAAAGAAGAAGTCCCTCAATCATTGGGTGTGCCCAATGTTTTATTACAAAAAATTATACAAGCAAATCAAAGACACCACAAACAAAAAAAGACATGTTTTTGGTCCAACACTTTTGGAGAAGACAGATGGAGAAAGTCTATGGAGATTCTCAGTCATCCAGGTCATGGCTATCCCAAAGATGCTCCCCTCCACCTTTTTTCCCCAAGAGGCTGAAGAAGCTTCTTGGATGAGAAGCGAAACATCTTCAAAGAAAAACCAGGAAGTCCAGTTGCCTCTTGAAAATGCTCCTTTGGGACAGGTTGGAGAAAGTTTACTTAAATTGTACCTATACAGCATGTTCATAATCGAACCCCCGTTTTCCCCTTTCAAAGCATAGTAGATAGAAAATAGATCTTAACTGCATAACACTGGGGTGATAACTTGCTCCTTTTTTTGTTCTGGCCTGGTCTTACATGACATTTTCCATCCTAAATATAACACATTTCTCTCAAGAAAAAGAAGACTGGCCATGGAAAACCTTTCTAGAAATGGAATCCCCAAATATCCTAGCATTGCATCTCCCAGTAATAATATCATTTGCAAAATTTATGTACTGAATGCTCTCTCTCGCTCTCTCTCCACCTGAATTTTGGGTAGCTCATCTTTTTTCAAATGCTCTGTTTTTGTTTCTGGGTTGTTTTTTTAGTTTCCACCACCGCCGCCACCACCACCACTATTTAACCTTAAAAACTAATTCTAAATTATATTGTTCTTTAATTAAAAAAAAAACTAGTTAAGACAGGATAGACAACCAGCATTGCTTTGAGAAATGAATGGGTAGGCTTTGTTGATACAGATAATCCTTGACTTATGACTATTTGTTCAGTGACCATTCAAAGTCGTAATGGTGCTAAACAAAGGGACTTACAAGCTTTGCCTGAGGTTATGGCTGTTGTAGCATCCCTGCAATCATGTGATCAAAATTCAGGTGCTTGGCAGCCCACGTGTACTTATAACCACAGGAATACTGCAACCGTCTCATATTTCCACCCACCCATCCCATCTATGTCCTTTGGCCTCCTATGCTCTGCTTCTCCAGAGAGTCTTCCTGTCCTCTTGCTCCCACTGCTGATAAGGCATATCTAGTTTGGCTGCTGGCCTGAGGCTGGTTTCATGTGGAAAGAAGGAAGGGAGGGAGGGAGGGAGGGAGGGAGGGAGGGAGGGAGGAAGGAAGGAAGGAAGGAAGGAAGGAAGGAAGGAAGGAAGAAAGGAAGGAAGGAAGGAAGGAAGGGAAGAAGGAAGGAAGGAAGGAAGGAAGGAAGGAAGGAAGGAAGGAAGGAAGGAAGGAAGGAAGGAAGGAAGGAGCCCCTGAGCTGCAGTACACCATACTTGTAGGCTGGACTGGATCTGGCTTCGTATTGCAAAAAAAGAAAATAAACAACGGAAAATAAACCACTGAGAACATACCAAAACATAGAAAACAGGTGGGTGGGGCAATGCCTTGCCCTATTGAGGTGGGGATGATGACAGATTAATCCTAGATTGGGCTGCAGTGGGTCCTAGGCAACAACCAGCAAAATTCACTTAATGACAGCAACAGAAATTGCTGGGGTTGCATTGCTAAGCAATACATGATAACTCACTTTACAACCACATAGCTTAGGAACCAAAATCCAGCCCTAATTATGGCCTGTACAGAGCCTGAGCAAACAGTATGATGAAAACTCTACTTAATACTATGTTGAAATAAGAAGTGATTTCAACTTAAATAGACCTGGAGGGCAAATTTCTGTATTTGATTCTATAACTAAAATGGTGTACATTCTTTTCTGTGTGCAACTTTGAGTTGCAAAATGTGTGTATGCTTAATGACACCGTTTGTATGAAACAGTTATTGGAATCGAACTGAAATCATGATAGGGGTAGGGGGCATTAGCTTTTTATTGTTTGAATATTGGATTTGTATCCATGGAAGCTGCCTAGAATCACTTTTGTGGCCCGTCAGCGGCCCGTGCAGTTAGTAGCTGATTCCAACAGCAAGAAGGCTGGTGTGGTGCTGCGCCAGCAGCCTGTGCAGCTGGCGCTCGAGTCAGACAATGAGGAGGCTGGAGAAGATGTAGCGCCAGAGGCGGAGATTCAGCCAGGGCCTTCAGAACTTCCAGAAGCTCCCATAAGTGAAGAGGAAGAAGAGGAGGAGCCTCTTCTCGATGCGTGAGTGCGCACAGCTGCAAAAAGGCAGGAGTGGCTCCTCAGGAGGAGATCTCCTCGAGAGTAAGGCTTGGGGCTAATTGGCCACTCCCCTAGCCTATTTAAGGAAGGACGACGACTGATGCAATTTGCAGGAAACAACTTCGTTCATATTCCTTCGCGTCTTGATTCCAGAAACGTTTGATTCGGCTCTTGTTTCTCTCTTATCAGTTTTCTTGCAAATTGATTCTGGGCATTCTGCCAACCACAATAAGATTACGGTTATCTGAAATACTGTGCCTCAGAATTGAGTTATTATTCTTTGGATTCTTGTCGGCTGTTAATGAAATTAAATTAACAGCCCTTGTTCAGAAAAGACTGATTTAAAACTGTACTTGTGTTTGAACAATTACTAAGAAAGCTCATTAGTAGTCCTTAATTAGTAAACTAAGGTTTGTACAGACTTTGTGTGTGCTGCGTTCTTTGAGGTCGGTAGCTGGGGCAGAACAGTCACTGAGAGCATATCTCCCTGGGTATATCTACAGTATTACATTAGAATGTTATAGCTTTAGTTTGGTAAGATTTTGTCTATTAAGTGTAAGCAAATATAAAGATCTAGACTCATTTTGATCTTACTGTGCTGTCTTTGGTCTTGGTCCTGACAGAATATGAAGAAGCAGGTTAGGAAGAGTATTGATGCACTTGAACTTTAATGTTGGAGAAGATGTCTTGAGAACATCATGGACAGCCAAGAAAACAAACAAATAAATCACGGAACAAATCAATCCAGAGTTCCCATTATAGGCACAAATTACTATGCATCAACTTGATGGCACATAATAAATCAACCAAATCTCTGTAGCTCTCAGATTGGCATGATTAGAATATTAAAGGCCATACTTTTGTTCAAAAAAAATCTAATTGTGAACAAAATACTTCAGCTATTATTTATATAGTTAGAAATTATTTATATAGTTACCCAATTCAAACATGAGTCTACAGTATTCAAAATCATGAAAGAAAAATAGAGAAGAAAAATCAGTATGATTATTGAATAGGAAATGGTCTGGTTTACATATAAGCTACATCAGAGTATAGCTAGTTTAGCTAGGGGGCTATCCTGCAGGAGTTGGCAAATTGAATATTTTTATCATACTCTACAGTCCTTCCTTCCTTCCTTCCTTCCTTCCTTCCTTCCTTCCTTCCTTCCTTCCTTCCTTCCCTTCCCTTCCCTTCCCTTCCCTTCCCTTCCTTCTTCCTCCCTCCCTCTCTTCCATAATGTTATCCCCATTTAGTATTATATAAACTATATTATCAAGGGAATAAAGGTAAAGGTTCCCCTTGCACAATGTGCTAGTCGTTCCCGACTCTAGGGGATGGTGCTCATCTCCGTTTCAAAGCTGAAGAGCCAGCGCTGTCCAAAGACATCTCCGTGGTTATGTGGCCAGCATGACTAAATGCCAAAGGTGCATGGAACACTGTTACCTTCCCACCAAAGGTGGTCCCTATTTTTCTACTTGCATTTTTAACGTGCTTTAGAACTGCTAGGTTGGCAGAAGCTGGACAAGTAATGGGAGCTCACCCTGTTATTAAGCGGGGATTCGAACTGCTGAACTGCCGGTCTTTCGATCGACAAGCTCAGCGTCTTAGTCCCTGAGCCACCGCGTCCCTCATCAAGGGGCATAAAACTAAGGTTACTGTAGGACTAGAATTTCTGTTGGTAAGTGATATGGTTATAAAATGCAATGTCATGCAATCACATGGCTTAGCAACAGTAACCTTGAAAACCCAGTGACTGCATGGATTGTTAAGAAAGGACTTGATGTGACCAGAGTTTAAATAAGGAGGATAGTGGACAAGAGCTATGTAAGGGTGGGTGAAAACTGTGTAAAGGTGGGTGAAAGCTGCAGCTCGGCACTACTGAGTGTGGGCAAGTTCCCAGGGGGCGCTACAGAGCACTGGCGGTTGCTATGTAGAATGATATTCCTGTGATATTATACACTATAGTGGACTTCTTGGGAGAAAAAGTAGCAGGAGCAACTAATGAATAACAGAATAATAGAGTTGGAAGAGACTTTGCAGGTCATCTAATCCAACCGCGTGCCCAAGCAGGAGACTCTACATCCATGATGGTGAAGCTATGGCACATGTGACAGAGATGGTGCTTCAATTACAGCGCTTCAGTGCCTGGCTGGCAGGATGCTCAGGTAAGCCAGTGCAGGGCATTGGGGGGCAGCTCCACACCCTCTCACCTTGCTTCGTACTCAATCCTGCCCCCCACCTTGCTACTCAGGTGTCGCTGCCAGCAATTTGGGTGCCTTGGCTGAAGTACAGATCGGTCTCTCTCTCCCACACACACACACATACAATTGGATTGCGCTCGCTCTCTCTCTCTCTCTCTCTCTCTCTCTCTCTCTCTCTCTCTCTCTCTCTCTCCCCATTTGCATGCAAGCTCCATTTGCAAAGAGGTCTCATTAAGTAGTTAAATGAAAAGTAGTTGGAGGGGAAGGAACAAGCAGGAGACCTGCAAACACTTTTCATGCCAAGAATAAACGTTTCTGGGACATAGACTCTCTGCAAAAGAGGATGGGTACCTGAATGTGTGTGATATTATAGCACCCAGGAGCGTCCATTCTCGGCACGAAAAGCATTTCCCAGCCAACTCTCCTCTCCCTTCCTCAAAGGCAAAGAAACAGAGAAACAAGAGAGGAGACATATATTTGCAAGGTAAGCATGAGGTATCTTAGTGGGTTGGGGAGGCCTTGAGGGCCTGTTCTATCACTAGGCTCCCCCATGGCCTTCCCCACCCTGAGAGACTTCATGTGCACATTGATATTCTTGAATTATGAGCTCTTAGGAAAGTATCTCCGCCTTGTGTGTTGCAACAGCTATTTCCAGGGGGGAAAACAGGACAAAGCAAGTGGGAAAAATAGTTTCCTTTGCTATATTTCCAGGCTGAATTAGACCATGGCAGGACCCTACAGGAGAGCCCTTTTAGGGATCATGTATTAATACAAAAGTAGCCATCTTACCTCTGTTCTTAAATGCCAAAGCTGTTGCACATAAAAAACAGAGGAGCTCTGATCAACTATCAAGAGTCAACATTTTGACAGTTTTGCTGTACTGTAGTCTGTGGACACCTCCATGAAACGCAAGCATGGGATAAACTGAGCCTAGTTTGTTCTCAGTCTTTTAAGTGGCCACAAACTACTAGCGAAAGTGGCATTTGATCACAAGGCAAGGAGGCATCGAGTAATATTTTCCCTTTTGCATATTGCTGCCTTTTGCCATCCCCTTGTCCCTTCCTCCTGACCTTTCCTGGTGGTCTCCGATCCTAAACTGAGGATGCTTTGGTTACAAAGCCAGGTCTCATAAGGAGAGGGAGTGGGCCTCCCTCTGACCCAGATACTTTGCCCTCCCGCACACACCATCAGCAACCTGGCCAAGGAGAGCAAGCACAGCAGCAGTGGCCCTGAAATCACCACAATCTTGATGCGCCCCTCATTGAAATTGAGTTTGACACCTCTGGACTAACAGATGACCTGAGTGCTGCATGTGTTGCTCTCAAACTTACAAAATATGAGCCAAGGTTAGAAAAATTATCAGCATGCATACAACAGCAAAAGTCACATAAATCAAAAGCATGCCAAATGCAAACTTTTACCTTTCAATAAAACGTTGTTTGATTCATTGAAAGCTCTGTTATTGTGGGGGGGGGGGGGGGGGGGTTCCAGAAAAAAAACGTTAATCACGTTTAAACATGTTTTGTCTAAACTAAAACTTCATTATTCAGGTTTTATCCTTCTCTTCACTAGACTAGCCGTGCCCAGTTCCTGTAACTGTAATGATTTTCCATAACTGTAATGACTTTCCAGTTTACCCACTGCCTTTGTTTATAGGAATCTGGCAAGAAAGGTCCCCAATGGTGATACTATCACGTGGCTATGATGTAATTGCAAGTCAGGCACCCAAACACCTGGATCTCTATCACATGACTGTGGGCATACTGCAACAGCTGTAACCAATATAGACTGGTCATAAATTCCTCTTGTTCAATACTCTTGTAACTGAATGGTTGCTGAATGACAGATTGCAACCAGACTGATTATTATTTACTGATTCAAGTTAAATTGCAGAGAAAAATTAAACGTAATAAGATTGTTCTCTGGATCACTTGCTACAGTTGTACTATATAAAGCTATAATTTTAATCTGCACAAATGGCTATAGATGGCTTAGAACTCTGTCAGAAGCAATTATGCACATTTAAAGACATGGGGGAAATTTTATTTCAAAGATTTATCCCCCAAAAAAAGTCTTCATGCTGAGCAAAGGCACAGAAATACTGTCCTCAGTCCTCCAGATAAACTCATATATAGTAATATTCATTCAAATCAGAATGGAAGTGAATGGGCATTGGTCCTACCTGAACGCCATTTCTAGAAGAGCTGAAATAGTAGGGATGGTGTCACTCTATTCTCTTCTGCATGGAGACTGATCTTTATTTGCATATATGGTCACTCCTTCCTCGTCTGGTGATTCCCCAGTTCAGCGAAGGCATAGCAATGAATAGACTTGTGACCTACAAAATAATAGCCCCTCCCGGACTGTGGACCAGATATTAGTAAGGGTGGGGCTGGATGCTCTCTTTCACCTCTACTAGAAATGGCATTCAGGTAGGACCAATGTCCATTCTCCCTAGAGTCGGTTGAGAGCATCCAGGAATGGGACATATCAAAGCCGGCCTGCTCCCCTATGGGTGGGAACAGTCTGTCCTAAGTCCACTCGACATTATGAACCCTCTGGAGAACTCGCCTCCTGAAGGCTGCCTCCACCAAGGCAAGGGACTCCAACTTATAGTGCCGAATGAATGGAGATGGGGAGGACTATGTAGCTGCTCAACACACTTCCGCAATAGAAGCTTGTGTCGCCTATGCCGCCAGTGGCCACGCTTCTGGTGGAATGCGCTGTTATGTGCCTAGGTGTTGGGAGGGTCTGAACCTCGTATACCTTGGCAATGCAAGCCCTGATCCAACAGCTCACCATTGAAGGAGTGACTCTGTTTTCTAGTATAGATGGTTGAAAGGAAATAAACAAGGATTCCGTCTTCCTGAAAGAAAATGTGCATCTGATGTAAATACAGAGGGCCCTTCTCACATCCAAAGTAAGCCATCTCTGTTCTAGGGCATGTCTTGGGCCTGGGCAGAAGTTGAGCAAAATCATGAATTGACTTTGGGAATGAAAGAAGGGTCCAAACATAGGACCACCCTGTCCGGGTGGAAGATGCAGAGGTCTTGTCTCACAGAAAGAGCCGCCAGCTCCGAAATCCTCCTGGCTGATGTAATAGCTACAAGGAAGACCATCTTAAATGTGAGGAAATGTAGACTGGCTGGTCGTAATGGCTCAAAGGGACTCTCCGTGAGGGCCTATAAAACCTTAGTCAGATCCCAGGTGGGTTACCTGTGAACCACAGGAGGGTGCAAGTTGGAGGCGTCCCTAAGGAATCTGCATACTGTGGGATGCTTGGTAAGGGACTCTAAACTTCCACATAATAAAACCGAAGACAGCGCTACTACCTGTCTCTGGACGGTATTGGGTGTTAACCCTTCAAATTGCTTGGATCTCCAAGCAGAGTTGAATTGCTGAGTCCATCCGGCTTCTTTTGGATGCATCCCTGGATACAGGGGATCTGATAAAAAACTTGGGGAGGTGAAGAGAAATTCCAGAGCCAAACCTGATCGCAATGTGCTGAGTACCCACTTGTCTGATGTAGTAGCCTCCCATTGATGGAAATGGAGGCTGAGCCAACCACCCAAATGCGAAACAGCATTTTGCAGTCATTTTGAATGATGATAGGGGCGACTTCCTGTTCCACAAAAGGGCCGCTTGCCCTGAAACTGCTGATGGTCCCGGAACTCAGACCTCTCCATCTGTCTGTCCTGTCTGCCAGAATATGGCCTCTGGAATTGGTGGTATTCGACTCCCGACACTGGAGTACAAAAGAATTGCCTCCTAAAATATGGTGAAAATCTTCTGTCCCTCCTCCAGTAAAGGGAAGGCATGGTTTTGCCCTTGCCTTTGGTTTCAATCAGGATGGGGTTGAGGGCTTCCCCAAATAAGTTATTGCCCATGAAAGGGTCCGAAGCAACTTCCATTTGTTTTTATTGTCAGCCTGCCAATGTTTGAGCCATAGCAGACAATGGGCTGTTACTGAAGAGGCTAGTGATCTGGATGCAAACTTGGCCGCATTCAAGGTAGTATCTGCTGAAAACTCAGTCACAGCCACCAGCTTATTGATATCCTGGTGTATTCTCACATCCTCTGGGGGAATCTTTTCCTGCATCTGGCAAGTAAGGAAGCCCTATTGAAAAATGAAGCTGACATGGCAGCCTTAACTGCCCAGGCAGCAGTCTGATGGGCCTTCCTCAAGGATAATTCAGACTTTTTGTCCTCTGCCTTCAAACAATCTATTGCATCTGCAGGCAAGAGTGCTACTGAAGTCATGGCAGCCATTGCTCTATCCACTGTGGGGACTTCTAATGCTTCAGAAAAATCTGAGGCTACATTGTAAAGCTTCCTTTCAGATCTGGACAGAGGCATGCCTGCTCCTGGATTGGGCCACTGTTTCTGAACTACATCCAGAAATAATTTGGGTGATGGAATTATCTCAGCTTCCACCGTTGGCTCAGAAAAGAGTAAATGGCTTGAATCCCCAGGGCTCTGGGTTGATTCTGAGACTTGATCAGGATCCAAATTTGTTATGGCCTTGGCCTTACGTAGTAATGACTTAAATATATCTGGCTTAAAAAGGCCTGCAAACGGCGATGGATCTGGATTCAGCCCTTCTCTTCTGAAAAGGTCAGAAAGCCGAGGAGTCCCCACTCCTTATGGAAGGAGAAGTAATATCCTGAAGATCCAGCCAATCCTGGCTGAATCATGATTTGTGCCTGTTGATGTTGGTAAGAGGAAACCCCTTGAGAAGGGAGATTCCTCTGCTGCAAGCCTGCAGCTATTCCCTATGTAATAACTTGGGAAATAATCTCTTTTAAATGGTCAGGCAAATCTGAACCAGCTTCCTCCATTGGGTGGATCCCCACCGCTTTAGGAGTAAATGAGGCTTCAGGCCTAGCTCTAGGAGAAGGGATAGGCTCCTCTGATCCTGCTACAGGCAAGTTAGTAATTGCAAGAGAAAAGGCTTCAGCTCTATCCAAAACCTCTCCTAAGGTTGGATAGCACGACTCTCTGGCACCATTCGGCACCATTCAGCAACCACTGGAGGTGAGAAGCTGGTTGCAGAGGACCTGAATTATTATCAGGATCCAATGGCCTTTCTTCTTGAGGGCAGGAAACTTCTGCCCCTCCCATAGGGGAACTTCCTTGATCCTGGCCTTTTCTTAGCCTTTTGGATCTTTTGGATCTTAGCCAAAAACCTTTTGGATCTTAGCCAAAAACCATGTCTTCATTCCAAGATAGAAAAGTATACAGGTTCTCAGGTGATCTTCCATAGCATACATTATTGGTGAAGGGTCACTGAACTCATGATTTATTTGTGGATTATCATAACCTTGCTGGACACAGAATGTTCAGCTACATAAGCTTTTTTCTCTTGCCTTTTGGTGCCATCATTGTCAGCCATTTTCTCAAACTAGGAAGAGGTAATAGCAAGCTGCTTTGGAAATCTTGCCAAGAAAATTGCAGGAAACCCCCACACAAATGACAAGTGCGCTTCAAGGTTTAGATGTGGAAATTGACATGCTTCTGTCTTGAGTTTGATCCTGAGGCATTTGGATGTGTATATTACAATGATGCCCTGAGGTCATGTGAAATCTGGAAAGGAAGATTGCTCTCAGATATGTAGATTCTTCACTATGTGTAGATTTATTATAAGGTGATCAAACTGGAGTATTAAAGATGATTTCCCTTATCAGCCTAATTTGGCTAAAAAGGGAGGTGGGGCAAATCAGAAGCCTTTAATTTCTAACACTGGTATTTTAATTAAATGATGGGAACTATTTCTAAACCTGCTGACATATAAGCATATCTTTACCCTGTATTGTCTTGTTTTGATAATCTCTATCTGGTTATCCTGCATTAACTTGCCCAACTGTGCTGTGGAGTTTATAACATCTCTTTCATAGAATATGCATATCACACTACAAAAGCATGATGTGGTTTTTATGGCTGAACTTGCATTTCATTGGCTCCTTTTTGCTTTTTGGAGTTATGACCAGCAGTGAAATCCATAGCTACACTTCCATGCAAAAATATTATAGAACAGAGCAGCTCTAGCAATTCATTGGTTTATAAAGCATTACTTTTACCAAGCAAACCAAAACATAATTTTAAAAAAGTTTCAAATCTGTTAGAAGCTCATTAACCTCTGCAATGAAGCAATGTCAGCTACATGAATTTTTGAGTATCCTACCTGGAAATGCTAAAGATGGAACCTGAGAGCTTTTGAATGCAAAACACCTGTTCTTTCACTGAACCATGTCTTCATTCCAAGGTAGAAAAGTATACAGGTTCTCAGGTGATCTTCCATAGCATATATTATTGGTGAAGGATCACTGAACTCATGATTTATTTGTGGATTATCATAACCTTGCTGGACACAGAATGTTCAGCTACATAAGCTTTTCGTCTGATGAAGCACATCTCTCCTTATATCCTTAAAAAGGTAAAAGTAAAGGTTCCCCCTCGCACATATGTGCTACTGTTGCAAATATGTAATAAATAAATACATAAGGTAAGCAATTTCTCAAATGTCATCAGAGCTTTCTATGCTTCTATGTCATGGTGAGCTCAGACTCATATGAAGAGATTAAAAACAAGCAAGGAGTTCTAGAGTTGCCGGATAAACTCTCCCTGCCTGAAGACCTGCAAGGAGAAGAGAAAGAGCTGGACAATAACCAGCAGCCATAGCTGTCTTAAATAGACTCCAGAGGATGGTAGAGGACAGGAAGGCCTAGAGGAACATTATACATGGGATCATGATGGGTCAGACACGACTTCACAACTAACAACAACATAGCTGCCACACTACAGGTGTCTGAAAATGAGAAGACTAAGCTGCCACCACCCTAGTGCAGGGCTCACCATGATGACAGCAAAGGGGGGAGGGGAAATATGCTCTGCAAAATTCTTCACAAGAAAGGAGTCTTCTCCTTCCAAATGAGGGGCACAAGGGATGCTTCTATTTATATAACTAGGAGCAAAGAGCTCAAGCCCCACCACTGTCAACAACTGTTTACTTATCCAGATACTGTATGCCTTGATTCCCAAATTGAAACCTTGTCTCTTTGCTGCTGGACCTAGACTGGTTGACAAATCTATAATTTTTGTGCCTTTAAAGTTTGCCTGACTGTTCTTAGGCCTACTGTTGTGGATAGGAGCTCTTTAAAAAGAACAGCTTGCTGAACTTTAGGAAACTTGTTTGCAGTCAGATTTCTTTTGCTGCTTATTCATTTATGTCACAAAATTTATCAGTAAAGTTTGCAACCATCTCTCTCCATGTGTGCTTGTGTCTGCTTGGCCTGGGATAGGACACTACTTTTCATCAATTGATACTACAGCAGTTTATTGCAACATAAATAAATAAGTAAATAAATATACAAGTAAGTAAGTAAATAATAAACATCCATAGAAGCACACCTCCAAAATTAGAACGTTGTCACACTTCTATCCTGAGATCAAATGTGAGATAACGAAATTACTCTGTAGAGTAATTCCATTACTCAATGGAAAAAAAGAGATGATTTCACAAATGTACCTTGCAAGAGCTGGTGTAGCCATACTGCTCTGTACCCCAACAGCCATGGGAATAGCCCCACAGCGAATCCATCCAAGTTCTTCTGCCACTGCAGTGATGTAGGAGAAATCCAAATTTAGGCCGCCATATTCTGAAAATTAAAAAAAAAGCACATTACAATTACAAAACTGATTTAAAGTTATGAATTCTAGAGTCATTATTGTTGTGACCTAGGCTTCCTGAGTTATTAAAACACACAGGTAGTCCCCAAAACCTCTTTTATTGCAACAGCTGTGAATTACGTTCATTCACAGCTGAGTCCCAATTAGTTGCAAAAAGTCTTTCGGGAGAAGTCCTTCAGGATAATCACCAACCTTTATCTCCCTTGACACTCTGCCAAAGACCTACTTGACAAAGCCACACCAATTCCAGAATCAAACAGAATTAACAATGTTGCTTTCCTGCAAAGTGCCCACATGCCTTTGCTCCTCTTTTAAGCCTTATCAGAGGGGCCAATTATCTCCAGGCCTTACTCCCGAGTCGTCTCTTTTGTTTTAACTGTTTGTGCCTTCTGGCAGCTCTGCGCATGCACGCACTAGGAACAGGTTTCTCCTGTTCCTCTGCCTCTCTGCTGTCTGACTCTGGAGGCTCCAGAGTCCGCGCATCACACCCAGATCTCTGGCCTCATGTCTGCCTCCAATGCAGAGCCCTCGTCCAGGCCTTCCCCAGACTGCAGGACTGTCCCATGTTCCTCCCCAGTCTGACTTCGCTGCCAGCTCCGCAGGCTGCTGGGAGGACCATAACAATTATACCGCTTCTTTGCATAATGTAACAAGTCCATTTTAATGAATTACCGTACCTTGATGAATTACTTCTTCACCTATAGAATTAAAATGGTAGCACAATAGGTCTTTCAGAGAAAGGTCAAGGCATGCTGAAGACATTTTGCCAACTAAGGACACTGCTTGAAGGCAATCATGTTTCTTAATCAGACCAATGCCTAAAGGTGACCTGGATAGCATTCATACCTTAACACTGATGAGAGGATGGAACCTCTGTTTCTTCTAAAAAATTAGTTTAAGAGCTGCTAAATAGAGTTTAAAGAATATTTAAAGAGAAAATTTAGGAGGCACAAGAGAATAGCTAGGTATGCTGCCACTACTTCCTACACTCTACTGTCTAAGGCAACTACCTCACTATAATTCCTGTCTCTGGAGGATGCAGACAGGTTAGCTTTGGGTGGACTATGAGGATATC
Source organism: Ptyas mucosa (assembly GCA_012654045.1). Classification (NCBI taxonomy): domain Eukaryota; kingdom Metazoa; phylum Chordata; class Lepidosauria; order Squamata; family Colubridae; genus Ptyas; species Ptyas mucosa. Next base: position 10,222,404 of record WNWU01013629.1, on the reverse strand, counting down.
ATTCTATCTGCTTATTAAGGGGCTTGATTGACAGTTCCAGAACAATAATATGAGTTGCAGAATCTCTCCTCCTGCAATCATTTTACAGTAGTTAACAACTTTATTAACAAAAAAACTCAAGAGCATATTATTCCAAACCATTATATATACAGCATGAGTTATTTTTATTTCAGGTTGTTCAGTTACCTAAATTTCTGCCCTAGGTTAATGAAGACAGAAATATTTTCTCACATACTCCAGGAAAGTACATCTAGATCCAAAAGGTAGTCATTGTTATGGCAGAAGGCATATATGAATAAATGAATCAAACCGATGCTTTAAGACTGAAGACAGGACATTGTTGTCTAGCACTAAATCTGGACGATCAATAACTTCCAGCAAATGATTTATTGTCCTTGCTTAATTAATGAAGGAATGAATAATTGGAAGGGCCAATGTATCATTGGTATTGTAGCTTTTAAGAGATAAGAGACTTATTATCTCTCCATGTTTTGCTACAAACTAAACTAAATTACCTCTCTTGGGTGTCCCCATAGCTTAAAAGTGGGGACACACTGGAGTGCCCACTGGAAACTAGGAAAAATAAATGCTGTAGAGTCCTAGGTGCTTTCTGAGCTTGATTGTTTGCCTGTAGATAGTTCATCATCCAGCGAGAAAATGTCATCAGAAAGTATGCTCTATACTAAATTTAGGGTCTTGTTTGCCCACATTCTAATCAAAACAGTAGAAAATCAATTGCAAGGAATGTGTGAAGTAGGCATAAAACTCTGTCTTTGGAGGTTCAGGGACAACTAGTATTCAAAATGCAGCGTTGCTCCTTCATAAAGAAAGCAACTTAAAGATGTGAATGAAATTATATATATATGCGTAACAATATTAATGCTGTGTTGAGTGAGCCAGTTTGTAAGGTGATATATATACATCGATCAGAATAGGGAATAAAGTTGGCTACCATTACTAGTTTAAGGTTGTTGTTGGGAGGCAGGAAAGTTCTGTTCTCAACCAAATAGGAACAAAAGCTAAATTGCGCTAATGCTTATGAGAAAATTAAAAGCATGCTTATTTCTTTTAAATTACATACATAGAGTTCCACTTTAGAAAGATTCATGGTTTTATTTATGTTTTTATAAATCACTCTTGACCAACAATTTCTTCAAAATAATTTGCACTGTCCATTTAATATTTTACTTAAAATTATTTATCAGTGCTAGCAATGGCACAATGAAATCTCTATTTCAATTTATAATTTTTACACAGGCTGAAAAATGATGTCAGGTATAGCATTTTATACCATATTGTGTATTTCTTGCAGAGCAGATGTTTTCAAAAAGAAGAGATGCGGCTTTGTACTTTGTTCCTATTTGGCATAAAATTTGTATAGCAAAGTATAAATGGCTTTGCAAATGTTTATAGATACACTCAATATTAACTAGCACTTTGCAACTACCTGGGAACACTTATAAGCATATGTTATCTTTTAGTACCTTAAAATCCTGCAGTAAAAAAATCCATGGATTATTTGCTATTGGAATAATGGCCATAGTTATATGCATTTCATTAGAAGGTTCTAAAAACAGGGGATTGGACTAGAAAACTTCCAAGGTCCCATCCAGCTCTATTCTGAATTGAATTGAAGGTTGCAATAGCAGATTTTTCCCAGAGAACTTCAAAGCAATTTTTGAGATAACTGCAGTTAAAAGCATTTAAATTAGTTTTAGGCAAAAAGAGCATCATACAGGAATCTCTATCACAAAAATGATTGGGAGGGCAAAAACAAGAAAACTTGAATGTTAACTTCATAGTGACAAAAATCAACATATCTCAGAGCAGGATCTAAGCAGCAAAAGGGATGATGATTTCTCAAATGTGACCAAATCACAAGAATGGGGCAGGGGGAAGGGAGAAGTGTTAGTTGCTCTTTCAGAATTGTATCAAAGAATGATAGTATCCAACTGAAGCTTCCCTTTGTGACAACAGACAAAAATATAAGTGATGGTGCAGTGGTTAGTGGTTCTCACAGGCTGAAGGTTGATTCAGCCTTCCATCCTTCCGAGGTCAGTAAAATGAGGTCCCAGATTGTTGGGGGCAATATGCTAACTCTGTAAAATGCTTAGAAAGGGCTGTAAAGCACTGTGAAACAGTATATAAGTCTACGAGCTATTGGTACCTGTGGCTAGGGGTATCAGACTATATCTAGAATCCTTCTGAGCCTTCTGGATCCTTTAAACCAGGGGTGGGGAACAATGGGCCTTCCTGACCCAGCCAATTCTGGGAGTTGGAAGTCAAAAGTCATAAAGGGGCCATCATTCCCCATCTCTGCTTTAAAACAATGAGATTTTGAGTGACTCAGAAGATGTGCTTACTGTGTTGCAGCTCTTATCCTCTGAAGAGATATCTCCCTGGAGCTTCTTGCAACATTCTGAAAATTATCAAAACCTGGCTGTTCATTCAAGCCATGGGTTAAGGTAGTTGTGTAGTCCTTTTAGTTAGTTTAGCTTTGTTCTAGATTCTGGCCATCTATATTCTTCTTATACATATTGCTTCCTTGCATATTTATTTGTAACTGTTGAGGAATCAGACAGCCTTGAAATACTGATGAATAAATAAAATTAAAAAGAGAAAATATAAATTACAAACAGAAGCTATCAGAAAGTAAGCCATCTTTACATTTACTTACTTATGTCTTTGCTTATAAACTAATTAATTTTGTTTGCATAACATTAGATAAAACAAATTTTATTGCCTACTGCAGAACAGACAGACATGAAACCAGAGAGGGAGAGAGAGAGAGAGAGAGAGGGAGGGAGAGGAAGAAAGAGAGGGCACATACAAAGCAAAATAGAAACAGTGAGTGTGTGTGTGTGTGTGTGTTTAGAGGTAGACAAAAATGGACAAAATAAATAATCTTACAAAACAGAATAAAAATAAAAAATCTTGCAAAATAAATATCTTTAATTTAGTAAATGAGCTCTAGAAGGAATGAATTCAATGTATAAAACTAATAAGAGGAAATAACATTGGGTTCACTCTTTAATTTGTGGAAGGAAGTTAGGAAGGGCAGTCTGATACTTTTGTTCTTTCCTCTAATTAAATGTGTTTTTTCTAAACTCCACTATAGTTTTGCCATGGTCTTCTTGATCATTAAAAAATATTATTTTTAAGAGTGCTTGATAAACTCATTTCTTCACATCATACTCCCAGAAAAACAAACATATACTTAGAAAGACCAGATTTGAAGGAAACTACAGAGTTTGTCTGTCTTTCTCTTGGCTTACCTGTTACACAAAATTCCTGGCAATAGAAAAAAAATGGCTGTTTTTGAAAAAAAGAACAATGTGTATACGCTGACTTCTTTTTATTTGGAACAGTGGATGCTGAGTCAAACAAATCTCCCTGACCTTTTATTAAAAAGGTTAGAGATAAATGTAAAATTTAAGGAAAAAGAAAAGGCAAGCCAGAATATAAGAAGTTCATTGAAACATATTTATTGCAAAAGACTCTATAATCTGCTTTTTAGTTATATGTTACATTTCCAAAAGGGCTGTACAATAAAAGAATTAAAATAGCAGAAATGTCAAAGTTTAACAGCAATAATCATCCCTCCTTCTCCCCCACTCTCTCTGTTCTGTATGTAAAGGTAGTCCTGAACTCATGACCATAATCACTCATGATCTGCCAGTCATAAGGTGGATCATCACATGACTGATCTGATTTTACAAGTTTTTAACAAGTGGTTGTTAAAAAGAAAGCTGTGATTGTTAAGTGAGCACAGTGCTAAGTAAACCCCATGGTCACTAACAGTAGGTAGGAGCATTTTTTGCTGAAAACCAAAAGTAAATGCCAGGTTTTGCCAAAAACATCACAGTGACAACAGGAAGCTGAAAACAGCTATAAATCTGGGCTGGTTGCCAAGGGTCCAAAATGCAGTTATGCAATTGTGGAGAAGGGCATCTGTCAGAACTGGCTCATAAGTACCTCAGGGGTACTTAACTTCAAACAGTGGCTAAGTGACTGGTTGTAAATGAAGGAATACCTTAATGAACGCTCATATAACCAAGCTTATAAATACCTATTTTAAATATATTTTAAAAATTAATTACGTAATATATATGTTTGTGCACATGTATTTGTGTACATGTGTGTGTCCATGTGTGGACTGAATATTAAATAATATTTTCAATCTCATGTCACCAACAGATTGCAGTTCTGATATGCTAGAACTATGACGCATTCTTGAACATCTGTTCTTTCATTTCAGTGGATAGGAAGTAACTGTGAGAAAAGATTGTATTCATAAATGGGATAAAGTGCATCCAGCACTTCAAGCAAAATGTAGTGGCTGAATTTTTGCTTGTCAAAAGACTTCCTCCAACTGAAATTTCTCACGTTCACCCTGAATGCAGGTTGCTTATGGTTGTGTGACTGTGTTGACATGACTACTGTGCAAGGCTAGGCTGGCAAATATAAAGATGAAAGTTTATTTGAGTAATCAAGAAATGAACAAATTATGACAGCAACTGTTAAGTTTCACATGAGAAGGGTGATAAATTAAGAACAATCAGATCACTCAGAGGAAATCAGTTCCAGTTTTTTGGAATCAGAAGTTGCTATTCATATGGATTTCCCTGAATCTGGCACTATTATCAACTCAAAGTGCCAAATTAAAATATTCAAAACTTTGGAACAATGATTAAGCAGAGTTCAGAAGCTCAAGAAAGGAAAATTTGTTATAATGTGCTAAAACCTGGTCTCACACTTTTCAGGTTACCCAAATGGCAATTACAAAGTCAGATCTCATCATCTTATTCCATCTGGCATATAGTCAAAACTTGGCACAATGTAATTTTCACCCAAAGGTTTTCCCAAAGCTGAAGAAAAACTTTTTTGAGCATCTGTTTGAGTCAAATGAAGGGGTGGACAGAATCTGGCTGAAAAGACAAATGTAGCTTTTACAACAACTTTAAGAAGCTTGTCCGTTGTTGCATGAAATATCTAGTGAATGTTGTGATTATGTGGAAAAGCAAATACACATAATGAAAAAGTTGTTGACAAGCATTATTTAATTCAAACATTTGTCTTAAGACACCCAGAATGTAGAATGGTTTTATACTAAAGAATGAATTATATTGATGGAAAAGATATGGTATGTGCAGAATCATTTTAAGACACATGAATTCTATGAAAAGATGTATCAACATTATACTTCTAGAAATTTATTATTCTTTTGAAATACTAATTTATATTAAATATACTTAATTTAATATTAGAAAATATTCCAAGTACTTGGTATATTAAAACTTGAATTAGAAAAGCAATAAATTTTATTAAAAAGTATTTTTGAACATAAATGGAAAAGTAGGATTAAAAATGGAATTAAATTAAATATGGAAGACTGGCCTAACAGCACTTAGAGACATTTTACAGTAATGTATATTGTCTTAGGAAAACATTAATTATTTTATATATTCACCTCTCCTCTTATAGTCATTATTCAAATATTCCAGCTCTATCCGTATTTTTTTTCAGAAATACATTTATTTATTTATTTATTGGTTGGTTGGTTGGTTGGTTGGTTGGTTGGTTGAATGTCCAAAGCACTTTTAAATACATGTGAAATTTTTAAGTGTGTGTGTGGACGGGGGAACTTTCAAACTTTTTAAATTGATGGAAAGTTGGAAAATCATATTTAAAAAATTATGAAGTATTTAGACAGTTATCTTGATTGACAAGTTAATAATCTTCCTTTGGAAAGAGCCATTTCTAATGCATCACAGTTGAATCTCATGCACAAGTGCTTCCTTGAAAACTGTCTATCATATATCAAAGTCCACACCAATTACACCCTCATGAATAGATAAAAATGTTGAAAATGCAATTTTCTTCTTCAAGAGTTTAAGTAAATAACACTATACAGGACTAAACCAGAATAAACACCTGAATTCAAGAGCTGGCTGGACTTTTCCAACTGAGCAAATGGACAATTCCTAAAGAGCACATTAAATTCTGCAGATACATCATATGCCTACACTTTACCCTCAGTGTTGCCTACAATTGAAGCTCTGTGTCTTGTGAAGACTGCCTGTATATTCAAATCTGTGAACCATGAGCCTAAAATTAACTTATGACTTCTTATTGACTTCTGGTACTGAAACCAGGGAAAAACCTGGCTACAGGCAATAGACAATGATATCTGTAAATTGCTTCCCTTGGCTTTCCCTTAGTAAAAACTTTCTCTGCCAATTTACACAGAATAATAAAACTGTGGCCATAAAACAAAACAATATCCAAACACACTGCTGAATCCAGGAAATGAACTAAAGCTTTCATTTCAGTATTACATAATTTGGGTCAAATCTTTGGGTAAAACCACACCACATCAAACCCAACTCAACCCAACCCTTTATATATCATTTCTGACAAATTCAAGAAAAAATATTTTAAAAGTGTGTATTCCAAGTTATTTGGTTCATAGTGCGTCAGCATTCTAAAGTTTATTTTTAATCCTTACCAGTAAAACATATTCTAAGTACCATGAAAAAACTAAAAAGGAAAGAATTTTGAACTGAGAATTAAACTCCTGGGCATCCGGGAAATTTTCAAATTTCTTTGAAATTACTATCTTTCCCACTTTTCTTTTCCTAACAAGAAATAATAGGACAGGTTTTGAAGAAGTGAAAATGTGACAGAAGATTAATGGATTTTTAAATAAGATGTACTTACCAATTTTTTTTCAAGTATCATGAAAAAAAACTGGTCATTAAGTCTACTTTTTTTTTCAGAGATGTCCTTTTGAACAGTCACTAAACAAGCTGCTTTAATTTTTGAACTTTGGTTATCTTATGACCAGTTTTCACACTTAGGGCCACTGCAGCCATGTCACGTGATCAAAATTCCAATGCTTAGCAACCAACATGCATTTAGGACAGTTGCATTAACCCGAGGTCATACAATCACCATTTGTAACCTTTCCAGCTGGCTTCCATCAAGCAGCGTCAATGGGGGAAGCCAGATTTGCTTAACAACAATTGATTCACTTAACAACTGTGGCAAGTGTTGTAAAATGAGGTGAACCCACTTAACTGCCTCATCAATTTTGAATTCAATTGTAGTCAATTGTAAACTGAGAACTATTTGTATTTAGTTTCCAAGTTTCTATATTCTAATCCCTATCTATATTAACAGATACATATACTGAATATAATTAATGAAACTTGATGTGAGTTTTGGTTTTTTGGCCATGGTTCATTTTCAAAGGCTTGACCTAAGAGTTCCTAGTTATCTTTGACCCCTGCTTTGTTTTTTTTAAGGTTAACTGATGTCTATTAAGTGCTGCAGAACCTGAATATAAGAATAAAATGTTGAAATATTCAACTCTGTGAGGACAACTATACTTGAAAATAAATGCTATACTATAATGGTAACTCAGTAAGATCTGGAATAGCTTCAAAATAAGTTACATAAAACTTGAGCACTTTCCTTCCAAAATGGCAGAAGAAAAGAGACAAAAAATACATTATTACTAAGCTTTTGTTCTACTTTGTTCTATAATTTAATAACATGCATTCATAAAAATTCTCATTTTTGACTATTCAAAGCAAGATTTGAAGTATGCAATTAACCCATATTTGCTTTTCAAAGATGCCGCATTAATACAGCATTGTATATAAGGAATAAGAATATTTATGAAAAAGTCTAAAGTAAAGCTTTTTTAAATACTGTAAACAGTCCATGAGAAGAGATTTTAAAAGGCATGGGGGTTGGGCAAAAGATTCAAACCTGTAAAAAAAAATGAACCCGGCCCTCCATCCAAGCTATCTCTTTTCAACTTCCTTAAAACTGACTATAAACATACATAAATAAATAAAATGTGAAGACTGCTCCATGTCTTGTTTGCTCACAATTCTCAGTGAATTCCATAACTTTTAAGTGACCAGAATTAGGCTAACTGGCTATCTTTCAGCAGCTATGACATTCAAAATCTCAAAATTATTAGCTATTTTCCAGGGGTGAAATCTAAAATTTTTCCCTACCAGTTCTGTGGGCGTAACTTGATGGGGTGGGGGGTGTCCTGTGACTGAGTGGGCATGGCCAACTCGATGTCACACACAGCCATGTCCACTCTGTCACAAGACCCCCTCCCACCAAGCCACGCCCACAGAACCCGGTAGGGGAAATTTTTTAAATTTCTATTCTGCCGGCGTGTCCTTACCTTTCTCCTGCGGCTCCGCCCACCCGCCCCATTCCCCAGAGTCGGGGAATGCACCATTCCCCGACTCTGGCCTTGCTGTGGAGCCGCTGCCTGCTCGCCCTCTAGCTCACGTGGCAGGTGGGCAGAGCCTCCAGCTGCCATTGCTACCAGTTCTCCGAACCACCAGCCATCATCGCTACCTACTCGCCCGAGCCGGTCCGAACTGGGAGCATTTCACCCCTGCTATTTTCTGAATTTTAACTGCAATTCCTATTTAAGACAGCAGAAACTCATAGCAGAATATTTGACAATAAGTTAAGGTGACCGGTTTTAAAAATGGGAAAGGGGGACCGCGGTGGGGGGGGGGGGGGGGGGGTTCTTGATTAAAAATTTGGTCTATATGGAGCAACAAAAACTTTCATAGAACGCAAAAATAGTATTGTAATATATTTTTTTTAAATTTCAACATAAGACTATGGGCTAAGACAGTTTGAACAAGTTCTCTTGTGGTTTTCTTCTTTTCTTTGTCAGATAAAAATGGGACATACCATTTTTGAAGTCTCAGTTTTCCCTGGTGACTAAAAAACAACATAAACTGCATCGGTTGAATTAAATAGAATATTTCATGTTAGCCTTTCTGCCACATTGTATACAAGTAGTCCTGAACTTACAAGTTTCTTTAGTGACTTATGACTGTTTTTCACACTTATGACAGTTGCAGCATCCACATTGGCATGTGATCAAAGTTTGGATGCTTGGCAAGTGGTTCATATTTATGACGGTTGCAGTATCCCGGGGTCATGTGATCACCTTTTGACACCTTCTGACAAGCGAAGTCAATGGGGAAGCCAGATTCACTTAACAACCATGTTACTAACTTCACAACTGCAGTGATTCACTTAACAACTGTGGCAAGAAAGGTTGTAAAATGGAGCAAAACTCACTTAACAAATGTCATTTAGCAATATAAATTTTGGGCTCAACTGTAAGTTGAGGACTATCTGTAATTGTGCTTTATGTCTAAGTATAAACAGATTTCCAAAGTTCTGCAATTCAGCCATTATAAAACTCTCCTACTTCTAGGATTACACCATATGTACTTCTAGTAGGAAGTGAGTTGAACTAAGAATATGATGCTTCTGGGTGTAAACATTAAAAAGTTCAAACTGTTATTTCTCAACTCCTATGGTTATAACCCAACCCTTTAGAGCTAGTCCTAGAAATTAAGGCAGGTGCTCCCCAGACAGAATGAAACTAAGAATATATTAATACCTTCTGCTAAAAAGCCTTCAGCTTGGTTGAATCAGCACCTACATGTATTTTATACACTCCTCAGTTACTGGAGTCTAATAATTTTATCCCCAAATTCCCCTGTCTCAAACATATATTTTTAATCACCCATTCTACTTGTTCTTTCTATCATACATAATAACAAGTCCTTTTATTATTTAAAATATGTGAAAAGTAAGAACATCATAGAGTCTATGGAATTAACCCAATGTCAGTATCACTTTCTTCTTTTTCAGTGTAAAAAAATATTGCCTTGTGGCATGCAAATTTCTAAAGTTAAGGCTTTTTTTTCTAGATTTCAAGCAACATAGATCGCCAATAGTTTTTACAAAGAAGCACAGTATACCACAATATAAGATCAAAATTTCTCTGGTGTAGATGACTAAATACAATCAGGGTTCTGTTTAGAATCATGGGCGAAAAAATAAATAATGAAAAGAAAAAGAACATTTATGATATACTTAATCCAGTATATCATAAATTTCATATTATTTTTTAAAAATACTTTCTGCATATCCTAGCTATAACAAACAGACTTCAATATGTGTGGTCTATGCCTATTTAAGCCTCATAAATTGGGTGTTCAGTTGCAATCTCTCTCTCTCTCTCTCCCCATAAGAAACAGGAACAGAATCGATTATTCTTCAAATAAGGAAATATGAAGGCTTAATTAAGTTTCTTCTTTTTGGGTAAATAAAATTTTCTGAAGAAAATTAAATTATCATTCAGTAGTAATTTGTTGTATTTAAGTTTTCCAGTTTGCTTGGGAAAAATTTGTTCTTGGAATTGGACATTTATTAAATTAATGGTTCACAACAATGCAACAATTTCATTGGGTTAGAAGGTTACTTCAACTGGAAGGACATTCAGTCTCTCTCCCAAGGTTCTGTTTATTCCCTAGTGCTTGAGATTATTATCACTATTTTAAAACCTTGGCTGTTTCAATCAATACAGTCCAACGGGTTTCAGCACAAGATTCTTGGTCACGGAATAAAATACCGTACATTTTTCTGTGGGATGCTGATACACATTTATTGATGTTTTCCCCTTTAGAATTAATTAATTGGAAAAAATAGGAAAAGTAACACTTCTCCATTTCACTTAACTTTAGTTCGCAAAGGTATTTTTCAGTTTAAACTTTTAAAAGGAAGATACACTTTTGTTTTACTGATCATAGCAAATGAGGACTTTCTGGCTTTTGGTATGGTATGAAAATAATACTACTAATTATAAAAAGAACACACCTTACAGAGGCTGTATTATTTAATGATTTTCACAGTGATCAGCACTGCATATTTTAAAATCCCCTAAACACTATATTCAATGCAATGATCCTGTTGATTACATAAATAAATATTGTTACTGATTACATAAATACACATTGTTACAATGTTGTGCAATATGTTAGGTCAAACCTATCATCTTACACATCACGATATACCCACACCAAATGCACTTAATTTATATCACCCCCGGGGTAAGAATTTCTACTCACGGGATGTACAGAAAGCTCTGTTTTCAGCAGACTTCTTATAACTGGCACCCAAGATATGTGACACTACCGTTCATGTAATCTCTGGAGGGTTTACAAAATCATGCTGGTTATGGAGTGCTGGGCATAATCCAACACTGTGGGAGGATCATGTTGGAAAAGTTTTCCCTCAACATGCAAGGACTCATATATGTTTCTGAACAATCTAATAAATCTTGCTTGGGGCAAGAAGAGTAGGATCAGAAGTAACAATCTTGAGATCTGGAAGGCACATCCTCCCTATTTGGGGCTCTTCAGAATTTAGGCAGCTGAAGTCGAATACATGACAGTGAAAACAGAAGAGTGGACAATCTGAGGAAGCCCGAGGATTTAGTGACTGGAATACACTTCCACAGCAGCGGGAGGTGACCACACTGCCTGGGAAGGATGCGAGACAACTGGAGGGCACCACGTTCAAGTACACCCTTTTTAGAGGAGGGAGAACGACAAGAAATACCCGGGCGTGACGCGAAGCTCGCAAGTAGCTACGCCAGCATCCGAGCACGAGGATTCTCCGCTTCCCCTGATACACACAGCCGAGTGCAGAGGACGTGTGGTGGGGGAGGCTCCCGCGGCTCCCACGGGGGCCCCAAAAGAGAGAACGTGCGCGCGCCAAGAAGCCTCAGGCCGAACTCCTCCAAGCCCGCTCCAGACCAAGCCCACCACACAGGATGCAGCAGCTCAGCATCCTTCCCAGGCTGTTGGGGGCGTGGCAGATTGGAAGCCGGGAACTGAGGCAGGAAGATGGGAGGTTGTGGGAGCGATTAAGGAGCAGGATCCGGCTAAAGAAGGGCAGCCGAGGAAAACCGCCCGTTTGCCTTCCGCTTCTCTTAAGGGATGCTTTAACGAACTAACTACCCCCTTCACACATCCACTCAGAAAGATACACATAAGTTTAGCGGCAGATAGATCCAGCTTAAACAGGAGGAAGCGGAGTGCACTCTCGAATACTTCGGCTAATAAAAGAACTTTTATAAAAATCTTTATTAAAAACTTTTATTAAAATCGGGACTTTTTTAAAACGCCGCAAGATGCGGGACAAATTGTTAAAAATCGGGACTGTCCCACCAAAAGCGGGACGTCTGGTCACAGTGCAATAAGTGAGTATCTAATATAAATGAACAACACATAAAAACTATTAGACCACACATTCAAAGCTTCTGTTAAGGAAACCAAATGCTTAAGAAAGCTGGCTTCTACAGTAGAAAAACAATTTCATGGTGATAACACACTGCCTAGTGCTTCAACATCTGCTCAACAATAAAACCACTAACTTTGTTGGACATGTTCAATTAAATCTGTGTATTATTACCATTATTTTCTGTAGCACAACCAGCTGTATACATTCCTAAGTGGAAGACAGTACTGTACTTGGAACTTAGAACCCTTTAAGATTTGCAGAAATTACTTGATTAGATAGACGTCTCCCCAGAACAGCCCAATAATGATTCAGTATGATCTTTGGCTGTAAATACTATTATGCAAATGAGATAATAAAGCCAGAAAATGGTCATGAGTAGTTTGCAACAGTTTAATATTTTGCTGGTACAATTTTCAGGCTGTAAGGTTGCATATAGCTTTAGGACTTTTATTTCTTGCATACTTTGCAAAGGTTTGTAATAGATAGTCTTTAATCACTTTAAAAACATACTTCCATAATATATAACATTGAACAGTGGACAGATAACTGAAGTTAAAAACAAATGCATTTAAATCAGCTAATTAAAACAGCAAATAGAATTATTTATTAAAGAATGTTATGAAGAATTATAGTTTGACAGCTTAAGTAAAATCAAATTCTAGTACCATATTCAAAACATGTTCTACATAAAACCTGCTTTAGATTTTAGAAAAATTGTATTTGGTGGATTTTGTATTCCAGCCCATTCAAGTTAAAATGCTATAATTAGGATGCATTTAGAAAGACCAGCCTCTAAATGCTTCAGCCAAATATTAAACATGCTTTCTAAATCACAGGCAATTTTTAAACTATGTTCCTTTCTCACCAGTTGGCTTGTCTATTCCAAGAAATCCAGCCTTCCCGAGGGTTTTAAAAACTTGGTGTGCTGGAAATTGTTCCTCTTCTTCCCATTTGTCCACAAATGGATTGATTTCTTTGTCAATAATCTGCATTTGGAAAGTAAGGGAAGAATGAAAATAGAAAAAGGTTACAGAGTGAAATATGGCAAATATGAT
>WNWU01013629.1:10197167-10209099 GCA_012654045.1 Ptyas mucosa | reverse complement strand
ATACCGTATATACTCGAATATAAGCCGAGTTTTTCAGCATGTTTTTCAGGCTGAAAAAGCCCCCTTCGGCTTATATTCGAGTCACAAAAAAAAAAGGGAGGTGCTTACCTGAACGTCCCTTCTCGACGCGCTGATGGAGAATCCAAAGTGAGGGTTATTCAACAGTCTAGCAGTCAGCACTGAGTGTATGTGTCTTTAAATTTCTTCAGACACACCCCTTTTGCTCGTCAGGGCTCAGTTTTTGTTCATGAAGAAACAGTAGAAGACAGAAGAAGATCCAAGTCCTATCAGCCTGACCGGGCGGGTTGGATTCTCCATCAGCGCGTCGAGAAGGGACGTTCAGGTAAGCAACATCCATTCTCCAACACGCTGATTGGAGAATCCAAAGTGAAGGATATGCCCAAGCAAGTTTTAGTCAGGGAGGGTGGCAGGCTGCGCACGCGTGTCTGAAGTCGAGTACACTGATTGTAGAACTCATCGTCCGAACGCAGCGTCTGCCTAGGAGTACAAATCGACCTTGTAATGGCGTATGAAGGTGTTCAACGAAGACCATGTGGCCGTCTTGCAGATGTCCTCGACAGAGGCCTGAGTTGCCCAGGCCACCATGGTGGCTGCACTCCGCGTAGAGTGAGGAAAGATCTTACCCAGAACCAGTTTTTTCCGAAGCATGTATGCCTTGGAGATACAAGCTTTCAGCCATCTCCCAATGGTGGACGAGGAAAACCTTCCGACCCATCGTTGCCGGTAAAAAGGAAACGAAGAGCGCCTCTGACTTACAGAAGTGCTGAGTCCTACGGATGTACCGGCATAAGGACCTATGGACATCAAGAGTGTGCCATTGGGCTGCCTTGGGTTTGGACAGAAGTCTGGAAGAATCAACTCTTGTTCACGGTAGTAAAGGGAGTTTACTTTTGGCAGGAACAACAGATCCAGCCAAAGAACCACCCTGTTGGGGAAGAAAACACAAAGATCCTCCCGGACTGAGAGGGCGGCCAGTTCGGAAATGCGACAGGCTGCGGTAATTGCGACCAAGAAAACAGTTTTCAAGGTGAGGAACCGCAGGCTGATGGAACCTAACAGTTTGAAGGGAGGTTGCGTCAATACCTGGAGGACCAGAGACAGGTCCTATGTCGGGTAACGGTGAACTACCGGAGGTCTCAGGTTGGCCGAACCATGCAAAAACCCTCGTATTTTTGCATCGTGTGAAAGGGGAAGGTCATTCTTAGCCGACAAAACTGTAGATAAGGCCACCACTTGACGATGGAGTGTGTTCGTGGCAAGACTTTTGTCCAGGCCATCCTGCAGGAAGTCCAACACCTCGGGAACAGAAGCGGAGGTAGGGTCCACATGAGACCGGGAGCACCAAGCGCAGAAGGAAGACCAGGTGGAGTTGTAGATGCGGCACGTGGACAGACGCCTGGACATCTGAATAGTCGAGATGGCTTTCCTGGAGATGATGTCCTGTCCTAGAAGAATCCTCTCAAGTGCCAGGCGATAAACTGCAGCCATTGAGTCTCTGGGTGCAGTATGACCCCCTGACTGAGAGAGATCCTGTTGTCCGGGATGCGCCAAGGAGGGGCGACAGATAGGTTCAGAAGATCTGCGTACCAAGCCCTCCTCGGCCAGTGTGGAGCGACGAGTAACACTTCCGCCCTCTCAGTCAGGATCTTGCGGACAAGACGCAGAATGAGCGGTGTCGGAGGAAATGTGTATAGCAACCCCGGAGGCCAGGGAATAGCAAGAGCATCGATCCCTTCTGCTTGATGGCAGGGGTAACGAGCGAAGAACCGGGGAAGTTGTGTGTTGTCCCTTCGTGCGAACAGGTCAAGTATGGGAGAGCTGAAGCGGCAAACCAGCTTGTGGAAAATGTCCGGGTGAAGACGCCACTCCAAGTTGTCGATCTGCGTCCTGCTTAGCCAATCCGCGGTCACGTTCGTTGTCCCGGAGATGTGCTGCGCTCGGAGGGAGAGTAGATGAGACTCCGCCCACATCAACAGTTGAGAAGCCTCGTCCATCAATGGTCTTGAGCATGTGCCCCCTTTGCGGTTTACGTGCGCCATCATGGTCACATTGTCCGTCCTGACTAACACGTGATGGCCCTCCACCACTGATTGAAATTGAAGGGGAGTGAGGCAAACCGCGCGGAGTTCGAGTCAGTTCATCTCATTCTGGCTCTCCACCCGGGACCAGCTGCCCTGAGTGACCAGGGAGCCCATGTGAGCGCCCCAACCCGACAGACTGGCATCGGACGTCACCATGAGACAATGTGGTTCCAGGAAGATGCAGCCCCTTGACAGGGCCGGCGAAGTCCACCAGCGAAGGGACCTGCGAACCTCCGCCGGAATCCTCACTCGAGTGATGGAGTTGCCGTGGCGGGAGCGTTGGTACGGGAGCATGAACCATTGAAGCTGACATCCATGGAAGCAGGCCCACAGGACAATGGAGATGCATGAGATCATCTTCCCTAGCAGACGAGATAAAAGAACTAGAGGAATGGATGGGAGTGAGAGTACTTGAGAGACCAGCAACCGGATGCTGAGGCAGCGTTCCGGAGACAAAAAGACTTGCCCCTTGATGGAATCTATTACAGCGCCCAGGTGCAGAATGCTGGTAGTAGGGCATAAATGGCTTTTCTGCAGGTTGAGGGAAAAGCCATCTCGTCAGAGGTAGTGACACGCCGCGGCCAGGTTTCGCGAGGCCAGAACTTTTGAGGACGAAAGGATGAGAACATCGTCCAGATAACAAAGTATCCTGATAGGTTCCTGCCTCAGAAGCGCAGCTACCTCTGACAGGATTTTTGTAAACATCCTGGGAGTAGATGAGAGTCCGAAAGGCATTGCCCTGTATTGGAAGTGAGAAGGAGAAACGGAGGAAATGATGTTGGGACCGCCGAATCGGGAGGTGAAGGTATGCTTCTGTGAGGTCTACCGATATCATCCAATCCCCTTTTCGAATGCATCCCAAGATTGATTTCAGGGACTGCATTTTGAACTGATGGTGGATTATGTATTTGTTCAGTTCCTTGAGGTCCAGGATTCCCCGGCAGCCGCCGGAGTGTTTTGGAACGAGGAAAAAGATTGAATAGAAACCGGTTCCATGTTGTTCTGTGGGAACCAGCTCTATGGCAGAAAGATGTTGTATTTCCGCCTTCATCAGTTGCCGTTTGGAGGGGTTGGATGACACAGGGCACTGGACGAATCTGTTGTGGGGGCATGAGTGAAGTTCTAAAATCAACCCCAATCGGATGTTCTGTAGGACCCAAGCATCCGACGTCGTAGATTCCCATTCGGCCGCAAAGTGTTGAAGACGGCCCCCAATGGAAGGATGGCGGAGACAGTCACTTCCCTCTTCTAAAGGCACGGGCCCCCGTGCCTCTGAAGGGACGCTTGGCTGAAGACAAGCGTCTGCCATGGTCTCAAAAGGAGGATCGATCATAGATACAGTCGAAACCTTGGGAGTACAGCCTCGTGGGGAAGGACCCGCTGGGCCCAGGCTCAGACTGAAAGGGCTGCCGCTGCTGTATGAAGTAAATTTGCGCTCGCCTCGATGGTACGATGAAGGGATGACCTTGCGCTTGTCCTTATCCTCAACGAGGATCAGGTCCAATGCCTCCGCAAACAGATGAGTCGCCTTATACGGTGCCGAAGCGAGTCGCCATTTTGCTTTCATGTCCGCCCTCCAGTGCCTCAGCCAGAGCAGGCGCCTGGAAGTCACCGATGAGACCAAGGCATGAGATGCGAACTTGGCGACGTTAAGAGAAGTGTCAGCCAAGTACTCCATGGCCGCAACGATTTTATTAATATCCTGGTGGACTCTCGTGTCCTCCGGTGGCAAGCGTTCCTGAAGTTGGCGCAACCAAATGAGGGTCGCCCTATTGAAGAACGATACTGAAGTTGCAGCTCTGACCGCCCAGGCCACGGCGTTATGTGTCTTGCGGATGATGAGCTCCACCTTGCGGTCCTCCGTTCGGAGGCCATCAGTAATGTCGTGAGTCAATCGATGAAGACGAAGTCAATGCTGCTACCGGGGCATCAACCGCGGGCAGCGCCAAGGCGTCCTGGAGAGACGGAGCCGAACAATACAGCTTACGGTCAAGACCCGTAGGAGCCGGCAAGGAGGACGGCAAAGTCCAGGGTCGTTGCACTACTTCCGTGAAGTGTTGAGGACATGGGACGTAGGTATGCTCAGTCTTAGGTACATTGAACAAAGACTCGGACGGCTGCAGTGCTGTTGAGGAATCTGAGAGACCCTCCAAGACAGCCAAGTGGGTAGCCGCCTTCACCTTGTGCAATAAAGACCTAAATAGAGAAGGTCTGAAGGGGCCAGTAAAGGCCGGTCTGTCAGGGAGCAGGCCTTCATCATTGGAAAACTCCATGTCCCTTTGGGTCTCCTCATCCTCCAGAGAGGAGTCGGCAGCTTGCGCCGAATCCAACTGGGATGAGTGACGATCTGTGTTATCATCATAATGATAGACTTGAGAAGGTGGAAGAGGAGGTGGAGGTGGCGGAATAGGGACCGCAGCCGCTGGTCCGGACCTGTATGCCAAAGATCGTTGGGCGCTCGCTGCCAATGTCTTAGAAATAGTATGAGAAAGAGATTTTCAATATCACAGGGAAGCATGACATGTGAAGATCCCCCCAGGCGAAGCCCCGCAGCTGTGGGGGTGTAGGTCGCCTCCGGAGAGGACGTGGAGCAGGAGACCAACGGTAAGGCAAATCTACCAGAGCTGTCATGGCGTGCGAGAGGGTAGCGGGAGGAATCGCCACCTCGAGAGGAGAAGGAGAACCGGTCACGGAAATGATACCCATGTCCTCAGGCGCCATGACCCGACTGTGAAACAGGCAGTGTCTTAGGGCTGGTATCTAGAGCGGCATTGTGCATGGCAGATGACTGTACCTGTCACTGAGCCAATTCAAATCGGTGTTCCAACGCCTTATGACATCTTACGGCGTCTTTGGACGCAGCCGATGAGGATTTGTGACTCCCTGTTGTAGAAGCTGCAACGGTGGTAGCCTCGTGCTTAGCCTGCTTCTTTGACTTTTTCCATGCGGGCCCAGGAGAAGCTGGAGCCTCAGAACGTCCAGAGCTGTGCTCCAAGTCAGAGGACAGCTTGCTGTGAGCCATTCCAATTGCTGAAGATACGAGCTAAAACATTTTGGAAAGTTAAGCAATGTTTCCAGGTATGATAGCTTTATACCGGTCTATATCTATTTATTAATTCTGTGTATGAGCTTATATGTCTTTCACATATAGATTGCTTCTTTGTTTCATTTTTTTTTAATTTGGTAATTATTTATTTATTTATTTATATATTTTTATCTTTAGTTTTAATTTTTAAGGTGGCTGAATCACATAGGGGTTCCGTTAAACAGTCTTCCCCCCCTCCTTTTTTTTTCTTTTTTCCCTGCAACACAGGCTGGAAGATATCCTGTGCAGAGCAATAAACCTCAAACAGGCAGTTCCCAGAATAGGACTGCACTCAGAGGGAAAGAATGGAAAAAGCCACCTAATATCAGAAACCAAAATAATTACCACCTGTGAGCACTGGAGGGCGCTAGAGCAGCCACTGCTCCTAGCCACTGTTCCAGGCCCTTTAACAGTAGCGTGGTGGTCCTGCTCAGTCACAGTTCCTGTGCTGGCAAACCACGTTTAATCACCCAGCACACCACCGCAGCCTGTTACCGGCATGTAATAGTCTGGGGGGCCTCCTGCACAGCCACAGCCTTGTTACCGGGCAGATGAGTGCAATGGAAGAAGCTGTGCATTCGCAGAGCTCCCAGCCAATCAAAAACCACAGAAATAGTAACTGCTCGTGAGCAAAGCAGTTGCCAGGCAGAATACATGGTCCTGAAAGCGAAACTGCACCATGCGGTAATGGCGGCCTCTCTAGCCCCCAGTCCAGCCACCACACAGGGAATAAACTGCGTGCAGCTATTCAAAAGTAGCCCTAGTGCGATTCTGGTACCTTCTGGGGGGAGTGTGCCACAGAGAGCAGGGTAGGGACTCCACAAGCAGCAATCACCAATCTCCAAAACATGAGTGTGCCTCTGAGAGCAGGGCAGGGACTCTGTAGCTGCCCCTCTACCAACAGAATAGAATCCAAACTAGTGTCCTCTGCCAGGAAGAGCTTCTGTGATATAAGTTATATTTATCTGGATAGTCAGGCTAGGAACCCAGGAGAACTTACCCTTAAGATGTTATAAGCTGGAGAAAGAAAGTGAATAATCACCCTTTACTCCACCAAGCCAATATTTCAAATCAAAATCAAAATCCAATTCCAAGTCAGTTCCAGTCCAAGAAGTCAAAACGAAGAGAATCCAAAGTGAAATTATTATTCAATAGTCTAGACACCAGAGATGGTAGAAACAGGTCTGATTAGCTGTCTGAGTGAACTAAAACTGAGCCCTGATGAGCAAAAGGGGCGTGTCTGAAGAAATTTAAAGACACATACACTCAGTGCTGACTGCTAGTCTGTTGAATAACCCTCACTTGATTCTCCAATCAGCGCGTTGGAGAATGCCTTTTTCCTAAGATGACCAGACGTCCGATTTTAAAAATGTCTCAATTTTTGGAAAGAATGCAGGACAAGCTAGGGAAAGGCGAGAGAACGGGGTTTGCTTACCCCGCCCACTCCCAATCTATTGCTGCCTCCTGAGTTCCAGCTGATGGCTAGAGGGAAAAAAAAAACTGTTTAAATTCTTGCCTGGGGGCTTCAAAGGGCCGCCCTACAGCTGATCAGTGTTAAAAGAAAACAAATGAATAGACCCCTGTCTGCAAAAATAGAAAAAACAGCCCCTTTCAGCTTCAGTATAGGTTAATTACCATAAGTTGATTTGAACAGCCTCCCAACTCTCAGCTGATTTGCTCTCAGCTGTTTTGGGCAAGGGTCTTTTGCTAGCTGCAAAGAGTGCTGCTGGAGCACATTTTTTTTCTCCTTGTGCAATTCAAGCTGAAAACGAAACCAAAACTAAAGCAGGTTGTTGGCTTTGCTGTTTGCTTGCAACGTTGGAAAGGCAGATATCTTTTCTTTTTCCTCATCAAAAAAGGTAGGTGCAAACAATGGGAAATTTATAGCAAATGGCAAAAGAGGAGAGTTCAAGATTTTAAAACACAAAAGAAAAAAAAGCTCTATTTAACTAGGGAATTGTAATAATTGAGATATTATAAATTGTATATTGTGTTGAAAGCAGAAATGGTTAAGTTGTGGTTTGGAAGAATATATGAGGGAAATTATTTGGTTTATTATTATTGGTAAATATAATTAATTGATTTGTAAGAAATTGGATTGCATGGAAATAATTGGAATATTCATGTTCATATTGATTAATATACAAAAAAGATAGTTATATAACTAATTGATTTATATTAAAATGTTGAATTTGTATTGAACAACTGTAATATTACATAATTACCAATGTGAGGATGGATATAGAAATAGATGACAATGGGAAGGGGTATAATATAGAATAGAAGTGAAAAATTGAATTTGATTAAGATTAGAGATGAGGATGAAGGGTAATCTTGGTTTTTTAAAAAAATAGATGAGGAATAAATATGGCAAAAAGGAAATATAGAAATTGTAAATTTAAGTGAAATGACTAAACACTGTTTAAATTTGTGAACTGGCCAAATACTCCGTTCAAAGAAAATACATTGTATGTTTGTATGTGTGTTTCTAATTATTGCTATTTATTCATATTTGTTCTCTTTTATTCTTTAAAGTTTAACAATTCATTCTTTATCTTAATATCTTTATATTTGTTCGGGGTTGGTTTTCTTCCCTTTTATCTTTTTTCTTGTACAGCAATCTTTCTCCTCAAACCTACCACCTCTCTCTTTTCTTTCCTTCTTACTTTCTCTTTCCCCCCCCTTCTTCTCCTCCCTACTTCGTCTTCTTTTCTTCTTCTCCTCCTCTCTTCCTCCCTCTCTTAACCTCACGCCTACTCTAATTTCCATTCCCTTCCTTCATCCCTCTCTATTGCTGTATCCTTTTATGCACATGGACTACTCAGAGGGCTGAAAAAGTTATTTTTGACTAGTCCTTGCACTTTTGACCAGTCCTCGAACCTACGACTGTCCTCACATTTTATGTTTTTGCCCTATCTTGTCACCATGGTGAAGAGAAGCAGTTGTGAAATGGGTTTTTAAGAATGCTGCCAAGTTTGAAGACTTCTGGTCTAGTTAGTAGAACTTTGCTCTTTTCTTGCAAAGTTGTAGGACTCCAGTACCCATGCAAGGCTGGGGAATAGGGGCACTGGAGTTGGGCGGGTGAATCTACAGAGGGCATCTTTCTTTAGGCAGGCTGAGCATTATGGGGCTTGAAATCAGGGGTGGCGAGGGCTGAGACAGAGAAAGAGACAAAGAATGAAAGAGAGAATGAGAGAGAAAGTGGGGGAGAGAGAGAGAGAGAAAGAGGGGGGAGAGAAAGAATGAGAAAGAGAGGGGGAGAGAGAAATGGTGATAAGATAGGACAAAAACGTAAAATGTGAGGACAGTCGTAAGTTCGAGGACTGGTCACAAGTGCAGGGACCAGTCAAAAATAACTTTTTCAGCCCACTGAGTAGTCCATATGCACAAAAGGACTACCCAGAGGGCTGAAAAAAGTGATTTCTGACAGGTAACTTTTGACCAGTCTTTTTTTATTTTGAAATTTACCAGTAGCCGCTGCATTTCCCACCTCCAGCTTATACTCGAGTCAATAAGTTTTCCCAGTTTTTTGTGGTAAAATTGGGGGCCTTGGCTTATATTCGAATCGGCTTATACTCGAGTATATACAGTAAGCATTAGAGTAATTTATTCCATGCTTTCCTAAACAGAAGCTCTCCAGCTCTGCTGGACTATGGTTCCCATCATCTCCAGCAAATATAAGGCAGTCAGAATCTAAAACCATAGGGTGGAATGCTGCTTTAATGCAGTAATGGGTTTACTAATTCCAGTTAGGTTTGATGGACTTAAACTGACTGAAAACCAGTTTAAACTAGAGTTAACTGGATGGACGATTTGGTTACCAACCCTATTAGGGTACTGTAATGCCAACAACAGTTTAACTATGATGTTTTATTTTTTTTAATTCTTCATTCAAATCTAAATAGATATCTAGTGACATGAAGCTTAAAAATTGTTTAATATTTTATCTTTAAATGATACACAAAATTGTACAAGATGCAAAAAAAGGAAGCAGTTAATTTTAGAAGATGCTGGCACCAAATCAAGAAATAATTTATACCATCAGTTGGTAAAATGTCTATTATCCATGATTTAATCCTGGGTCAAAGTGCTGAGATATTGTGGAGACAAACTAAAAGAAAGTGTAATCTCTCCTAGCTGTGTCTATTGTGCTACTTTATCATGCAGTTGATTGGGTCTTGTAGGTGAGCAAGAGTGATATCGATAGGTAAGTCTGTAGGAATTTAATCTCATTAGTCAGAATTTCCATTTAATAATCTCTCAGTTTGGAGTATAGTATTTGTAACTGCATTTGTATAACTGTGACAATGTAGGGAAAACATTAGTGTTCTAACTGCACAACAATCTTTTTCCCAAGTCAAGATTTCAATGGCCATGTTGAGATTGCTCAATAAGCAGTAGCTCAATTTTTCTGTCTGTTTTGAAGGATGTTGTCACCTGAGCTGCTCAACTCCTGTTCTTCTTAGAAGACTAAATCAATCAGATTGGAACAGGTCCACTCTTGAGAAGTAATTAATGATTACTAAAATGCAGGATGTGTTCCTGCCTGCTTCAAAGAGGAAGTTGTAAACCACTATTGAAAATAAGGTCCTTTCCTTGATCCAGAGATCTTGCTTAATTATAGGTCAATCACAAATATTCCATTGCTAGGTAAGAAAGATCAAGAAAATAATGGCTTCACAACTCTAGAAAGATTTAGCTGACTTGATTTTCGGAACCTATTTCAGAGTTTTTCTCTAGGACATGATACCAAAACTGTTTTGTTTGCGTGGTTAGATGGCCTATGACAGATTGGGAAGTAGGATACTGCTAATTTCTCTAAACCTCTTGTTAGTTTTTAATACTATTTATTAACTATGGTATTCTTCTGTGCCATCTGCCACTACTCAGCTTTGTGGATATTTCACAGTGCTTTTGGTCCATTCTGTAAACAAACTGATAGCTGACTTCAGGGAAGACATGAAAGGGGAGAAGGAAGGAAGGAAGGAACAAACTGTTAAGGAGAGATTTAGAGAAAAAATTACACAAAAAGAGTAGGTTAATGCCTGACTTCCTTTTTCCTAAAGTTTAACAACACTGGTTCCATGTCCTGGTGTCATTGTAATATGTACTTCCCATCACTGGCAGGCTGTGATATGAAACACAGACAGGAAAATACATAAAGTAATGATTTGAAAAGGAGGTGACTGTGTGTAGAAAGCTGATAAGAATTGAATCCGATGTTCAGGGACATCTCTAAATAGCTACCTCAGCCTTTTCCAAGCTTAACTATGTATCTGTCTCCAGATATATTGGAATTACAACTCTAGAATGTCCAAACAGTAAAGTAAAAGGAAACAAAGAGGTAAGATAAAAAAAGCCACAAATTATAAGAAACCCGAATAATTCTCCTACATCTGCACAAACCACAATTAAATGTTCCCTCCTTTCCCCCAAAATATGGAGTAATTTATTTTAATAAATCTCTTGAGGTTTTAAAATACAAAAACTGAAACTAGTCCCTGGTGTGTGGTCAGATTTTAGGCTAGAATTAAAATAGTTTTTTTTTTAAAAAAATTGAAACATTTTCTTATACGTTTAACCTTTTATTTATTAATAATGCTATTGATTTTAAACAATATTTATGCTTGCAGTTCAAACCCTTGCATTCTCAACAGCAATCTAAAAAGGTTTATTTAAAGACTGCATGATTGGAAATTTTTTATAAAAGAATATCTCAAGTGCTATTCACAATTGAGAATACCACTTTGGCAACTGTATAGTAAGTGGCCAGTGAATTTTTAGAATACATTATTTTGTATCATTAAGTGTGTCTGCATGTTTTAGTATATCTGATTATCTGAGAAAAATAAGAGCTCATTTAAGTTATATTATTACTAGAGTTCCTCTGTGTCTGGAAAGCTACCATATATATTCGAGTATAAGCCGAGTTTTTTAGCACATTTTTCATGCTGAAAAAAGCCCCCCTCAGTTTATAATGGAGTGACGAAAAAATGCCTTTTTTCCTGCAACCATTTTGGCTCCAGGGGTTGCAGGCAGGCTTGCTAAAGCCAAAACGGAGCGTGGGGGGGGGGGGTTTGTGGCGCCCCTCCCCTGTACCCCTTTTTGGCTTCCAGGAGTTGCAGGCAGGCTTGCTAAAGCCAAAATAGGGCATGGGGGGTGCGGCGCACCTCCCCCGCGCCCCTTTTTGGCTCCCAAGAGTTGCAGACAGGCTTGCTAAAGCGAAAATGCGGTGTGTGGGGGGTGTTGCAGCGCCCCTCCCCCGCACTCCTTTTTGGCTCCCAGAAGTTGCAGGCAGGCTTGCTAAAGCCAAAATGGGGCGTGGGGGGGTGAGGTGCCCCTTCCCCGCACCCCTTTTTGGCTCCCAGGAGTTGCAGGGAGAAAGAAACAAATAAATCCTCACTGTTTAGGGAGATCCCATGTGCACTGAGCTTGAGTTGAGAGCTTCTTGTAATTGGCTGCTAGCTATCCTTGTCAGGCTAAGCCAGGAGTGGGTAAATCTGGCCCTTTTACAACCTGTGGACTTCAACTCCCAGAATTCTCCCAGCTTGGCTGTCTCAGGAATTCTGGGAGTTGAAGTCCACAGGTTATAAAAGGGCCACATTTGCCCACCCCTGGGCTAAGCTAATCAGTAGTGGAGCTCTAAGAATGCCAGATGAGAAGGAGAAAGGGAGGGAGAAAGAAAGAGAGAGAGAAGAAAGAAAGAGACAAAGAAAGAAAGAGAAAGAAAAAGAAAAAAGAGGGA
>WNWU01013629.1:9932897-10192167 GCA_012654045.1 Ptyas mucosa | reverse complement strand
TCCCTCTTTTTTCTTTTTCTTTCTCTTTCTTTCTTTGTCTCTTTCTTCTCTCTTTCTTTCTCCCTCCCTTTCTCCTTCTCATCTGGCATTCTTAGAGCTCCACTACTGATTAGCTTAGCCCAGGGGTGGGCAAATGTGGCCCTTTTACAGCCTGTGGACTTCAACTCTCAGAATTCCTGAGACAGCCAAGCTGGGAGAACCCACTCCTGGCTTAGCCTGAGCAAGCCAATTACAAGAAGCTCCCAATTACAATCAGCTCTCAACTCAAGCTCAGTGCACATGGGATCTCCCTAAACAGTGAGGATTTCTTTGTTTCTTTCTCCCTTTAAGCCCCCCCCCCAGCCTGTTTTTGCTTCCAGGGGGCTCTAGGGAGTCTTGCTAGGCAACCCCCTCATGCCCCTAGCAAGCCTGCCTGCCACTCTTGGGAGCCAAAAAGGGGCGTGGGGGAGGAGCGCCGCACACACCCCCACGCCCCATTTTGGCTTTAGCAAGTCTGCCAGCAACCCAGGAGCCAAAACGGTTGCAGGAAAAAAGGCATTTTTTTCTTGACTCAAATATAAGCCGAGGGGGCTTTTTTCAGCCTGAAAAACGTGCTGAAAAACTCAGCTTATATTCGAGTATATACGGTACATAATTGTGTGATATTATTTTAAAAATAGCTGGTCTCTGCATCATTCTCTGACCAAAAGTAGCCAATTGGCTAGGTAATTCAAAATTTTACATTACTTAATCAATTTACTGGCCATCTCTATAGCATACATTATCCTCGCCTGCTATTGTGGAATAAAACAAGCAGAAGGAATTTCTAACCTACGTAAAAATTTTATATTCACAACTTTAACCACCAAATATGAACACTGATACTTAAAACAGGATTTTTTTTTTAAAAAATGCATCTTTTCTTTGTCATCCTAGATATGGTGCAGACATGCAGAACTATGTAAAATTATATTAAATATCCTGCTATTCTGAAAGAATTAGTGAACAAAAAATGTGATAAGAGAAATCCTTAATAAACTAAATCAGTCTGGAATCCTTGATAAATTCACTTTGATTATGTAACATAATGCTCAAATCATTTTTAATAAAAAGAAAGTAACAATCACATCTTATATTCAATCATCAGGGAGTAATCATTGATATATAATAAACTCTTGAACAATAACTGTTATATGGTTGGATTTCATTTCTAGTCCAATTTACAACTTCTGCCAGTAGTTCTGCCATCACTTTTGGCACGAAGAACACAACCTTCCACATCTTTGGTATTGTTTCCAAATGAAGCAACTGTTGCCTTTCTATTCTTGAGTTGTGAAAGCTAGATCAGAACAAGGCATTTCTTTTATGGGTGAAGAAGGCTAAACACCATGTTCAGCAATTTAAGTAAATACACCAAACACCCGCATTACAACTATGCAGCCTAGATGGGAAATTTTTGTTCAGATAATAATCTTAAATACATACTGAACTGATCTAATTTTAAAAGAAATGGTTCTTTCCATGTCAATGCAGAAGCTTTTTTTCAGAAATTTCTACTACTAAGAAACAAAACAGATGAGGATAAGAGAATGCTGTGGATGGGAAGGGAGAGATGCTAGAGCCCTGATGGCGAAGCTATGGCACGCCTGGCACACGGAGCCATATCGGTGGGCATACGAGCTCAGTTCCAGCGCACATGCACGCACCGGCCAGTTGATTTTTGGGCCTTCTGGGCCCCCTGGAAGTCGGCAAACAGGCTGTTTCTGGCCTCCAGAGGGCCTCCAGGGGGGTGGAGAAGACAGTTTTCACCCTCCCCAGGCTCCTAGAAAGGCTCTGGAGCCTGGGGAGGGTGAAAAATAGGCCTACCGGCCCACCGTGCAATCACATGCCAAAAGCGTGGGAAGCGTGGGCAGGTCACACACACATGCATGGGGCAGGGCGCATAGAATTATAGGTGTGAGCACGCACACGCGTGACCCCCCCGTGTTCCCCCTGCTTTTGGCATGCGATGGCAAAAAGGTTAGCCATCACTGTGCTAGAGTGTTTTTTTTAAAATATTTGCTTGATCTAGCATCTCACATTTGGCACTTATGAAACTTATTCCTCAAAAAAAGAGTAAGTTGGGCAAAAAGGGTTTTTTTCCCTTTTTCCCTAGAATTTTTTTATATACATTAAATATTTTGAGATTGTAATCATGTATTTCCTTACATAAGAAAAAGACTCATCAAAGTTACTTCCATATACAGATGCATCGGTGCTTCTCAAACTCCCACATTTTAAACTTCCCAAGTTTGAAAAACATTATATTAAATAATACTACTGTATAAACCAATATTAGCAAACAGAGGGGCTTCTTCACACTTTGGTATTGGATGAATTAATATTAGTTGCATATTAGTATTTTTAATTCTTCTAAGGTTTTAAAGCAGTGGTGAAATCCAAATTTTTTTACTACCGGTTCTGTGGGCATGGCTTGGTGAGTGTGATGTGGCTTGGTGGGCATGGTTTGGTGGGTGTGACAGGGAAAGGCTAATGCAAACTCCCCATTCCCACCCTGCTCTGGGGCCAGCCAGAAGTGGTATTTGCCAGTTCTCTGAACTACTCAAAATCTCCACTGCTGGCACTCTGAACTGCTAAAAATTTCCACTACTGGTTCTCCAGAACCTGTCAGAACCTGCTGGATTTCACCAGTTTTAAAGGTTTCCCCTATTTACTAATGACTGACTCAAGGGTTAGGGTTTCTCAACTGAGGAAGCCTTCATTGTCTGAGAGATGTTTCCATCATCATGTAGCCATCATGAAAATACAGAATGCAGTAACCTTACCACCAAAGCGATACCTATTTACCTACTTGCATTTGCATGCTTTCAAATGGCTAGTTGGCAATACTGGGGTGAGTAATGGGAGCTCACCCTATCTTGTGGCACACAAGTTTTGAACCTAGGCTGTCAGCTTTCCAGGTGATAAGACTAGAGTCTTAACCAAGGAGCCAT
The DNA here is from genome assembly GCA_012654045.1 of Ptyas mucosa. Lineage (NCBI taxonomy): Eukaryota > Metazoa > Chordata > Lepidosauria > Squamata > Colubridae > Ptyas > Ptyas mucosa. The sequence continues at coordinate 10,189,195 of WNWU01013629.1, read as the reverse complement.
TGTGCTGCCCCAATTCTTCTAAAGCAGTCTGGTTTTAATTAATAAAAATGTTTACTTAAAAAAACAAACTGTAACTAAATATTTAACATCTATTGGCTTCTTTAAACTGGTGTCACTACCACATCCTCTGCTCCAGTCCATAAGCTCTACCTTTCAGCACTGTCTGCTCCAGGAAGCAGGAGATCAGCTCCAATCCGTGGGCCTCTCTTTAGCAACCCCTGGTCCCTATAGAATAAAATAATACTATACATAATTTTTTTTAGTTTATTATATTTGTAAATTGTACTTATGTTGAAATTAAAAAAAAATATTACAATAATATTTTTGCATTCTATGAAAATTTTTGTTGCTCCATATAGACCAAATTTTTAATCACGACCCCCCCACCCCCCACCCCCCGCGGTCAATGGTGTCCCTCTTTACCAATGTTAAAATCTGGTCACCTTACACAATAATAAAACTCCGAATGAGTGAAACGGACCATCTAGCTGTGTGATTCCAGAGTTGACAAACTTCAAAACTTTTTCCACCAAAGCGATCTGAGCCTGGACAAACCTAACTCCACGCTCTGTCCCCTGCCACTTCCCTATAACCAACGAACCAACTAGCGTAAAAGCTAGTTTTGCCTTTCACGTAATAAACAGGTACCTTTCTCAGAGACGATCTTAAAGCAAAATGGTCTGCGGTGTATAATAGATGACTTTCGGACGGAGCGTCACTACTATAAGAGCGGGGGCTCGAATTAAGCGAACAACTTTCTGGAAAGCCTGCAATTGAGGCTCCAAAAAAACGTCGCAGCGGTAGTTTTAACAACTTCATTAACTCTTTACCACTAAAAAGAGAGCTCCGAAAGATCGCCATGTTTGTTGGATAATGCACGACCGGCGCATGCGTTCGAAAACGGAATTTATACCGACTTTCGTCTTTAAAATACGCCACAATTGCTTATGTAGAGATATTCAGAACAGTCGCATAGAGTTAGCCAATTATATAAGCATCTCTCAGAAAGAAGTAAATAGGGCGCAAGTTTTCGAATTTTCCTGAATGTTTTCCTTGGAAAGATGATAGTTGATATATAGAGAGAGTTGATATATAGAGAGAGTTGATATATATAGATATATATCTATATCTATATCTATATATATCTCCCCCTTCTCCCAGGGTCTTCAGCGTTGCTGTTCTTCATAATTCACATGTCTTGATAATCTCCATTCTTAGAATTTTACAGGAAATCTACTTTATTATCTATCTGCCAACTTTGGATTCTACTAAAAAGAATGTTTTTTTTAAAAAAATGTTCAAATTAAACACTGCAGTTAATTACATTTGTAATGAATTGATAAAAGGATTAATCAATATCACCCCACCTTACACCTTCCAGTTATGCTACAATGTCTATAAATTCTAATCAGGATGGATATTATGGGAATAATGGGCTGCTTCATCTCAGTAACGTAAGTTGATTTTTACATCTATAATTTTAATTTAGAAGCCTAAATACTATATTGGGGTATATATATATATCTTAAATTATTCAATGAATACCAGAGAGTGTAAGGTATGCAACACTACCTTACCAGGATTGAATCCAGTGAGAACATTTTGGGTGAAAAAGAATGTTATAAGTTTCTCTTAATCAGAGGTTAAAGGGATGTGACTAGGGGTGAAATTCAGCAGGTTCTGACAGGTTCTGGAGAACCGGTAGCAGAAATTTTGAGCAGTTCGGAGAACCAGCAAATACGACCTCTGGCTGGCCCCAGAGTGGGGTGGGAATGCAATATCCTTCCCCTGCCATGCGCACCAAACCACGCCACACCCACAGAACCGGTAGTAAAAAAAAATGGATTTCACCATTGGATGTGATCTCCATATTTTGGATTTGTAGCCCTAGGTTTCTATCCAATCCTTCCATCTTGGTATTTTTAAAAAAGTAGTCAAAATCACTCTATTCCATCAAGCTTTTAACCCTAGGCCCTGAACTTAATATATTTTAAAGCAAGATGCTAACCCATACGTTGTATAAAACTGAGATCTGAGACTGGGACTAGAAGGTTATTGTCCATTGGAAGTACTCCAAAACAATTTCATTAGGTAGATATACTTGCAGCCTATTTAAGAATAGAGCTAGTATCTGTCATGGTCAGAATACATCTTGAATTGTGGAGGCACTATGAGAAGCTTGGAAACTCAACAATCCTATTTTCCAAAGTCTGTTTTCTCCATTGCTAAGTTGGGAACTGATTGACCAAACTTTATCATCCATCTTAAAAATGTTCTTCAGATATAAAACTGTAGCATTAATAAATAAGTTACATGTGCTCATTTAGATTTGGACAATACTACTTCTAGATACTTCTGAACTTATAACTTCAACTGGGACCAGAATTTCTGTTGCTGAGCACAGTGATTGTGAAGTGAGGCATACAGAGTTTTACACTCCCCCACCCCCCACTAGTTGTTAGATGAATCACAGCAGCTATTCAGTGAATCACTGCAATTGTTAAATGAATCACGTGATTGATAAATGAATCTGGCTTCCCTCATTGACTCTGCTTGTGAGAAGTCAGCTGGGAAAGACACAAATGGTGATCATATGATCCTGGGACACTACCACAGTTGAAAATATATGCTATTGGGATTTTGATCCGGTGACTAGGCAGATGCTGCAATGGTTATAAGGATGGACCTTATAATTGGTTGTAAATCACGTTTTTTAATGCTGTTGTAATAGTTGCTAAACAATGGTTGTAAGTTGAGGACCTGTTTTAGGAATGGGAAATCTATGATCTTCCAGGTGTTGCTGAATTAGATTATGCAGGTCCAATTGTGAAGGCTAATGAGAGTTGGAGATTAACAACTTTTGATTTAGACCTAGAGACTTAGACTTAGAATAACTTTATTGTTATTTTGAATGTTCACTAATTGGCATACATTAAAATGAAATTTCATTGCATATATTCGTTGACATGAGGACATTTGGACTAAAATCCTATATTCTGAAAGAACGGGGTTGTCATATTGTTTCATTAAGATTTTTTAACAAAAAAAATTACTGTATTACTGTATTATTATTATTACTGTGGTTAATAATAATTTCAACCAATGAATGCAAGAAATTAAAAACACAAAACAGCCTCTTGAAAGAAATTTAATAATATGGTAAGCAAAAACTTTTTTCAGGAAATAACAAAACAAGCCTTTGTTTTGTCATATTTTTTTAAAAAAATCTTAATTTGTACAATAAGATTCCTGAGCTTTAAATTAACTAGCTATACTATGGTAGGTTATTTTTCCCAGTTTCAAAATTATCTGCATTCTTCTATGCAATTACACACCCTCCTTTCTCTTTAAAAGGATTCTTCTCTTCAGGAATGCCTTTCACTAGAGGGTCTTCTCCTGATCTTTCTTCAATATAATTTTTAATTTCTTCAGAACACTTAGACACCTTAAGGAAAAAAAGAGAAAAACACATTTAAATCTCTTTTGTAGAGGTAGGAAAGATTCCTTTGATATGCAGAGTTTTTGAAACTGAGAAAGAGAAGAAGGACTTGTTATCAGGGGTGAAATTCAGCAGGTTCTGACAGGCCGATAGCAGAAATTTTGAGTAGTTTGGAGAACTGGCAAATACCACCAATATCCTTCCCCCAGGAGTGGGGAGGGAATGGGGATTTTGCAGTATCCTTCCCATGCCACACCCACCAAGCCATGCTCACAGAACCAGTAGTAAAAAAATTTGGATTTCACCACTGCTTGTTATGTATCATAAGAAGCATAACATATGCATACTAGGTATTTATGAAATACTGTATCCCAGAATAATGTTTATAATTAATTGTTGCATATTAAAATGAACAGTATTCTTTTCCCCATGGGCTGGATAAAACTCTCATGCTATTCTGTAAGGATGGAAGTAAGCAGTATTTTTCCATATAACCACAGCCTATAAGCTTTGTCGTCGATTACCTTTGTAGGAATTCAGGTGGCAATAACTAGTGGCATTGATAAAGCCAACAGAACTAGGATATAAATCAGCAATGGGGATACATTTCATGGTGATCATTTTTGCCAGCAAGAGATATACAGTATATATAGCGTTATGATTTAGGAATGGCGAAAATCATATGGCATACAAAGATATGATAGGGTAGTCTAAGATATTAAAAGTCCAAGTCATTTTGATATTTAAAAAACAAGACTTAGAAACTGACATATCATAAAATTGTAAATAAGGATTATACAAAAGTAGGATAATACTCTCTGTAGAGGCATTCTAGTTAAAATTCTAATAATGGTGTTTTGGCATGTTAACAATATATGCTGTACATAATACGAATGATTCCTGTACAAGAAGTGCCATACAGAATTCAGATCACTGAGTCACTATATTTGCATTAAATATATAAATTAAATAGAAATTAAATGGAAGAATATAAATTCTTGCCATAATATAATCATTATAATATGAACGATGGCTATTCTAAATTTTTATTTATAACCTCTTCACTTAAGATTGACTAAGGTATCTATTTACTGTATGAAGTTGCCTTAAACCAACTTTGTTCAATTCAAATCCATCAGTGGAAATGATTGGATAATCTTTTATTTGAAAAACAAATGGAGAAGTCTGCTTGAGAAAGCATTTGAGGAAATTCATTTTTCACTAAGGGAAAATAGTTATTTTATCAGGACTAACAGAATTATATTTATTTTATAAAGGGTAACAATACATTTCAGGATTTACCAAAAATTTAAAGGACATGTTTTAGAACTGTTTATTGTAAAAAGTATTTGTATATAATTCTATTTCTTCTTTTAAAATCCATAATTAACAAAAAAAGGCAACTATTGTCTGCTTTCATATTTAAGTGTCAAGTTTCCTACCCACCAAACTTTCATTGTTGTTATAAGATATTTTGATTAAAAACATTTAGGAGAAGGCTTTCTGTTTCTTACAATTAAATTAGATAGGTACCCAATTCTAGTGTCAGGCATTTTATTAATTAATCTGGGCACCAATAGATTGTGCAGGCATTCTTAGAACATAAAGCTACAGTTTAGCACTTTTGTTTGGAAGTATGTTCACCTGTTTAGGAAAAAAAAGTCAGAGAAATGTAACTTGCCAGTCGGTGCAATATTTTGGGGTCTTTGTTATATTGTTCCTTTTAGCCATCTGACTTAGCATGTTGTGCTTTTGAATTTATGTAAAATACATTGCAGTATTTGAGTTATATCATTGTTAGGCTCTAATCCTGGCCACCATATTCTGAGTTGAACCAACCTTTGAGAGTCACAAGTAGGCGTTCCCAGGTGACCCACTGAATAGGTTGGAGGATATCAGTGATAAAATCTCGAAAATGCTTTATTCCAAAGCCAATTAAAATTCCTCTCAATGAAAAAGTCTTCCCAATTAGAGGAGATCTATGTCCCCAAACAATTTTTAAGACAATGCTTAAAGACATACTTTACTCTGTTTGAATAAATAATAAATATCAGTTCACATAGGAATTTATGGGATAATGTACCAAGATCAAACTGCTGTTTTTAAAATGTTTATTGTTATATGTTTATATGTTGTTTGTAGATGTTTACATTTCATTGTTGATATTTTTAAAGATTAGGAGAGAAGGAAAAGTAAGATTAGGAGAGAAGGAAAAGTAAGATTAAGTTTCTTCTAGAGAAAAACAGATAAATATAAATCAAATCAAAATAATATTCAAAATAAATATATAATACATTGTTAAGATAAATGTTACTTTTAAGTTGAGAAATAGAATCTGTCCTATCTGAATATAAAGCAGATTTTTATATTTGGAATTATGGGTAGCTCTGTAAATACAGCATCAGCAATTATGTATCATTCAAAAACAGTACGAATACTAAACACAATGTTAACATATATTTAATACATCCTGGTACTTACATTGCCATTGAGTTAATTTTATAAATTTGTCATTTCTGCTAATGCACTAGTGATGCTATACTTATCCATTCTATTATATGTTCAAGAAACACACAGTTGTTCAGATTTCTGGAAACAATTTCCTAGTCAGGTAAATGCCTCATTTTTATGTCATGGAAATTATCTAGCATAGCAATCACAATTCTGAATAGTGCTCAGAATACTTCCCCCTCCCTTTGACCATTCATTTCTTCCATGCTGTTCTATAACTTGGCCCCTTAAGTCTTATATTTAAGCTATAAAACACCCCAAAATTAACTCTCTGCTTATACAACCCATAATTAGCCTGTTCACGCTTCTTTCCTTTCCTGATAATTATGGGTTTTCTTTAAGCTGTGTTTGTGTCATCCATTTTGCCATGAATGTTGAACAGACATTCTCCATGGTCAGTCATTCCCAGGCTGTGGTTGGGATTACAGGTAGGGAGGAGAAAGCTGTGAGAATCAGTAGAAAGAGCTCAAGGCATTTTGGTCTCCCCACCTCCCAAAAAGTCCCATTCTATATTGTAAAATATAATAATAAATCAACTATAGCCTAATTATGGGTAAACAAAATACTCCTATAAGGATGAAAATGCTATTACCAGCAGAGACATTTCTAGGCATTTTAGTGCCCAAAATAAGAAAATGCTAAAAGTCCCATTCTTGCTTATGAAATATAATAATACATTAAGTTAGTCCACCAACTTGGCTTCTCATAGGCATGGCTTAATTTAAAAAAGAAAGAAAAAAAGAAGAACTCACAAAAGAATAATCTCAATGAAGGCTAATTCTACTCACTGGGCACAGCCTGCTATCTGACTACAGAGAATACATTAAGAAATGGTTAGAAATAGAGCAAATGAGAGAAGAAATGAATTAGGAAAGTAAAGATGAGCAATCCACCCACTTATGTCTTGTTGCAAGATCCACTTATCATTAACAGATAATTTATCAGGTGATTTTTAAAAAACAAATATCAGAATGATATCAATAAAAATAAGAGGCCAAAAAGCAACTTGTACATCAAATGTAGCCCTGATACGAAAAAAAATTAACGAGAATGCTTCTAATACTTCTAAAAGCTAAACAAACCTGCCACTGTAAATTTTAAGAACTTTTGAGTGACATCAGGCTGATCCTTTTAACAATGGAATACAAACCAAACTAAACTATAATCTCTATTTATTTTGCTTGAGAGAGATTGAGGGTGGGGGGTTAGTCTAGAAAATCCTGTTTATAGCGAAAAAAGAAAGAATGCAATAAACCTACTAGGAGATAATATTTGCCTCCTTAAGTGAAGCAACTCAGTCCCAATGCATTTATAACCCACATGGAATATATTGCAAAACAGATTTCTTTTTTCAACACACGCACACAGCCTTTGAAAACACTGAAATCCTGTTCTTAAAATATTCTTCAGAACTTAAGAGAAAAAATCATTAGAGTGAACTACTTACAGGTTGCCTTTCCAATTTGACTTCTTTTCGGAGTTGTTCTACTTCCATTTTCAATTTATCCTTCTCACTTAGGTCATCTATGTTGATTGCTGGCATTGCTGAGTTGGAAAAAAAAGAAAGTATGAATTTCTCTCTCTTTCCCTGTGTGTGTGTGTGTGTGTGTGTGTGTAAGAAAATAAAATAAGATTACGACAATACAGCTGATGAAGGAAAATCCTTTTTTTATATATGAATTCCTCCTGATTTCTCTAAAGTAGCTGTTTCTTCTGCAGCCAGCTCTCTCAAGCTCCTAGTAACTATTTAAAGGATTTTAATTCATCAGCAGTATTTGTTCAAATTTATATGCCACAAAAATTGCCCCCTCCCTTTCTAGTTTTTATTGCTTCAAACCAAAATGAGGCCTTCCACATTCATGGAAAGCCAGCCAACCTTCTTTCGTGTGTCTTCATGCCATGCCCAAATTTGCTAAAATAGCTCTAACAGAAAACACAGACACAAAAAGAATCCGTTCCTGCTACATGGAATTTTGAATTACTCAGATATAGAAAAGTTATGGCCAGGCGGAAAAAATCCACTTGAAAAATTTAATCTGGGATTGGAATACCTGTTCACACTATGCAAAGACGTTTGAGTGTAAAATGTCTTCCATCCATGAAGGGAACATGAAATGAGTTGTGAGGAGTGGCAGAGTGAAGAGAAGAAAGCTATTAGAGGCAGGATGTGTACCTCTCCTTTTGTTACAATGGAAATACCGACCATGGTGAGAGTTCCACAGGAAACAGATTTTCTAAGGAAACATCTGGCTGTTTCCCTGTGCCAAGCTGGAGAACCTAAACAATGGGGGTGTTTGGAAAACTAACATGGGAAAATAGGGAAAAGCAGGCGTACAAAAAAGCTTGTCCCTCTATGCACATGTCCTGTATTACTCATTTCGATGGAAGTTCATTTAAGTGAGTGCCCTATGGAATGCCATTGGACTTACTTACAAGAAGGTAAATATGGGATGGTTCTCCATTTCCCACACTTCACTTTGACCAAGTTATATAAAGATGCCTTTTTTTTGTATTTTCAATATCCAAAATGCTGATTCCAATTTTTTTGTTGTTGTTTGCATAAATTGTTTGCAGGTGTGTCCCCTTTCTCTTTATTTTAACTAGCCATGGAACCTGCACTGAATAACCACAGGACCTTGTATTATGAAAAAAATATATATACAAAAACCTTAGGTCAGTGGAAAACTCCATAGCAAAATAGCTGTAACTTGTAATAAAGCAGTTTCCTTGAAGTAGGTGTGTCAAACTCACAGCCTGTGGACTGGATGCATCACACGCTGGCTACATGTGATGCATATCCAGGGATATTCAGACAATATTGTCTACAATTTACAACATGCAAATTAACTATAATTTGCTGAATTAACCCAAAGCAAGCCTAGGTCACAACATAGAATTCCTGTGCTTCAGCAGCCTGCCTTTAATCAATGTATCATGAAGCTTTACTAATGTACTGCCCTGTTTCTCTACAGAAAATATCAATTTTACTATTTTTGCTGTCTCTTGAAAAAGAAAGTAGCAGTACTTTGTCAAATTCACCTGGCTAAGGAAAAATAAAAAGTTTGGCTTTGGAATAGTATCAATTATTTTTTTTAAAAAACACAGCTTTTTAATATTCCTCGGTTATTTGGATGGAAGTGGGCATCACTGAGACCATACAGCAGGTGTCATGCCTTACTTCAGTACACAGTAGCCAATTGCTGCAACAATGACTACTACTATTAGTTAGCATGAGTTTGTTGTAGTGGTAAGGCATCAGGCTAGAAACCAGGAGTTTGTGAGTTCTAGTCCGGCCTTAGACACGAAGTCAGCTGGGTGATCTTGGGCCAGTACCTCTCTCTTAGCCTAGGAAGCAAACAATAGTAAATCACTTCTGACTATATTAAAAAAAAAAAACCTGTGAAAAGTTTCATCCAGAAGCAATTCCATGGATTGTCTACCAGGATTCATACCGCACAAGAGTTTGACTTATGTTTTGATAATTACTACTTGATACTTTAGTACTTCTTCAGGGAGTCACCAGGAGTTTTAAAAAAGTTAACTTGAAAATTAACATAGCCAAACCCCCACACAGTCACACCACACATTATTTAGCAGTGGAACTAGATCCAGTACACAATAATCCATACTGCATTCTAACTCAAAGTTAACTTAATTAATTCCATGAGGAACTGGATTTAAAATAAGCATTCTTTGAGAACTACATCCATGCAATTTTTGGCAGTGTTATTGGCAGCTTGCCAATGCCTTCTTTGAAGATTCTTTTTAAATTACCAATCTAGCCAACATCCTACATTTGCTAGATAATCCCCCCAAGTACTAATTATCAAAGCATAAGGCAAACTCTTGTGCAGTATGAATCCTGGTAGACAATCCATAAAATTGCTTCTGAATGAAACTCTATAGGACTCTCTGCTGAGTTGAAGTCCTATGTCCGTGATGGAGAACCTATGGCACGGGTGCCACAGGTGGCACATGGAGCCATATCATATCATATCATCAGTTCCAGCACGCATGGGTGCGCCCGCCACCTGATTTTTGGGCGTTTCAGTCCTACCAGACATTGGGGAATGGGCTGTTTCCGGCCTCCAGAGGGTCTCCAGGGGAGTGGGGAAGGCCATTTTTGCCCTCCCTAGGCTCCTAGAAAGCCTCTGGAGCCTGGGGAGGGTGAAAAACAGGCCTACCGGGCCCACTATGCCATCATGTACTAAAAGTGGGGGTGGGGAGGGGCGCATGCGCAGGAGTGGGATGCATTGAATTATGGGTGTGGGCACACGTGGGCAATCTCGCCATGCTCCGCCCACTTTCGGCACGTGACGTCAAAAAGGTTAGCCATCACTGTCTTACCTGCTTAATCCTGAACTGGTGAATAACTAGCATGAATTTGGTTACTCTCACTACAGATGCATTCATGCTTTTAAGAAGACACTGGCAATCAGTGGAACACTTGCAAGGCAATAGGGTGATAAGCCTAACAGATTTTATACACTTCAGGGTGCTGTAAGTAGTATCCAAATTAGTGGAAAATACAGATATTTCAATAGATTTTTTTTCCAAGGTCAAGCCTTTTTCATTAATGGGCAAGAGATAAGCTGGAGACAATGTCACGGCAGAAAAAATACGCTTGCTAGGGCATGTCTTTGCTACTGTAAATGCAAGTGGAAAAGTCTCTTAAAGGATCATAATATTTCCTGCCCTATGGAATGAGATCCATCCAAATATCCATAAAGCTTTCATCCTAATAATGTTCCAGAAGTCTTTAAATAAGAGATCAAGGACCCCACGGTCTTTAAATGAGTTGCTCAGTTACCATAGGGTTTTGCCACATTTTTGGCAATGTTTAAAGTTGGTAAAAGTCATTAATTATGCTGATTTTTTTTCCAGCAGGGTTAAAACTGAAGGGGAAAAAAATCAGAATATTGCAGTATGTCCAAAACTTATTATGGTATCTAAGGACTTGAGTTTGGTAGCACACTCAGTGGACAAGAACCATTTCATCCAATGCCAAGAATTGTTATACCTAACTCAGGAGTGAAATGCTTCCCATTCGGACCGGTTCAATGGCAGTGGGTGGTTCGGAGAACAAGTAGCGACAGCAGCACGAGACTCCGCCCACCCACCTGGTTGTCACTACTTCTTGGTTTTAACCAGGAGGTAATGTGTTTTTTACCCTCTGTGCATGTGAAGGGTCCACGCGCACATATGACATGTATGCACAGAGGGTCCACGCGCACACATGACATGCATGGCTGATGCATGCATTTCTGAACCGGTAGGCAAGGTAAGTAGATTTCACCCCTGACCTAACTATTAGCCTGCAAGGGCAGGCTGAGGATTTTGCACAGTATCTGCATGATAAAATATCTCAAATTCGGGAAGGCTTGGACTCTGACTGGGTAGATCCCGGCGGGGTGACTGAGGACAGTCTTGAGAACATTATCTGGGATGAGTTCGACCCTGTGACTCCTGAGGATGTGGACAGGATCCTGGGGAGGTTAAACGCAACCACATGTTTATTGGACCCGTGCCCCTCCTGGCTGGTACTGGCCACCCGGGAAGTAACATGAGGCTGGCTCCAGAGGATTATAAATGCTTCTCTGAGAGAGGGTTTCTTGCCTCCCGCCTTGAAAGAGGTAGTGAGGCCCCTCCTCAAGAAGCCTTCTCTGGACCCAGCTGTTCTGGCAAACTACCGTCCGGTCTCCAACCTTCGCTTTATTTTGAAGGTTGTGGAGAGTGTGGTTGCGTGACAGCTCCCACAGTACCTAGATGAAACCGTCTATCTAGATCTAGATGCCAGTCGGGCTTCAGGCCTGGGTACAGCACGGAGACGGCATTGGTCGCATTGGTGGATGATCTCTGGAGGGCCCGGGACAGGGTTGTTCCTCTGTTCTGGTCCTGTTAGACCTCACAGCGGCTTTTGATACCATCGACCATGGTATCATGCTGTGCCGGCTGGGGGGATTGGGGGTGGGAGGCACCGTGCTGCTCTGGTTCTTCTCCTATCTCTCTGACCGGTCGCAGTCTGTGTTGGCAGGGGGCAGAGGTCGACCTTGAGGTGCCTTGCTTGTGGGGTGCCACAAGGGTCGGTCCTCTTGCCGCTCCTGTTCAACATTTATGTGAAGCCGCTGGGTGAGATCATCCGTGGTTTTGGGGTGCGATGCCATCTGTACACTGATGACACTCAGCTGTACATCTCCACCCCAGACCACCCCAATGATGCCCTTGAAGTGATGTCCCAGTGTCTGGAGGCCGTGCGGATCTGGATGGGGAGGAACAAGCTTCGACTCAACCCTTCCAAGACTGAGTGGCTGTAGATACTGGCGTCCCGATATAGCCAGCTGGTGCCATCGCTGGCTACTGGGGGCGAGTCATTGACCCCCACAGAGGGGGCTCGCAACTTGGGTGTCCTCCTGGACACACGGCTGTCTTTAGAAGAGCATATGACGGCCGTGGCCAGGGGGGCCTTCTATCAGGTTCGCCTGATACGCCAGTTGCGCCCCTTTCTGGATCGGGACTCCTTATGCACAGTCACCCATGTCATGTCTCGCCTGGACTACTGCAATGTCTCTACATGGGGCTCCCCTTGAGGAGCACCCGGAGGCTCCAACTGGTTCAGAATGCAGCCGCGCAGGTGATTATGGGAGCGTCGCGGCACTCCCATGTAACACCTCGCCTGCGCAAGCTGCATTGGCTCCCGTTGGTCTTCTGGGTGCGCTTTAAGGTATTGGTTCTCACCTTTAAAGCACTCCATGTCTTACGGCCAGGGTATCTACAAGACTGCCTGCTGCTACCGATAACCTTCCACCGGCCAATACGCTCTCACAGAGAGGGCCTCCTCAGGGTGCCATCGGTCAAGCAATGTCAGCTCCCAGGGGGAGAGCCTTCTCTGTGGGGGCACCCGCCCTGTGGAATGAGCTACCTCCTGGAATACGATTGATCCCGGACCTATGGACCTTCCATAAGGCTCTGAAGACTTACTTATTCCATCAAGCCGGCCTAGCCTAAATGGTTTTTAATGGGATTTTAATTTTATAGATTTGGGGTTTTAAATTGGGAGGCCAATTGATTTAATTTCTTTTAATTATTTTAACTTTTGTACTTTACGTATTTTTATTTTTGGCTGTCCACCGCCCTGAGTCCCTTCTGGGAGAAGGGCGGTATACAAATTAAATTAATAATAATAATTTTAAAAAATTATATAAACAAAAATATATGGGTGTGGCAAGATGTTAAAAGGCCATGAAATACAATGGCTACAATGCCTCAAGACAGTATAGGTAGTCCTCAATTTACAATTCTGGATCAAAATTTTTATTAATTTATAGAATAAAATACAAAAATACAAAAGCAAATCATGGTACATAGAGGCGAGGGGAAGGGGAAGAGAAAAGTGAGGAAGAGAGGAGGGGGGAAAAAAGGCATTGACTTCCGACTCCCTCTGTTGCAGTAGAATAAGGCATTAACATCCAACCTCAACTTTTTATTTTTTTATAATAGTATAAATTAGCCATTTCTATAATGACAAATCAATCTAATCAGTAAAACACAAAATCAAAGTTTCATTTTTTTCCCACCTCAAGCACAAAGTCCAGAAGCTAGACAAACAAAAATACTTATATTCTCTTCTTTGATCAAAACTCTCAATTTAGCCATCTCTGTCAACTCCATCAGCTTCTGTACCCATTCATCCATGGCGGGAATCAAAATGTTCTTCCATTTTTGTGCATACAGTAGTCTTGCTTCCATCAACATATATAAGATCAGAGTTCCAATTTTTTCCCCAAGTCTTTTTCCATTAAGCGCAAAAGAAAAATTTCTGGTTTAATCTTTATCTTCACTTTAAGAATTTTGTGTATTAAGATATGAAACCTACTCCAAGATTTCTTTATCACATGTCCACCATAAATTGTAAAAGATCCCTTCTTTACATTTCCATTTCCAACATTCATTTGAAAGACCTTTGTCTAGTGTTAAATACTAGCGATACATTACCTTATAAATTTTTTCTTTTAACTTTATTTATTTATTTATTTTATTTTATTTTATATTTATATGCCGCCCTTCTCCGGAGACTCAGGGTGGCTTACAATGCGTTAAGCAATAGCCTTCATACTTTTGTATATTTATACAAAGTCAGCTTATTGCCCCACAAACCGGGTCCTCATTTTACCCACCTTAGAAAGGATGGAAGGCTGAATCAACCTTGAGCCTGTTGAGATTAGAACTCGCAGTAATTGCAGGCAGCTGGATGTTAAATGCTGCCTTAATAGGAGGCATTAGCCTGCTACGCCACTCAGGCTCCTCCTAAATTATAGTTTAGTGTGAATTTTTAACCTTTCGTCCACGTATTCTTCCATTGTTCGAGCAATGGAACATTATTTCCAAAGTTCCTTGCCCACATAATCATTATACAATGTTTTACACTTTCACTTTTCAAAATCAGCTTCAATAATGTTTTATAAACTTTAGCAATAATATATTCATCACTACCTCACAATAAGATTTCCAATTCATTTTTAACAAAGTCAAACCCATAACTCTTTTTATCTAGTTTAAATCTTTCTTTCAATTGTTGATATGTGAACCAATGGCAAGCATGGCTTCTAATTCTAACTCTTCCCTTGACTTGAGGGTAGGGTCACCAGAAAGATATTATTTTACCATAAGTCTATCAGTTCAGCTTTGCCACCATTTCTTTTCTTTAAAGAAGCTTCTTGGGGGATACCCAAACAGACAACCTTCGCAGAAAACCTTGTTTTATATTTATTCCAAACTCTTAGTATGGCATGTTTAGCAAAATGATTGTTGAAATCAACGTTTGTTTGTTTGTTTGTTTGTTTGTCATATTTCTATGCCGTCCACTCTCCGAGGACTCTTGGCAGCTTACACCAAAGACAGTATACTAAATAGCATATTGCCCCCTAACAATCTGGGTCCTCATTTTACCTACCTCAGAAGGATGGAAGGCTGAGTCAACCTTGAGCCGCTGAGATTTGATCCGCTGATCTGCTGAACTAGCAGTCAGCTGAAGTAGCTGCAGTACTGCACTCTAACCATTGTGCCACTTCGGCTCTTTAACTTTGTCATACCATAAATAACTGTGTCATCCAAACTTTAATTCATGATCTTCTAAATCAAGTAGTCTGTTATCCCGGAGATTCACCCATTCTTTTAGCCAGACCAGACATGCATCAAAATACAGTTTCAAATATGGTAAATCACAATTGAGCCCAAAATTTATGTTGCTAAGTGAGACATTTTTTAAGTGAGTTTTGTTCCATTTTACAACCATCCTTGCACAGTTGTTAAATGAATTATGACAAGTTGTTAAATTAGCTACATGGTTGTTAAGTGAATCTGCCTTCCCTGTTGACTTTGTTTGTCAGAAGGGCGTAAAAGGTGACCACATGACCCCGGGACACAGTAAAAGTAATAAATGTGAGTCAGTTGCCAACTATCTGAATTTTGATAAGGTGACCATGGGACTGTTGCCATGGTTATAAATGTGAAAAATGGTCATAAGTCAGTTTTTCAGTGATATTGTAACTTTGAATGGTCACCAAATGAACTGTTGTAAGTTGAGGACTACTCAATATTTGATATTTCTGTTCCAAAGGCTGCAGCTCAATGGTTGATCACTTCCTAAATTTCTAGAACTAGCCTGTAAAGGGGGACATAACATAACTTTCTGTGAACTGGAATTTTCCAATATATTGAACTATAATTCCCATAACACCGCTCCTGCGCGAGCTGCACTGGCTCCCAGTGGTCTTCTGGGTGCGCTTCAAGGTTTTGGTTATCACCTTTAAAGTGCTCCATGGCATAGGGCCTAGCTATCTTCGAGACCGTCTGCTGCTAACGATGTCCTCCCATCGACCCGTATGCTCCCACAGAGAGGGCCTCCTCGGGGTGCCATCAGCCAAATAATGTAGGCTGGTGACCCCCAGGGGGAGAGCCTTCTCTGTGGGGGCACCTACCCTCTGGAATCAACTGCCCCCAGAGATAAGGAGAATCCAAGACCTCGGTGCCTTCCACTGTGCCCTTAAAACCTTTCTTTTCCAGCAAGCCGGGCTGGCTTAAAAAGATTTTTAAATGTTTTTAATTGGTTTGTCACTTTTTAAAGGATGGGGCCAAATTTATATATATTTTTAATTGTTTTTTAATGTTCGTATTTGATGTTTTTTTTAATTCTGGCTGTGCACCGCCCTGAGTCCCCAGGGAGAAGGGCAGTATATAAGTTCCAAAAAAATATAAAATATAAATATATCACCCAAATCATCATGGTTATGCTCATTTTGTCTAGCGTACACTACATACACTGCAGTACAGACCAAAAGTTTGAAACATCAGGCTGAAAAGCACCTTTCATAGCAACCCACCCCAATTTTAGTTTTCCATTAGCTTCATGGTGATGTATTGGGGTGGGTGGGTTATAAAAAGGTCTTTTAAACTGAACTTGATGCCTGGTGATTTCGTATTATTGCTCAGGTTGCTTCTTGGCAACTGGATGGCAGTGTTTTGTCATTGCCTTCTTAGGATATTTTTTTTTCAACTACCTAGTCTGGCCCCCAGTCTTGGACCCTCACCCAATTACTCTCTTCCATGTCAAGGCTGTTTAGCTTCTGATCCAGGCAAAGCCATTCTGGTGTGTGGAAGTAAGAACACAGGTCAGCACTCTTTTGATGAGGCATGAAATATTCAGCCATGTGTAAAGCCACTTCTTGGACCAACTTCGAGTGATATTCTTTCAATCTACCACTACTTTCCCGTTTTAGTCTGGTTTTTCCGATTTTATGCTATAATTTTATTCATAACTCTCCTTGTGAGGTCTCTCCTCCATCTCGCTGGCTTCCTAATTAAGTCGTCCAGCCCGGCTCATCCCTCTCTTTCCAAACATTATTCCTCTGAGGAAGGGAACCACTTCGGGAAACGTCAAGAAGGCGGCTGGCGGGTGGTCTCTCAGTCCCGTTTCCACCCACGAGAGAGATTTGCCTCGCTCCCAGATCACACAGCATGAATCACCCGGCCTCGGCCCACCTATTCCCGAGCTGAGCTTGGAAAGTCGCCCAGCAGGAGGAGGCGGAGGGTGGGAAAAAGGATTTCAATAAAAAGGCGCGCGAGGGTTCAGAAGAGAACCAGCGTTGTTTGAGGCTCGCTCGCGGGTTGTTTTCGGCTCTGAGTCATGGCTAGCCCTTATGTCTTCTTGGTGTGCTCGTTGCTGCTGCTACTCCTAGAGAGTGCGTGTGCCCAGGACACCCCACTGACAGGTAATCGGTGTGGGGAGCCGCTCGCCTTCGCTCTCTTGAAAGGAGGTGGGAAAGGGGGAGTCGCTGCGCTCAAATTGGATTTCGATCTTCCTCCGGGAATGTGAACGGAGTTCTCGCTAGATAAGTGTCCCTTCAACAAGCTGCTTCGCGTGCTTCCCTCTTGCTGCCCACGGTGGAGCTTAGACTGTAGGGATGCAGATCGCGGGTTTAGGTTTGCCCCGGTGGAGTACCCGTGCTCCAATGAACTTCCCTAACTTAGGCTTCAAGGAAGAACCAGCGTAGCCCTAATAGGAGAGTGGTGATTTAAGATGGGGTGAAAAAACCTGTTGGGTCTTGGTATTCCTGTTTTAGAATACTTTAGTCAGATAATCAGCAGCATTTAATGATTACTCAGCCTATTCGGGTCCTATAGTGCTATTCTATAAGGAACTCTTTACTTTTTCCTCTGTTTTTTCTTTTTCTTTCTCCATCGAACAGTGGTGTCCCTCTGATTTATTAATTAATTAATTCTTGATTGTTGGTGATAAGATTTTATGTATGCATCTAAGGATTAGTCCTCATCCTGGCCCATCACTTGTAGAAGAAGTAGCAAAATATCAAATTATCAGAGAAGGAATTATAATGCAACCCACTCAATTCACCAAAGGAACATGCTCAGATGAATAGACTGAAATTAAGTATGTTGGGAAACTAGTGAATGAGCAGGACATATTTTCTTCCAGAAATGTTTTGAAATCAGGTGCAAAGGCTGAATAGAAAAGTCTAAAGGAAATGCCTTCTTTCTCTTTTTTTTATGATTGAGGATAATATTTTTAAATTTTTATTATTTGAAACTTAGTTGTTATGCTGCTAATGAAGTGTTTGTAACATTTGGATTTTAAAGCACTTTTAAAAATTATTTCTTAATTGTGTTTTATTCTCTATACCTAAGATTTGTATGAGAGTTGCTTGTCTCACTTATTTCTCTCTTTTTCTGGCAGGGAGTACAGATATCTGTTTACAGCCACCCCTTAAAGGACCCTGTCGGGCCATACATTACAGGTGGCATTATGATAGATACTCACAAACCTGCAAGCAGTTTACATATGGGGGCTGCAAAGGGAATGACAACAATTTCTTAGATTTTACAGAGTGTTCAGAAACATGCAAACGGATCAAAAGTACGTTATTGTTAAAATTTCAGTTCTCAAAGCAAGTGTGGATTCAATTAGATAAATTGTTATTATTGAAAAGTTTCTTTTGCTTACTTTTATAATTCAAGTGTTTAATTTATTAATCTGGTTGGTAAAAAAATAAATCCAAGTTTGAAACCTTATATCCTAGAATTAAGTTATATTGAAATGCAACAACTTTCCTTGAGGAAGACCGTTATAGGAATTAAACGTGTTTTATAAAGTTTACATGCATATCTTAAGACGCTTAGACTACTTTATTCAGACTCATGGGGTTGTTTAGTTTACCTTTTGCTATATAATTTGTTATTTAAGCCATTGTGTGATTTCCTAAAATCTCTATTAATTGTATGATCTAGGCTAGTCTGCCATATGCATCAATCCTGTTTTTCCTACTTTCCTTCACTTCGGTTTTCTTAGACTGCAGCATCTCTGGTTGATAAGTCCAATAGAATCAAAGGCTACTGAGTTGTAAGTCAGCCAATAAGAGAAAATAAATATATCTCTCATCTGGAGCCCACATTTTCACTCAGCCTTAATGACATAAGCATGTTTATTATGCACTGGAATAAGCTTGCCCCAAAACTGGAAATGTTGTTTATCTTCCTCTTGTGCCATCACTGCTGTGCCCTGTACATTTTTAAAGCATGCCCAATCATCTCCCGTATTTTCTTCTGATATCAAGAAAGATGCATGCTTCTGCTCTAGTGTAAACTGTGAAAAGAGAAAACAAAGGTGATCAATGGTATGAATTGTGAAGACTAAAGAAACATATATAGCTTAGAGAAGAGGAGCAAAATGGAGATGCGAGCATACTTTTTATGTACCTGAGACTGGCACCTGAGAAAGGACATAAACTTCTCCAGTGCCAAACTGAGCAGGACCAGATTTAATGATACAGTTAGGATCAACTTACTGATAGAGTGCTCAGTACCATATTTTCCGGGGTATAAGACGACTTTTGAAGACAGGAATATCTTCTCAAAAGTCTGGGGTTGTCCTATATGCCAGGTATAAGCTGTAGTCATTGCTAGAGATTCCTAACCCGAAGCTGAGTTGCCGGCGCTGACCGATGACACTACGGGAGCGCCGACAACATTGAGGGGAAGCTGTGCCGATCTCATCAAGGCTGCATGACCCCCAGTGATGGTGAGCCCCAGCTCGCTGTCCCGTCTGGGGAAGTTGGAGCATCGATAATATACCTGGATGCCTGGGACGGTGGGGGAAGCTCAGCAGCATGCAGCCTTGATGAGATGGTACAGCTTCCCGAATCTGAGTTGCCGGCACTGACTGATGACGCTACGGGAGTGCCGACAACATTGAAGGGAAGCTGTGCTGATCTTGTCAAGTCTGCATGCCGCTGAGCTTCCCCCACCGTCCCAGGCATCCAGCTGGATATTACCAATGCTCCGACTTCCCCAGCTGACCCCCAATGATGGCAAGCCCCAGCTGTCTGGGGAAGTCGGAGCGTCGATAATATACCTGGATGCCTGGGACGGTGGGGGAAACTCAGCGGCATGCAGCCTTGATGAGATCGGCACAGCTTCCCCTGAAAAGTAGGGGGTCGTCTTATACACCCAGTTGCCTTATACGCTGGAAAATATGGTAATCAAGTCAGTCTTTCAGAAAACTGAATGGGCTGTTCTTCCATGTAGATCTGTTGCAGATGAACATGGACATCCAACATGTTATTTTATTTCTTTATAAAAAAAAAAAGATGCTCAAATTTCCCAACTGATAGGAAGGCAGGGTTGAGGAAGTGACAAGTTTGACAAGTTACAGTGACTAGTGACTAATTGTATGCTGATGTCCGTTGGATTTCCTAGATTACTAATTAAATTCTATACCAGTCATAAAAACTCATTGCAATGGTTTAATGTTCAATGTCTTCCTTGGGTTTGTTTTTATTTTAGAAGTGCCAAAAATATGCAGGCTGGAAAATGACCCAGGAATATGCCGAGGTTACATTGCAAGATATTTCTTTAATCTCAGAACGATGAGATGTGAAAAGTTTTATTATGGAGGATGTTTTGGAAATGAAAACCGATTTGACAGCCCAAACACCTGCATGGACTTCTGTTTGCCAAGAAGAAGTAATTAACATTTTATTACTAGGCAGACAACAATCTAGGAAGTGTAAGAGACAAAAAGCAGAATTTATTCCCTTAATTTTACCTTTGTATGTGGCTTGCTCTGACCATTCAAAAGGTTTCTGCAGTAAATAAGATAATAAAGGTATATTGTTTCCTTCATCTCTGTTGACATTTTGAATGATAAAGTAATGTATCTCTGAACAACCTCTTTTCTAAATTTAGCCCTTTCTTTTGTTACCTCAAACAAATCCTTCTTTTATCTTTTGAGAATGAGATAAACAAAACTATTTCTTCTTGCAAGTAAAGTGAGAGATGCTTTAACTATGCTTTAACTTTTGAGGTTTGGATGGGGAAGATCTGAAACATTAGTTGTTCACACCTTGGCAAATAGAAATGGTTTTCATATAATGGAAGGGATCAGGGCAGGGTGGGTTCTACTTACCTTTACTACCAGTTCGCAATGGGGCCGCGTACACGAGCTCGCTTCACTCAAGTGCATGCGTGCTCTTCTGAGCATGTGCAGAAGCTTCCTGATGACGTCAGGTTGGTGGGAAGAGCTGCCTGCCGGTTCTATTACCGGTTCTATAGAACCGGTCAGAACTCGGGGCAACCCACTATGGATCAGCGTTGAAATCCAAAATTTTTCCCTACTGTGGGCATGGTGGGCGTGGCAGGGGAAGGAAATTTGCAAAATCCGTATTCCCACCCCACTCTGGAGCCAGCCAGCAGTGGTATTTGCCGGTTCTCTGAACTATTCAAACTTTCCACTACTGGTTCTCCAGAACCTGTTAGAACTTGCTGGATTTCACCCCTGGAAGGGATGTTTTTATATCTGCTTCCGCTATATATCAGCTGATGGTGTCAAAGTCACCTATTATCAATACTTGTAAATAGGTCTTCCCCAACCACCTGTTGTCTTTTGAAAACATTGTGCTTTATTTTTGCCTCTAGAAATTTTGAAGCAATAATCTATTTTCTTGAAGTTAAAGGCTATTAATGATTTCTCCTTCTAAGAACTACCGTATATACTCGAGTATAAGCCAAGTTTTTCAGCACATTTTTAAATGCTGAAAAAAGCCCCCTCAGCTTATAATCGAGTGAGGGAAAAAACGTCTTTTTCCCTGCAACCATTTTGGCTCCCAGGGGTTGCAGGGAGGCTTGCTAAAGGCAAAATGGGGCATGGGGGTGCAGTGCCCCTCCCCCGTGCCCCTTTTTGGCTCCCAGGGGCTGCAGGGAGGCTTGCTAGGGGCATGAGGGGGGTGCCTAGCAAGACTCCCTGCAGCCCCCTGGAAGCAAAAATGGGCTGCGGGGGGGGGGCAGCTTCAAGGGAGAAAGAAACAAAGAAATCCTCATTGTTTAGGGAGATCCCATGTGCACTGAGCTTGAGTTGAGAGCTTATTGTAATTGAGAGCTTATTGTAATTAGCTGCTAGCTATCCTTGCTCAGGCTAGTCTCCCAGCTTGGCTGTCTCAGGAATTCTGGGAGTTGAAGTCCACAGGTTGTAAAAGGGCCACATTTACCCACCCTTGGGCTAAGCTAATCAATAGTGGAGCTCTAAGAATGCCAGATGAGAAGTAGAAAGGGAGGGAGAAGGAGAGAGAGAGAGAGAGAAGAAAGAAAGAGACAAAGAAAGAAAGAGAAAGAAAAAGAAAAAGGAGGGAGAGAGAGAGAGAATGCAGGTATATCTTAACAGAGGCTTGAATTTGCCTGAAATTAGATCAAGCCAGTGACTGGGTGGGGCGTGGCTAGCTGGTCATGTGATATATGTGTATAGGGACTACTCAGAGGGCTGAAAAAAGTCATTTCTGACAGGTCCTCGCACTTTTGACCGATCCTCACACTTATGACCATCCTCACATCTATGCCCGTGCAGCATTCTTAACAACCGTGTTGGCACTCATTTCACAACTGCTTCTCTTCATCATGGTGATAAGATAGGGCAAAAAGGTTAGCCATCACTGGTATAGGGCTTCCTGCTTGAGCAGGGGGTTGGACTAGAAGATCTCAAAGGTGCCTTCTAACTCTGTTATTCTGTTAAGCAGCCGTATTCTTTGCAGGGCTAATGGCTGCTTCAAATGTTTTTGAGTATGGATTTGAGTTGCGTTTATGAGTGTATGCACAGATATTTAGACTTGTATTCAGTTTGGTTTCCTAGCAGTACCAAAAGAAGCATCTGTGTACATGTACATGTGCATGCAAACAAGTACAAGTTATCTAGCATCTAGCAAAGATTATGACTTCTTTAACAATTATGTGAGGCACGTTTTAATTCCACTGATGTGATTTGTAAATCACCTCTTTGGAATGTTTGCACAGCTGAATTTTTACTACTAGCAGTACGTTCCTTCCTCACATTTTCAGATATTTCCGGCAAAAGTAAATGTGCTGAATTTACTTTTTTTATTATTTGAAGATACATCTGAAATGTCTTTCCATGTAAACCATCAGGAAGTATAGAAATTTCAACTATTTCTATAGTTCTATAGAGAGTTCATGGTATTCTGTTGTTGGAAAAAGTGTCTTAACTAGTTACTGTTTTTTTCAGAATGAAAGCAAAATAGTTTAAATTTAAGTTTAAGTTCATTTATTTGTCAAGCATATATAAGATAACAGGTAAAAGTATAAACATAATTTGAATACATGAAAAGAGTAAGTAAAAGGGAATATTAGGACAGGAACGGTAGGCACTCTGGTGCACTTATGCACGACCCTTACAGACCTCTTAGGAATAGGGTGAGGTCAACAGTAGGCAGTTTAAGGTTAAAGTTTTGGGGTTTGGGGAAGAAACTATAGAGTCAGGTAGTACATTCCAGGCATTGACCACTCTGTTACTGAAGTCATATTTTCTGCAAGTTTCAAGTTTGGAATGGTTTACCTTGAGTTTGTATCTATTATTTGCTCGTGTATTGTTGGGGTTGAAGCTGAAGTAGTCATTGACAGGAAGTACATTGTGGCAGATAATTTTTTTTCTTTTTTTCTTTTAAAGCTGCTCCTTCACTTTGTTACAGTCCAAAAGAAGAAGGATCATGTTCAGCTTCAGTCTCTCGCTTTTATTACAATACTAGGACAAAAACATGTGAGAGGTTCACCTACACTGGCTGTGGTGGCAACAATAACAACTTTACCACAGAAAAATCCTGTCTCAGGATGTGCAGGAGAAGTAGGTGTCTTTTCTATTGCTTTGGAGGGGATGTCCAAGTGATGGCCAAATCTGGCCCTAGGTTCAGCTTAATTTTTCCAATAAGCAACCAAATTGGAAGATCATTTAAGAGCAATTTATCAGAGTACTTTAATAAAGTGAAATCTCCCAATGACAAGGGGGTGGGTGGGAAATCTGGAAAAATAGCCTACATTTACTTTTAATGTTTGCACAACAGAGAAAAGTTGGTTGGTTTACAAAGAAAGAAAGAAACAAAGTAAAAGTTGGTTGGTTTAGAAATAATAATCTGTCCAATTACATCGTAAGAATTGAACCTCCCAATAATATGCATAGCCATAGAAAAGAGTATTGCATTCAGAATTTTTTTAAAAAGAAACTTTTGTCTGCAAGATATTGAATGTTTTCCTGTAATTTCTGATTTCTAAAAGTGAGGCTTTAATTGAAAGTTAAGATTTATGGCAAATTATTGGCAGGACATTTGGAAAAGTAAATTTAAAATACAAGAAAACCCATGCTAGTTAGCCAGTGCAACAATACTATAAAAAGCATGTTTCAAGTATTATAAAGTCCATACTGTGTGGCCCTCATGGGGTAATGCCAGAAAGCAGAGCGTAAGCTTTTCTGTCAATACTCACATAATATTCACTGGACATGATTCTGTTATAGCACAGGTGATGAATATGCTTTTCCTTCAGGCTGGCTAAATGAATCTGATTTTCTAGTACTTTCTTCTCCCCATGTAGGATGTTGGGACTATTAAGGAAGGTGAAGGGTATTGAAATAAAGCACAGCCAGCCAGGAGTAAAGTATAAAGAATTATAAGGCAGCTGAAATATCTGATTTCAGATATTTATAAACTACCTTGAAATTAGACTACCTTGAAATTAGACACCAAGAAAATATTTGGTTTAATAGTTTAAAATGGGACAATGTAAAATTAAAAAGTCTGCTAAACTTTGTTAATATTACAAGATTATTTTGATGGTATAAGAGTTATTTTGAAATAATTTTGAAGAGAAAGAAAGGTGTGATTCAAATGCTTTTAAACACTGACACTAGTGCAATGACAAGTGTGCAAATTGGGAGCTCCCAATAAATTTGTTCTGGATTTGGCTTGTCTAAGCCAGTTTTTGGCT
The DNA here is from genome assembly GCA_012654045.1 of Ptyas mucosa. Taxonomy (NCBI): domain Eukaryota; kingdom Metazoa; phylum Chordata; class Lepidosauria; order Squamata; family Colubridae; genus Ptyas; species Ptyas mucosa. The sequence goes on along the minus strand of WNWU01013629.1, from coordinate 10,164,417 downwards.
TGTCCAGGCAGAATGGGAGTGAGTTTAATAGTGATCTTGGTTTTAACACTGGTAATCTCTCCTAGATTGGTAAATCATCCCAAATTCTTTATGATCCCTCAGACAAGTTGTGCCCAACGTTTTAACATCTAAATTAATGTGATCAAATTATTCCTGAAAATGACTCAATCTGTATTTTCTTCTTAATAGGAACAAGGAAGCAAATTTTGTGAGACCAAAGAAATGGATGAATACAAAAATCTCTCCAGCAAATGAATGCTGCACCATTTCCTAAATCTGAGAATCTGAACTATTTGAATTTACTGGAAGCTATAATTTATTACTTTATTATATACAGAAAATATTATGATCATTTCTCAAATATAGGAAATTAGTATTGTGTAATTTTAATTCATTATAATACTACTGAAGGCACATTATATAATTATAGACACTTCTTCCCTTTTTTGTAATCCTTCCTCAGTTGCTGTTGATTAACCATCTGGGTCCTAGTAGCCTCGCATGATTGCTGCTCTGTTGGAGTGGGTAAAAGGGTAAAAAATTAATAATAGTTTATTTCTAGTCTTGAAGGCAGCTGTGCTATCATGAGGCCTGAGGGGCTAACCTAAGTGCTGATCAGGTCTGGTGGGGTGAGATGTCAAGACAGCAATCCTAGTGGTTCAATCTGATATAAAGGTGTTGGGGACTAGAGGCCTTGGATGACATCCATCATCTCTAGCAGTCGTGCCTAAACATCAGAGAGAAGGAGAAGGAGAGAAAGAAAAGGAAGAAAAAGTCTTTTCATGGAGTGAATGGAATGGCTGAAGAGAAAGATTGTAAAGAGATATAGTGTGCAGAATACTTGTTGGTTCATAGTCGAAAGGGAAAAGAAAAGTCTTTTTCTCTGGAAAAAGAGAAGTGAAGACCCAGAGGAATAAAAGCTTCCACCAAATGCTTAGAAGGGAAGAAGAACATCAATTATTGACAGCAAAGCTTCATCCCCCAATGGAGAAACATGGCTGTTCAACTGAGCAGTTCCAAGAGAAAGTCAACCCACACTGAGTGCACTACTACAGTAAATGCCAGTCAATTCATTTGTTTTACTCTTTCTCTTGTCAATCCCAAAAATGAGGGAAGAAGACGGAAAGAAAGAAAGGGTGAAGGAGAGCTAGGAAGGGCTAGTCTCTGGGAGGAAGACCTAGGAGGAAACCTGCACCTCGGTGAATGCCAGTACTGTGTTATATTCTGCATAATTGAGATTGTGAATTATGGTTGTTCCAAAGTTGCTTTTCCAAAAAGCATCTGGATTTTCTTGGTTTATTCCTCGAAAATGTTTCACTTCACATCCAAGAAGCTTCTTCAGTTATGACTGAATGGTGAGGAATGGAAGGATTTATATTCTTTGCAGTCATCTGGTTGTTAGCACTCTGAAGGTTGGTCGTTTAGCTTTCTGAGAATAATTGAGCCCACTTGGGGGTTTATCTGTATCCTCAGAATCAGAGTGCAAACAAGTATGGAGCTTTCTTGGGACTGTTGTATATTCTGTTGTCATAAATACCTGCTGTGAATAAATTTATTATATATGATAAAAAAAAGCAAAATGCCTCTGCTGTCTTATTTCTTTGTGCCAATTGCTATCCTTACAAAACAATATTATCTCCAGTTAGAAGGTAACAACCTCACCACAACGACTGTCTTTTCTTCAAGATTGGTTCCAGTTGGAATTGATAGAAGAGGACAAATCAAGCCTGACATCCAAGGGGGTTTCTATTTAAAAACTGGACGAGGCTGGTGAAGGACTACCTTCTAGCATGGGATTAGATATCATCAATATGTGTGTAATACCTGATTGTAGGGGGATGTGGCAGCTCAGTGGCTAAGATGCTGAGCTTGTCGATCGAAAGGTCAGCAGTTCAGCAGTTCAAATCCCTCGTGCCGCGTAATGGGGTGAGCTCCCTTTACTTGTCTCAGCTTCTGCCAACCTGGCAATTTGAAAGCATGTATGAAAATGCAAGTAGAAAAAATAGGGACCACCTTTGGTGGGAAGGTAACAGTGTTCCATGCACCTTTGGTGTTTAGTCATGCCGGCCACATGACCATGGAGATGTCTTCGGACAGTGCTGGCTCTTCGGCTTTGAAATGGAGATGAGCACCACCCCCTAGAGTTGGGAACAACTAGCATATATGTGCGAGAGGAACCTTTACCGTTACCTTATCTGATTGTAGAGCTTGACTTCTGTTTGAGTCAGTGATAACTGTTGAGATTCTATCTCAGTGTCTGAAGGCTGCTATGGGCTGGCTGGAGAGGCTCACATTCAAATCATCAAGACCGAGGGATGTACATTAATGGAATCTGCATTTCTGAGTACTTTCCAACTTTAACTCTTGATGTAGTGGCACTTCCCTGGACAAAACTGGGGTGTAATTTGGGTGTCTTCCTTGATTCACAAATCTTGCAGAAAGAGCAGGTAGCAGCTCTTGCCAGATAGCAGCTGTTGCCAGAAAAGTTTTGTCAGAGATCCATCTTGCATGCTAATTATACTCCTTCCTGGACTGGGAGGCCCCACTGATGGTCATTCATGCCATAGTTGAACTTGTCATTATCAGCAATTCACTTGTGTCTGACCCTCGGCCCCTGTATGGATCAGCACACTCCATGCCCTTCTTCTCTTGCACAATTTCCTTCAGATCTACCATGGTCATCTCAGTGTCATCCTTTATAGTGTCCACCAGCAGATACTAGGGCAACCACTTCTCCTTTTTCTGCTGATTGAAAATAGTTGAACTAATATTGAACTATTGGTCATTATATTATTAAAGATTGAACTACTGCAATGTACAAAGGAGCCACCTTTGAAAAAAACACACACCCTAGTAAGCTATTCCTGGTTAGGAATGAGGTCCTCTGAGTGCTTCTGTGTACACTATAATTCAGCTAGGTAACACCTCTTTCCATGAGCTTCAGAAGTAGCCAGTCAGCTTCCAAGTTCAATTCAAGGATGATTGTCATCTATAAAGCTGTTCTTGCTCAGGAGCTGGTTATTTGTTCAGTTATCTCTTCCTGTTCTATCATATCTTGTAGAGTAATATACGCCTGATTCCCATTGTTCAAATCATGGTGCCTAGTTGAACCTTGCAGACAAGCCTTTTTCGGGGATGGCCATGTCCTACAAAGAGAATGCTCCCAAACCTATGTGGCCTAAAACCTGTTGTCATTTAGGAAGTCCCTTCAAAAGGGGCTTCTTCAGCAAGTCCTGGAACAGAGTGATTTGTGATTATGCTAATACCTGAATTTGATAATCTGATAATTCTTGGGGTTTCTTCTATAATAACAGTAATTAATAGTATTTTTTTTCTTGTTAATTATTTTTTTACTTTTTTTTTTTACTATGTTGTATGATTCCTAGAGTTTTCTGGGCAAATGAAATGGGCTTATAAATTGAACATATAAAACATTTTTAAAAAATTAAATAGCATTTGAACTAAATAAAGATAAAAGAAAGGAGTTAAGAGCTGAGGAGGGAAAGCATTAAGTGCAGGGGTGAAATTCAGCAGGTTCTGGAGAACCAGTAGCGGAAATTTTGAGTCGTTTGGAGAACCGGCTAATACCACCTCTGGCTGGCCCCAGAATGGGGTGGGAATGGAGATTTTGCAATATCCTTTCCCCAGGAGTGGGGTGGGAATGGAGATTTTGCAGTATCCCTTCCCCTGCCACGCCCACCAAGCAATGCCCACAGAACTGGTAGTAAAAAGATTTGAATTCCACCACTGATTAAGTGTGTTTTAAGAAAGCCAACAAAGTATAATAATCCAGGTGTTGGAAAAATCTGGGAAGTTAAGCTCATCCAATCATAAGCCTCAATAAGTAAATTGGGACACTGCATTAAGAGCCATAGACCAGACAACCACCATGCAAAATGTATTTCAGCCGATAGAAGCCAAAGGGATGTGAGAAATATCCCAAAATGAATTCTTCAGTTCTCTGAAAGGATAAGTAAAGGAGGGGAGAAATTATTTCAAACTCACAAGATCCTGTTCATATAAACTTACAATAAAAGTAATATCGATACTCACATGGTGTGTGCTTCTTTTCTGACTTACCTTGAAGGGCTTACATGTAGGCTCATTATGAGGTTAAAATGATGCGGCAGAGCCCTGAGCTCTGAGAACAAAGGTAAGATTATAAAACAAAGAAATAAAAATAATACTTCTTTTGTTCTAGCAATAACCATACCCATTTCCAATTTGCCTTGTGCACTTTTAGCTTTCAGTGAATCCACAAGACCTTTAGGGTTACAATCCTGATCCTTTCTGGAACTTCCCAGAAAGTTCACGTGGGCATGGGTAACAAAAAACAATTCTGTCTAGAACACTGGTGTCAAACCTGTAGTGTCACGTGATGTATCGCGATGTTTTCCCCTTCGCGGAGCTGGGGTGGCCTGCGTGTGTTGCATCCGGCCCATGGGCCGCCAGTTTGATACCCCGGCCTAGAATGTCATAGTTACTATCAGCATAAACATTATAGACAGTCCTACCCTTGTTTCCTGTCAGATTAGAACTGGAAGAAAAAACATTGCTCGTTATGATTAGCAACAGAACTGGGAAGAGATAACATTGGGATTCATTCATCAAGCTAAGCCATTTAATTTTGATGATATATTTGACTTTGACTTAGTAAGTTGTGCGAAATCATTCACTGTATTTTATTTAATTAATCAGTTAAGCAAAAATGTGAATCTGATCAGTCTTTAGAAAATGCTTGAAGCTTTTTATGGATGTCAGAGATTCCTAGCTTTTGCTTATTTGTGGCTTTTCCCAACTTTATAATGAATTAATGTAAATAGAATGGATATGTTTAAGCTTCATTATATTGTTCTACAGAAATGCTCTATTTTTGAGAAAATAAGAATGATTGCACACAAGGCAGGAAATATCAGCATCTCAGTTTTTTAAAAATGTTGCAGTTGTCAATATTTTTTTTCCTTGATCAGTTTAAGAATTCCTAAGCAAATGGAGAATACATTTAATTAAAATTTTAAAAAAGATAAATCCCAAGTTGACAGACTCAATTGCTATATGGAGTGTGAATCTGGGTATTAATAAGAAAATGAATTAGTTATGATGCTAATAAATATTTTGTTATGTTAATTTAATTTCTGACCATGAAAATGACAAATATACTTTTTTGAGGCAGCTGATAGATGTCTTTAAAAGCTTTCATTATTCAGCTGATGCATTCTTCTGCAGTATCTTTTAATTTTTGAGAGAGTTAAAATGGTGATGACTTGGTTCCTGCTAGACCATTCCAGTAGACTCAGAGATCCCAGTACAAAGTAATGAGGCTAAACTGGACCTGCCAACACATTTCCTTGGCACCTACAAAATCCCTCTTCTACCTCATTTTATTTTTTTAATGTATTTTAATTAATAAATCTGAAGCTATTATTCTAAAGCAACCAACCTCAAACATAACTTTTTTTTCTTTTTATATCTCTTTCATTGAGGATAGTTACACAGCATAGGCCAGGGGTGTCAAACTCAATTTCATTGAGGGCTGCGTCAGGGTTGGGTCTGATCTTGGGGGGCCAGGATGGGCGTGGCCAGGGTGGGTGTGGCCAGCTGGATGTCACTCGTGTAGGTGGTGCCTGTGGTGGCCTGAGTGCTCTGCCATGAAAAAGGGCTCCTGAGGTCTGTTTTTGGCTGCCACTGCCTCCTGCAACTCTCTGTCAGCAAAAATGGAGCTGGGGAGTGCTGCCCATGGTCCTCGCAAGCTCTGTTTTTGGCTGTGATGATCTCCTGCAACCCTCTGCCAGTTAAAATGGAACTCGGGAGGGCCGCACACAGCCCTCTCAAGCTCCATTTTCTCTGACAAAGGCACTGCAGGTCAGTTCTTTGCAGTTTCCAGGGTGGCCCTGTGGGCCAGATCTAAGCACCCCATGGGCTGGATCCAAGCCCCAGGGCCTTGAGTTTGACACCTCTGGCAAAGGCCTTTGACTGGAATTCCTTTTTGAACTTCCCAGGGACTGTTGTTCCCCATGCATGTCCTAAAGCAGTCCTTCTTCTTCTTAGCTTCTGAGCTCCTTCCTGTGGTTTGCCATTGCCTCTGGTCCTCAGGTATAGGTATTTTCTTAGAAAATAAAGAAGTGACAGTAGCACTCCATAACTTTGCCTACATTATTCTGTCTCTTGTGTATTCTGTCCTTGTGGATGTGTGCACTTGGCTACATCCATCATGGCAGCCATTTTATGAAGACCCCATAACAAGTATTAAAAATTCCAAATGTGCATATTGGTCCCAAAATATGATTATCTTTATAATACAGAATAATAAACTAAACCAATTGCTTAAAACATGGAATCACCAGAAATATCCAAAAATAGCTACAAAACCCCTGCCCCCCCCCAAGATATTGCCATTTAATCTTACAGAAACATTTAGTGTGCATTTATTAATTTAACTATATTCAATATGATTTTGGTAATCTTATAATCTCTTCTTGCCCTTTGTTCTTCTTTTTCTTTAGAATTTCATTTGTTAATTATCTCTGCCTGTGTGGTGGCATATAATTCAATCCATACTGTATTTTGTAACATTTTACAGCATGTCCACACTATGAATAAAACATGTTGGAAATAATTGAAATTGTTTCTGATTTTAAGTATCTGAGTGTTGAATATTTGTTCTGTTAAACCTTGTCTCCTTAATTTATTGTTTCTGCAATCTATGTATATTTTAGACCCATCTTTGAATTACATGTTATACATATGGTTCAATAAATAATTCCCACAAAATTGCCTAATTACATGATGCACTTTTTATATTAATAATTAAAAAGAACAAATACATATGCAGAATTATTTTGTCTGATGAAAAAGAGAAATACTTGTGGAGGACTGAAAGAAATGGCCTATCTCTTATTGTAAGTTCCTTGAAACAGTTCTGCATTAGTTTGATTGAGGTATTATGGGCAACTAGGCATGTTACAATGACCTGTGTGAACTCTCCATATATGGGGATTTTCCAGATTTCAGAGGAACTAGAAGAGTTAATATAGCACAAGAGTCCCTCAGAACATTGCTGGAGGAACACAAAAGTTAATCTGATTGGTCTTTCTTGACCATTATCTTATAGCGATAAGGATAGTAAGGCATACAGTAGTTATTTTTCTGCCCTAATTGCAGAGAGCAAATCAGTGGCCTTCTTTGAAGGTAAGTGGAGCCCAGAGGAACATTTACATTAGTGGCCCCCAACCTTTTGGTCATCAGGGTCTTGTTCTATGGAGAAAGGTTTCTCCACAAACTACAGGGGGTATGGTTTTACATGCTGCCTACATCCCATAGATGGGGCTTCGTTTGTTTGTGTGGATTGGTTGCTGGATCCACAGACTTGGGGTTGGGAATCCCTGATTTACAGCACTACTGGGACACATATTGAATAAATTTGCTCAACATTGGACTTCAGGTATAGGGATTCTATGGAGATGTCTGATGCCATCAAGGATTTTTACCAGTGTTGGAAGTTATGGAGGCAATAACACAATAAGAAAGAACAGATTTCAGCTACATCTTTATTACTGAATATAGTGGCATTCTCTCAGATAGAATTGATATGCAATTTGGGGAAATTATGACTCTTGATTGAAAAGCAGGTGGCGGCTGTGGCTGGAGGACCATTTGCCCAATTTCATCTAGTGTTCTAGTAGTGCCTGTTTCTTGATCAAGCGGTTCTAATCAAGAAAATTCATGCCTTAATAATTTCCTAGTTGGATTATTATAATATGATCTACATGTGGCTGCTCTTCAAGAATATTGAGAATCTGGTCCAAAATGCAGCAAGGTAAATAGTTTTGGGCCTTTTAGTTGGCATGAGTTGCCTGGCTCCTGTTGGGTTTCCAGATGTAATTCAAGGTGCCAGTTAACACTTATGAAGCACAGGAGCAGGTTACTTGCAGGATTATGGTCTCTAATGATTTCTACTCACTCACCAAAACCAGCAAAGTTGGCATGCTCCAACTTCTGTCTATTATGCAGTGTCTTCCTGTGGTTTATGTTTTCTCTGTTACTGCACCTGCCCTGTGGAATAGCATCTCCCTTGACATATTCCTGGCCCCAGCCCTGTTAGACTTTTGTTTCCACCTGCATTGGGCTAGGAAGTTAAACGAGTCCCCATAGTTAGTTGATTTAGTTACTGTTATGGCTCAAAGTAGAATTTTGACCCCAGGAATGTGTTCTAGTGTTCTTTTTCTATATATCTATTTTTATAAATTGTGTTATTCTTTTGAGGGTTTTAACTCTCTGTATGCCATCTAGAGTCTCTTTGGTGAGATGGGTAGTTATATAAATTGTCTAAATAAATAAATGGATGCCGGCACAGGATTTTATTGAACAGAAGCAAAATACACAAATAATTACCTAGCTCCTGAGATATGAGTGCATACTAATTACTCTCCCAAAGGTTTAATAATAAACAGCAGTAGGTTAATGGACGATTTATTTTTGTCAAACGTTTAGGAAACTAAAATAGTGGTCATTGTGTATTCAAGGCAAAGCAATAAATCCTAATCCCATTATAGCCACTGTCACATTACGCACATGGAGAATGAATTAAAGCTTCAGCCAATTACTGAATGATTTTTGTATCTTATTTTTTTTCTAAATTGCAACATATCTAAACATTATAACTATTCTTTGTTACTTAATAATTATACAAAACCAAAGCCATGGCTTATTAAAAGACGATATCAACAGGAATCAATCTTACCTGGCGTATGTTCCTGAGAATTTACAGTTATTTAAAAAAAACATAAGCTGAATATAATATTCCATAACTTATCCCTTGCCAATGTACATTTTGAACCAGCTCAGCTTACTAATAACAGTTCTCTTTGCTTGTTCTTTATAGTAGTCATAAAGACTCATTGTGGTCTCCTAAGGAAAAATGCATATTGCCTTTTTATAGTAACATATAATCTGCAGTAATGCACATGAGTAAAACAGAGCTAAAAGCCTTATATTACAACTGTATAGACACCTAGCTAGAAATAAACTTCAGGCTGGAAAGCCAAATCCAGAAACAATCTAATCTGGGTTGTTTTTCAGATGGTCCAATTTGAGTTGACAGAAGCAACATTGAGGGGAAAAGGGGGCTCCATTATTTCAACCTATTATGGAGAACCATAAAAAGCTGCAACCAGTGGTAGGTTGTTCCTGGTTCTCTCCGGTTCTATAGAACCAGTAGTAAAAGCGGCCGGAGGCTCCGCCCACCCACCCGGACATCATAATTGATGATCTGTGCATGCGTAGAAGCGTGCGCATGCGTGCTTCCATTGCAAACTAGTAGTAAAGGTAAGTAGAACCCATCCTTGGCTGCAACCCACAATTTTTTTTGCTTTTTACACATTCATATGAAATTTGTAGGTAACTGCAATTTCATAGAAATGAACACAATGTGACTTAAAATAAAATTGTCATATTTTTGTGCAAAAGAATATTAAGCTATTTGTTGAAAAAAATCTTGGGAAAGATCAGTATCGTGGTTTCCAGTTTGCTTATCTGTACCTTCTAGCCACAGAATTGCTGTAACAGTGCAAACAAATGGATGGGTAGACAGCATTCCACTAAACCTTAATACAGCATAATGATTTCAAGCATTATGATTTATAAAACATGGTATATGATTTAGAAGATTTTGTCAGCCCAGCCAATTATAGTATATTTAAGAAGCTATGATTAAGCCATTGCAGTTAGCATGATACATAAAGCAAGCTAGTAAGAACTACTGACAATCTTGAAACACTGTTATTCTTGTTATATCTAAAATCATGTATTAATTATGGGATATGAAGTATGTCCCTAAGTGGAGTAAGACTATCTCCTTTGTCTGTCTCCAAAGTTGCTTAACAGTACAATAAAGTTACTCTCATGCTACTCTTCTAGCACAATTCTCTACCTGAATGAAAACAGGGAACAGTGATTTGACTCAAAAATCTATCAAGAGATAGATTCTTGGGGGGGGGGGGGGAAGGAGTTTGAAATGTTTTGGAGCTTCTCACTTATCATAAAGACTGGGAAGTAGGCCAGGAAACAAAACCTAGGATAACCTAAACAGGGAAATTTTAGCCTGCAAAAGAGAAGACTGTGAAGTAGAATAAAATAGAATAACAGAGTTGGATGTGACCTTGGAGGCTTTCTAGTCCAATCCCCTGCTTAGGCAGGAAACCTTACACCATTTCAGACAAATGGTTATCCAATCTTTTCTTAAAAACTTCTAGTGTTGGAGCACCCAAAGCTTTTAGAAGCAAGTTGTTCCACTGATTAATAGTTCCAACTGTCAAGAAATTTCTTCTTATTCTAGGTTCCTTCTGTCCTTGATTAGTTTTCACCTGTTGCTTCTTGTCCTACCCTCAGGTGCTTTGGAGAATAGCTGGACTCCCTCTCCTTTGTGGCAGCCCCTGAGATATTGGAACCAGTGGTGGGTTTCTACCAGTTCGCCCTGATTCGGGCAAGCCGGTAGCAGCAATGGTGAGCTGAGTGTGAACTGGTTCACTCTGACTGTCAGTTGGGCCCTCCTGCCCACCCCTGCTCTATACCTACCTATATTCATTCGTTTTTAGCCCAGTTGATAGGCATAGCAGAGCAGATTGCTGTGCCTCAGCTGTTCTGAAATGCAATATGCTTCCGCGAAGCGAAGCGATTGTTACACTGGTTGAAGCCCACCACTGATTGGAACACTGCTATCATGTCACCCCAATCCTTCTTTTCATCAAACTAAACATACCCAATTCCAACAACTGTTCTTTATATATATATGTTTTAGCCTCCAGTCCCCTAATCATCTTTGTGCTCTTTTCTGCACTCTTTCTAGAGTTTCCACGTCTCTTTTACATCATGGTGACCTGGATGCAGGATACCAAGTGTGACCTTACCAAGGCATTATAAAGTGCTATTAACTCTTCACATGAGCTTCTATCCCTCTGTTTATGCAGCCTAGAACTGTCATAGCTATCTTCAAGTATCTGAAAGGTTATCATGTAAAAAGAAAGATATGCTTGCTTGCTGTCATTCCAGAATGCAGGACAATAAACAGTGAGTTTAATCAACAAGGGATCAAATTTCAGAATTTCCTAAGGGTAAGAGTTGTTCAATAATGGAACTGAATGACTAGGAGTAGTTATATTGAAAGAGCGACTGAATGGTTATCACTTAGGGATGGGGTCATACCAGGTTCCTAGACTGGACAAAGAACTGGAATTTGTCTTTCAGACCCTGTGCATTCTAAAATGAATGCATGGAATCCCTGGGTTATTATTGGCTATTTATTTAGATTAGCCAAGCTATGGGATCCTCCCAAAAGGGAAGTATAAAAGATGTCATTTTGATTCAATTCAACTTTAGCCAAACATGATGATCTGTCTGAATTTTATTGTGTCTCTTCCAAGAGTGAGATCCCAGTTCTGCATCTGATCCTTCAAAGCATTGAATGCAGCCTCAGAGCACCTACAAACATTGCCATACCTTTAAAGGGCATCCAAAAAATTAGCAGTTGTAAAAAAAAATGTACAAGAAGGAAAAGAAAAGTTCACAGGTGTTGCATTTCTTTCTCAATTAGACAAAATGCTCTTGGGGATTAAGACTTCCTGCAACTGTATTTACCCAATGGAATGGCTTCAAAGTCTTTCCATTCACTCCCAGGAATGATAGCTTTCTGAAAGTTAGAGCTGAGCTCTCTCATCAGAGGATAAAACCTTGTAGCATTGCAAATAGAATCTGTAATGAATATACAAGATAGCAGTATTTGATTTAGTAAAGAACCATTCTGATTTAATATTGAATTAAAGGGCATCTGTGTTTGATTCCGTTCTCTTCACTCCTTTCCTTTCTCTGTGATGCCCTGTGATAAGAGGTAGTATATATTTTTCTTCTCAGGTGTTTTCCTCAATAAGCTTCCTTGGCTCACATTTCACAGCTGTCTCTTTTTTAATGCATGCCAACATGTGTAAAGAGATAAGATGGAATTTCTTCAATTCTAACATCTTACTTTTTTAGCTGCCTAGTGCTTTCCATGAATAATGTCAGACTCCAGATTAATGCAGTGTAAGTATCTTGAAATATATGTGACCAGACAACTAATTGGGATCTCCCTACACAGGGGAAAAACAGGCTCACACAGGGCTTTTTAAAATGAGAAAGAAGATTATCAAACATTAAGCATCAGGCTGGAATCTCCATCTCTTTAGCCAATTTCTTCAGATACCTATAGGGGACTTCAAGATATAGTGTGTCTGGTGAACTTCCTTGGTTTCAAACTTAATTCTTCCCTTAGTTGGTCAGACACACAATTGTCAAAAGGGAGAGGTAAGGACACCACCATCTATTTTTTCTTTCTGCTCCAGCTAAAAACAGGCTCTGAAAATAAAGAGGTAGTAGCTCCCAGAAAGACATGTACATCATGATCATAGGACATACTTGCAACAAATGCTCAAAAACTGTCCCCCAGTTAACAGTACATTTTTAAAAAATTGTACATATACACCCTATGAAATTTATGTGATCTTTTAGGCTGAATTGAGACTGTCCATGCTTGATAGTGGAGAGTGGACAGAATAAACTAGATCAGGGGTCTCAAACTCGTGTCATCACGGAGGCGTCACATGATGTATCGGGCAGGGGTGAAATGTAAAATTTGTTACAACCAGGTCTGTGGGCGTGGATTCGTGGGGTGGTGGTGTTTTGACTGGGTGGGTGTGGCCAACTTTTTTTTAAACTTTTCAAACCATTTTTTCTAATGCTTTGAAAAGCCTCTGGCGATAAGACAACTCAGCTGGGATCGTCAGAGAGGCTTTTTAAAAAATACCTCTCTGCCGATCAGCTGGGATCGTGAGAGACTTTTCAAAGCATTATTTTTACCACCTCTTCGGCCAAGAGGTTGCAGAAAAAAATGCTTTGAAAAGCCTCTGATGATCCCAGCTGAGCTGCGCGATCATCAGAGGCTTCTTTTTTTTTTACTTTTAAAAGCATTTTTTTCGTTGGAAGAGGTTGTAGAAAAAATGCTTTTAAAAGTTGAAAAAAAAGCCTCTGATGATGGTGCGGCTCAGCTGGGCATGAGGGGTGGGGGGGGCGCAGGGATTTTTGCTACCAGTTTTCCGAACCACCCACCACCATCGCTACCGGATTGGGCAATCCGGTCCAAACCGGGAGCATTTCACCCCTAATATCGGGACTTTTTTTCCCCTTTGCTAAACCGGGCATGGGCATGGGCATGGCCAGCGTGTGACACATCCGGCTTGTGGGCTGGGAGTTTGACAACCCTGAACTAGATGAACATAACAAAGAGTGCATAAAGGTACCATATGATCCTATGATTTAGACTGCTTCATGTGGAGGGCATCATTCAGGAACAGTGAATTGTTAATTCTTTTGTGTACTTTCAAATATGGAAAAGGAATGTCACCTGATTAATTTGTAGAAATTAATCATTAGGACACCTCAGAATTGTTCCTAATGAATATTGGTACTTTCTTTTGCTATCACTCAATACTAACTCCTTGAAAGGAGGCAACTATCTAATCCGAGTCCAATCTGAAGACAGAATATTATGAGCATAAGGAGTGGTCTATTCTGGATATTAAATGTGAAGATTAGTAGCTTTATTGTAACTCAAAGAAGAAGATATAAGATATTGAACCTTCTTTGTAAAGATACAAAAGCAGGTAGGCTATAAGCATCAAGAAAATAAGTGACCTCAAGTATCCCCTCAAATATTGAATGGCACATGACATGGTCATCCATGAAAGGTACAATTAATCATTGCAAAATAAAATTCAGATACTATTTTATTTTTATTTATTTATTTTCATCAAGCATGTATTAAATAATAGATATAAGTATAAACATAACTATGAATACATGAAATGGATACAAATAAAAGGGAACATTAGGACAGGGACGGTAGGCACGCTGGTGCACTTATGCACGCCCCTTACAGACCTCTTAGGAACAGGGTAAGGTCAACAGTAGACAGTCTTAGGTTAAAGTTTTGAGGGTTTGGGGATGAAACCATAGAGTCAAGTAGTGCATTCTAGGCATTGACAACTCTGTTACTGAAGTCGTATTTTCTGCAATCAAGTTTGGCGTGGTTTACCATAAGTTTGTATCTATTATATCTCATGTATTGTTGTGGCTGAACAGCAGTTGAAGCTGACAGGTAGGATATTGTAGCAGATAATTTTATGTGCTACGCTTAGGTCAGACCGAAGATGGCGAAGTTTTAAGTTGTCTAAGCCCAAAATTTAAAAATCCCTATAAAAATTATATATATATGTTTTCTGAGATTTTCGTGGATGTTTATATGTATGTCTTTGGTTATTCGGGTTTTCGCCTGGGTAAAATTGGAAGTGTCTTGGTGACGTTTCGACAAAGTCTCATTCATCATCTTCAGGCTGGTGTTCTCGGCTTCGAACTAGAAGGAGCAAATAGAAGGAGCACCCATGGGATCACCCTCTCACCTGTCATAGCAAACCTCTACATGGAACACTTTGAAACCCAAGCTCTAGAAAAATCTGATCACAAACCCAAACTCTGGCTCAGATACGTAGACAACACCTTCATAATCTGGCCACATGGGAAAGAAAAACTGGACAACTTCCTCACACACCTCAACAGCCTACACCCCAAAATACAGTTCACCATGGAAACAGAAGCTAACAACCAACTTCCCTTCCTGCATGTCTTAGTCTACAGGAAATCCAATGGCTCCCTAGGACACACCATCTCCCAGAAAAAAACACACACAAACCGCTATCTGCACGCATTCTCACACCACCACCCAGCACAGATCAACTCCGTAGCCAAGACACTCATCTCCAGAACAAAATGCTTAGCTGACGAACAACACCTAAAAACCGAACTACACACTCTCATTAACATACTAACATCCAATGGATTCCAAAGAAATAAGATCAAGGAGCCTGGTTTAGCTCAGCAGACTAAAAGCATAGTGATCAACACCAGCTGTCTGCAATTACTGTAAGTTCAAATCTCACCAGGCTCAAGGTTGACTCAGCCTTCCATCCTTTCTAAGGTAGGTTAAATGAGGACCCAGTTTGTGGGGGCAATAAGCTGACTTTGTATAAATCTACAAAAGTATGAAGGCTATTGCTTAACACATTGTAAGCTGCCCTGAGTCTCCGGAGAAGGGCGGCATATAAATCAAATTTAAAAAAAAAGATTACCAACCTAATCCAAAAAGAAACCCCCACTAAAATCCAAGACAGAGAACAAGAAAACAGCAAAGCCCTCCTCCCATATATAAAAGGCACCACAGACAGAATCAGCAAGATCCTCCACAAACACAACATCAAGACAGCATTCTGCACAAATCGAGAAATATCCACCATCCTAAGAAACCCCAAAGACAAAATTGAGTTAGAAAATCAAGGAGTATATGAAATCCCATGCACCGCCTGCCCCACCACATACATCGGACAAACCAACAGAATAATAAGTGCACGCGTTGAAGAACACAAGAACTCAGTCAGAAAAGAGGAACCAACTTCTTCCCTGGTCCAACACCTTAAAGCCACAGGACATGAAATTGACTTTAAAAAGACCAGAACTATCACCAAAACTGAACACTAAGGGGATGACAGAGAATGAGGTGTGGTTTCATTGATGATGATTACTTTCAAAAAGAAACTTGCATTGCCTATCACTCCATTCCATATTAATATTTTTGTTATATCTGTCATTAAGATTTTTTTTTTCTGGTTAGAAAAAAAGTGATAGGTATATATTGGGGAAACTCAATAAAGTCATAAATGGAAGATATCATCTGGGCCTAAAATTCCATTAATTAGGGTTGTCAATTATGCAATAGATGCATTATCTAGAAGCACTCCCATTACAAGTCAGAATTTTGGGGCACTGAATGGTAGGCATACAATTGTCTGGGTATTTCTCCAAATGTAAATGAAAATGCCAATGCCTTCCAGGGGCCAATATCCATGAAAGATTTCCAAGAAAAATGAGCTGAAAACTGGAGATAACATCACAAACTTTATTGGTTATTTATTTATTTATTTACGTAAATACTATACAATTATCTGGATGTTTCCCCAAATGTAATTATAAATGCAAATACAAACAAATAATGCTCCCCGGGATAGACAACAGATATGCATGCATCATTCCATCAGGCTACATAACGGTAAGTGCCAGAGGCTGTTTTTATAAAACTTCTATACCAAACAATATGGAGCATTCATTAATCACAGTTGAAAAATAAGCTGTCAATTAGGAATGCATGAAATTAACTTATCAGCCTGAAAAATGCCTTCCCTGCGATCCCCTAATTATCTCTGCACCTCATTACTCCCCAAATATATTCCCCTACTATGCTATACATCTATTTATATACTAAAAGCTCATGTAGTGGTTAAACCTGGTGTTAGCTTGGTCCAGAGTATAGAATTTTCTTTATTTCATTTCCATGCTACTCTAGTGATATTCCATCACAGTGTTTGGATAACAAATGAATAGATCAGGGATTAAAGAAAATCAATATTTCATTATAACATCATCAGAGTATGCAATGTTCTAATAAGTTATGGTTTTGCCAAATCAATTTTTTCTTTGTTTGCTTATAATTCTATGTTAGAAACTACTTGAAGAAAAGGATGAGAAAAAGGCAAACAAACAAGTCAAACCAACTTCTATAGTTACTATTCAAAACAGTAATGATTTCAACTTCTTCATGATATCTATCTTGACATAAAATACTCTCTCTATATTTTTGACTGATTATCTGTCATCAAGTCAGGGTCAACTTGTAGTAACTATATATTTTCCAATCTTGTCCATCAGATCTTTCAACAGTCTACCTATCACCCTTGTAATTAGGTCCAATTAAACATTTAGAGAGGTCTGTAAAGCACTGTGTAGTAGTATATACATCTAAGTGCTATTGCTATTGTTCAATAGTTAACACTGTCTTTTACATCTTCTTTCTTTTACCCATAAATTGCTTTCTTCCCATTATTGGCCACTGTGTTGTTCTCCAAGTTTTCTGAGCTTGGGCAGACTCTGCTAGGAGTTTATAATCTTGGCACACACTCCCAGGAACACCCACACCATCACCATGTGGGAAGAAATATCCATCTGGTTCAGTTCCAAGCTGGGAGAAAGACACCGGAAACATGGAGGCTGATTGGAAAGAAGGTTTAATGATGAACAGAACCACCAAGCACGTCGTTTTGGTGCAGCTGACCAAAATGGAGTTGAGAGTGAGGGGTTTTTATACCTTCTTTGAGCTTTGCACTTGAACTTCCTGTTCCTGTGCAAGAACATGTATTCTACTGGCTGTTGTCAGACTCCCATGGGGCCATGTAGGAGTTATGTAGGGGTCATAGCTGGCTCTATAAGAAAAGTGCAAATCCTAGGTGTTTGTCTGAGCTATGTTTGGTTGAAGTTTGGTCTGTTCTGAGATGATGCAATGAAGGAATTTATGTTCTGAAAGGGTATTGGGCAATTCCCATTGTGGCTTAATTGCTTTTTCCTGTGTTGGGTCTTAAGTGGGGGGGTTAATCTGCCTTTCTTTCAGAATATCCTGTCTTGAATGGATTTCTGCCTACTGTATTTGCTTTGCCTATGAATAGAGCTATCTAGTTTTCAATAAACTCTTTATCTTTTAAATGCTGACATCTGCTGTGGGCTATTAAGGAAAGTGGGGTTTGCTTTCTGCCTCTTAAAAATATGTTTCTCCATTCCTCCCTTTGAGAAATATAATAATCTGATTTTTAAAATATTCCTCAAAATATTTCATTCTTCTAGGAGGGGCAGGGTCTTCCCTCGACCACTACCGTGATAAAACAGCATAGCAGGACTTGATTGGGGGGGGGGAGTGGGGAATATGTAGTACTAGTTCATTTAATAAGTCTTATTTAAAAAAATAAAATAAAACATGAAGTTAAACAGGTTCAATTTTTTTTGATTATTTTAAATTTCCATTATATTGTTCATGCAAAGAGACAAACAATGCAAACTGCTTAATTACAAAAGCCAAAATGTCATCATCTCCAGCAAACCAGAAGCGTCGCGGTGAGACTGGCTGGGAAATAGTGGGCTCCGATGAGCCTTGCAAAAATCCAACCAGACAAACCGCTGTCAGGGGGGTCTTCGGACTGGAAGTATCCTGTAGGGACAATGAAGAAGGAGAGGCATCTCTGATGACCAAGAGGACAGGCAAGTTCCTCGAAAGGTTGGAGGCAGTTCGAACTGGCAGTGGGGGCAGCTGCCATTAAAAATGACCGCTTTGAAGCTGGGGCAACCGGAAAAAGTTTTTGTGCAGGAGCGGTGTTTGAATGGAGTACTGGTACCTGGTGAGTGATTGGCCAACTCACAGGTACAAAAGGAAATTTAAAAAAAAAAAAAACTTTGAAAGGTGTCCCAGTGAGGAAATGAGCGGCTAATTGGCACTTGGGAATTTTAATGGAGGGAGAAGAACAAAGAGGAAGTGAAAGTACTAAAGCCCAGAAAAGAAAACTTTATATTTGGATTTAAAATTGGATTTGGAGAAATTAAAACTAATACAAGAAAAAGAAACCCAAACAAAAGTGCTTTTTAATGAGGTTTTGAAATAATTTTGACAGTTTTGAAATTTGAAAGAAGAACAAAGAGGAGATTAAAATATTAAAGCCCAAGAAAGGAAATTTTACAACTGGATTTAAAACTGAATTTGGAGAAATTAAAAACAAAAGGAAAAGAATTTGAGAGAAAGTTTTTTATATGTGGATTTAAAATACTTTTGTAAGCTGGATACTTTGTTGTTCTGAGAATTGTGGATTGGAGAGAGACATCTGCTGGTGGAAAGAAAGCACTACAATGACCAGCCTGAAAATTGAAAGAAATAACAACAGTAACCTTGATCACTACAAGAGCTGTGAGAAATTTTCAGGAATATTTGTTTCTTCTTAAACTGCTCGGTCTTGACTTCTAAAGGAGGTGGAAAACAATAAAGTTTTAAATTGGAGTGGATTGGACAAGCATTTGTACTGGGTTTCATCTGGAAATAAAAAAGAGACTATAGACTAAATCTTAATTAAATATAAGTTAAAATATCAATAATTTTTTAAATTGACAATATGGAGTCTTGGATGTGTGAGGAATTAATTGAGATGCTTAAAAATGTGCATGAATCAATAAAGGGCAATAAAAAGTTAGAAACTTTGTTAGAACACACAAAATAGGAAAAAAAGAAAATAAATGAGAAGCAATAAAATAATATTGAAGGAAAAGGAATGAAGACAAAAAGTTAGATGATTACAACTGGGATTTACAGTGGCAAAAAAAGAATGGATGGGGGGAATATTTTCCAAAAAGAATCAATCAAAGGGAAGAGAAGGAAATGGGGAAAGATTAGGTAAAAGCTTGGGGCGAATTATGTGAGTAATAGACTCAAAAGTTAGAGAAAGGATTCAGGAGAAAAGATATAATAAATAGAAGAAGAAGAAGAAGAAGATTAGAGAATGGGGTGAAGGGAGAATTATTAAGAAGTGGAATTCTGGAGAGACCAAGAGAAAATGGTTAAAAGGGGAAGAATAGTGGAAAGGAGGAAGGGAAATAAGGTATATATTAGTAGATATAAGGGAACTATATTAACATTTATAATCGTGAATGTAAAAAGTAAATGTGATGGTGTATATTGTGTAGTGGTAAAATGGAACAGCAGATGAACTATAAAGTGGTAATTTGGTTCAATTATGAAAATAACTGAAATCAAAGACAAAATTGAAAGGTAAAAATTTATGATGGGGATTTTGAAATAATATGTTGTAAATGATGAAATAAAATTATAAATTGATGCTATAATAAGAAATCAGGAATTAAGGGCGATAGTGATATTGTTTATTATGTACTAAGAAGAGATTAAGATAAGATGTAGAAAGTCAATTAAGTTAAAGGGTTTCAATGTAAGAATTGACTAAGATGAAGTACATTGTTTATAACCAAAAAATGTGATGGGGATTTTGAGAAATATACTTTATAAATGAAGAAATAAGATGATTAATTGAAGTAATGCTAAGAAATTAGGATTTGAAGGGTGGATGGTGATATTGTTTATATATTATGTATTAAGAAGAGATAAGGTAAGATTAAAAAAGAAGAGATAAGGTAAGATTAAAAAAGTAGAGAAAAAGAATATCATGGCAGAAATTGAAATATGTAAATTTTATTTGGAAAAAACAAAAAAGATTGGAATAGATTATAAAAATCAATATATAACTATGTTATAAGTTGTATAAGATGTGACCCAGTCAATATTCTGTTTATAAAATGTGTATATAAAAGAAAAATTTAATAAAACTTGTTAAAAAATAAAAGGGCCATCATCTCCTGAATATGGTGATCTGTGATGCTAGTCTAATTCAACCTATAGATACTAGATCACAAATATTAAAAAGAGCTGTTCATTTCTCCTCCCCCCATTCATACCTTGCACACTGAAAGCAGATTATAAATGTGCAGCATTTTCAGCAGACAGTAGCTCTATACTCTATATAACGAACTACCCCTTTCTTATTTATTCCAGTAGGAATCTTATAAAGATTTAAATAGTGACAAATGAGAGAAATTAAATACTTTCAGATAAAACAAAACATTTCAAATCCATGGAAATGTTTAAACTAATCAGGTTGCGTTTGAACAACCTTATTTTCTCAAAGCCATGTGGAAGGCATAATTTATTTAAACTGTCATCAGAGCTTGATTCATTAACTAGAAGTAAAAATGTAAAGCATTGCTGAATTTTGTACTTATGATTTGTAATGGAAATGATTTTACATGGATCAGTATTTATCTCAGAGAGATAACTGTTGTCGTCTAATGAGCCTCTGTTGTCCTTTTCTACCTCTATTTTCCTCTGATACTTGTTCAGTAACTGTTCCTATCATTACACAGACTGAAGTGATTGCCTTAAGCAACAGATTTATTTTATTTATTTATTATTTATTATTGCAATTTATATGCCGCCTTTCTCCCTGAGGACTCAAGGCGGCTTACAAAATGACAGTTTCCAACACAAATCACAATGAATTAAAGATTAAAATCAACGACCCAATTAAAACAGTTTAAAATTATAACAGTGTAACCCCAACGGATCAGTTGAGTTGATGGAAGAGCCAAGTCTTCAGCTTGCGAAGGAAAGAAGGTCGGGGGCTGTCCTGAGCTTGGTGGGCAGTCCATTCCAGAGGGTCGGGGCTCCCACAGAGAATGCTCTCCTCCTGGGGGCCATCAGCCAACATTGTTTGGCCGACAGCACCCTGAGGAGGCCCACTCTGTGAGAGCACACAGGACGATGGGAGAGTGGCTAGAGATGGTCCTGCAAGTACCCCGGGCCTAAACTATGAAGGGCTTTATAGGTAAGCACCAGCACCTTGAACTGAATCCAGAATGCCACTGGCAGCCAGTGCAGCTCACGCAGGAGGGGTGTTACATGGGAGTATCTAGACGCCCCTGTAACTACCCCCGCGGCTGCATTCTGGACTAGCTGGAGCCTCCAGACGCATCCCAAGGGTAGCACCATGTAGAGGGTGTTACAGTAGTCCAACCTAGAGGTAACAAGGGCATGAGTGACCGTGCCGAGGGCATCCCGGTCTAGGAAAAGGCGCATTTGGCGCACAAAACACACCTGTGCGAAGGCCCCCCTGGTTACGGCTGTCAGATGGTTGTCCAAGGACAGCCAAGAATCCAGGAGGACACCCAAGTTGCAGACCCTATCGGCGGGAGCAAGAGTGTCTCCCCTGATCACTAACGATGGAACCTCCAGATCCCGGGATGCCGGCATTCATAGCCACTCAGTCTTGGAAGGGTTGCGTCTAAGTCTGTTCCTCCCCATCCAAACCTGCACCGCTTCCAGGCAGTGGGACATCACAAAAGGGCATCCCTAGGGTGGTCAGGGGTGGAGATGTAAAGCTGGGTATCATCAGCATATTGATGATACCTCACCTCAAAACCACAGATGATCTCACCCAGCAGTTTCATGTAGATGTTAAAGAACAGAGGGGAGAGAACTGATCCCTGAGGCACCCCACAAGTGAGAGGCCTCTGAGAGGATCCCTGACCCCCCCACCCAAACAGACTGCAGATGACCAGAGAGATAGGAGGAGAACCACTGTAAAACAGTGCCTCCTAACCCCATCCCCCTGAGCCGCTGCAGCAGGATACCATGGTCGATGGTATTGAAGCCACTGAGAGGTCAAGAAGGACCAGGATGGAGGAACAACCCCCATCCCTGGCCCGCCAGAGATCATTTACTAGGGCGACCAATGCCATTTCCATGCTGTGACCATGCCTGAAACCGGATTGGTAAGGATCGAGGTAGTCTGTTTCCTCCAGGAATTGAGGGAATTGCTGTGCCACCACGGACTCAACAACCTTCGCTAAAAAGTGAAGGTTGGAGACTGGACGGTAGTTGTTAAGAACGTCAGGATCCAGGCTAGGCTTCTTAAGGAGGGGTCTAACCACCGCCTCTTTGAGTGCAGCAGGGAAGACCCCTTCCTTTAACGAAGCATTGACAACAGCCTGGATCCAGTTTCCAGTCACCTCTCTGGCTGCTGAAACTAGCCAAGAGGGACAAGAGTCCAATAAACATGTGGAGGACCCCAGCCTTCCCATACGGAAAGACAAAGATGCGGAGAGACAAAGAATAGGGTGACATATAGAAATGCTAGTGGCCTGGCCCATTAATTTAACCTACTATCTTCAGGTTAGTGGAAAAGATTGTCTTTTGCAAATCTGTTCCTCTGACAAAAAGCATCTTCAAGAAAATTTTAAAAGAACAGGTCAATAAGGAAAGAGACACTCCTTTAAATAAATTTGGGGCCTGAAAACAATTAGATAGCCAACTGAACTATTTAATATGCATTACCGTCTCTGAAAAAATCAGAAATCTGATGGGTATATTTGCTTCCAATTGATACTTTTAAGATTGTCAAGAGTACCTTCACACTGTACTAGCAGTAATTTAGTCCATAGACTGATGTGCTATAAGGTGGTTTTCTAAGATTTTAAATTAAGTATATCATTAAATTCACAATTTAATTTTATGATTATGGCTTTAAGCATAATTTTGATCTGACAGACGGATTAATCAACTCCATGTTATGGATTGAGACTCATACCTCATAATTCAGCCCAAGCAAACAACATCCCTAAATCTGAAATTTTTACTAGGCTGCCGTATTCTGTAGCCAGTGCGGGGGGAGAAATAAAATCCTATGCTATCACGGCCTTTGTCTACCTTGTATTTATTAATTAGGTGGGTATAAGGAAGATTGCCTTTGATTTGAATCCAGAGTAAGTGTAGACCTCAAACTGGCAACCATCTTGGAAAAGAGCCATAGTTGAGGATTCTTGCATTTAATCTTCTCTAGATTACAATAATTGATTTCTTTTACCACTAGGTGGCAAACACACAGAGGTATTTTATACTACAGTAAATTGCTTCATATCTAAAGTATAAGGACAATTCTTGATAGGCTGCAGGGGCAATATTTAACCAAGTTGAGGCTTTGGTAATCAATTGATGCCAACAGTGACACTTACCAGTGCATGATACTTTGGTGTCTTCTGCTATGAAGTTCTGGAAAATATAAATTCCTATAAGAAGTCTCATTTTAGGAGTGGGACAGTTTGCAATGCTGCTCTAAATAAAATATTCCATGTGAGAGGAGAAGTACATTAAAGGATCTGGGTACAAGCCCATGTCAAGGGACATGTCATCAATTGAAAACATAAGAAACTTGCACTTTAATTTGGGTTCTGGAGGGGATGACCTGTGGCACATTTTAGCTGCCAGAGGATGTGCCTGGATTAATATAAAGCTATGCTCTCAACCTTGGCAAGTTGAAGATATGTGGAGTTCAGTTCCAAGAACAACTAGACACAAGAGCAGTTTTTTCCCGAATGCCATCACTCTGCTAAACAAATAATTCCCTCAACACTGTCAAACTAGTTATTAAGTCTGCATTACTATTAATCTTCTCATCGTTCCTATCAGCCATATCTTCTCACTTATGATTGTATGACTGTAACCTTGTTGCTGGTATCCTTATGATTTATATTGACTACTTCCTAATATGATTTGATTGCTTATTTGTTCCCTATGACTATCATTAAGTGTTGTACTTTATGATTCTTGACAAATGTATCTTTGCTTTTATGTACACTGAGACCGTATACACCAAGACAAATTCCTTGTGTGTCCAATCACACTTGGCCAATAAAGAATTCTATTCTATTCTAAAAAACAAAAACAAAGAATTCCCCAGCCAGCATAGCTACAGTTGAGGGAATTCTGATAGTTGAAGTCCACTATCTTCAACTATCATTGAAGGATTCATTGGTTGTAGTTCTCTGGAAATGAGAAGATAAGTTGCCCTAGCATCCTAAACAGAATTTAAATGGTCAGATGCTTAATCCTGCTTCATTTAAATCAATATTTCTCAACCTTTGCAACTTAAAGACGTGATAGCTGGATATTTCTAGAAGCTGAAGTCCACACATTTTAAAGTTGCCAAGGTTGAGAAACATGATAATGCAAGCAGGAGTCTTGGGAGATGCAGAAAACATTCTCTGGAAGAATTCTACCCTTTCCAACTTTGTGGTGCAGTAGAGACAGAAATTCAAATGCAGACTAGCTGGAGAATCAAAAATATATAAAAACTAGATAGTAAACTTTACATAACAATGTTTTCCTTACTGTTTTACTGGTTTTATGGGACAAGTTGCAAGTAGGATGTGTTACTATTATTATCTAACAGCTTAGCCTCTGAAATGCCATTATTCTTTGGTTTCAGTATGAACAGGTACTTAATTTCCGTAGGGCAATTATGAGTAATTCTCTACTTAAGAATTGCTTTGATGCATTCACAAAGTGGACAACTATGCCGTCATTTTATTATGAATCATACTCTTCATTTATATGGTCTAATACTTAGCGGCTCATACCAGTTTTATCTACTCCGGAGATCTATTTTAGAAATACTTCTATAAGGAACAAAAAAAATGGCTTTTATCACAACGATATGCACAGTAATGCATCCTGTGGTTTTTATTTGAATGCAATAAAAATAGACAAAACAACAGTTGTTTCTCCAAGTTGACTTCAAACTTAACAATTCTTTTATATTTCTGCAACACAATTTCTACTAGATATAATAAGAAATTTGAAGGAGTGTTTATTAAGTCAATACTGTACATCTAAATATCTAATATCTCCAATATAATATCTCTGATATTCAATTCTGAAGATCTACTATGTGAGCATCCTCTAGACACTGGACCAACAATGATAATATATGCCCAGGGTTCATGATAAATCAGCATTATTTCTCTCTGTATTGGAGATATTGGATTGAGACCATACAGTGACTCTATGATTCATTCTTCAGTCTTGTAACAGTGCTGTCCTCTTCAGGGCAGTGTTGTATTCTTATCCTTATACTTGCATTCAGCTATCTTTTTTACCATTTGATTTCAAGGAAACTTTTCAAGATCTAAATCAGTGTCTGATATTGCTAATATAGTGCACGAGCAGAAGCAAACTGGCAGAAAAGGGCATAGCTATTGCAATAGCACTTAGACTTACCATATATACCACTTCACAGTGCTTTGCAGCCCTCTCTAAGCGGTTTACAGAGTCGCCATATTTCCCCCAACAATCTGGACCTTATTTTACTGACCTTGGAAGAATGGAAGGCTGAGTCAACCTTGAACTGGTGAGACTCAAACTGCTGAATTGCTGGCAGCTGGCAGTCAGCGGAAGTAGCCTGCAATACTGCATTCTAACCACTGCATCACCACAGATCAACTTGCACTGGATTGCTTTATATGATGAAGACTTAGGGTCACCAAACAGATCATGCCAAACAAACATTATTGCATTCTTTGACAAAGTAACTAAATTAATGGACCAGTGAAATTCTGTGGAATAATATATTTGGATTTCAATAAGGCATTTGACAAAGTAGACCTACAACTTACTACCTGGTAAAATATAAAAATGTGGGTTAGACAGCACCACCACCAAATGAATTCATAATTGGCTGACCAACTGCACTCAATGTGTAGTCCTTAATGGAACTGGCCCAGAGGTCCGGGATCAGTTGTATTCTGGGAGGTAGCTCATTCCACAGGGCGGGTGCCCCCATTGAGAAGGCTCTCACCCTGGGGGCACCAGCCGGCATTGCTTGACCGACGGCACCCTGAGGAGGCCCTCTCTGTGAGAGCGTATTGGCTGATGGGAGGTTATCGGTAGCAGCAGACAGTCTCATAAGTACCCTGGCCCTAAGCCATGGAGCGCTTTAAAGGTGAGAACCAATACCTTGAAGCGCACCCAGAAGACCAACGGGAGCCAATGCAGCTCGCGCAGGAGAGGTGTTACATGGGAGTGCCGCGACGCTCCCATAATCACCTGCGCGGCTGCATTCTGAACCAGTTGGAGCCTCCGGGTGCTCCTCAAGGGGAGCCCCATGTAGAGACATTGCAGTAGTCCAGGCGAGACATGACATGGGTGACTGTGCATAAGGAGTCCCGATCCAGAAAGGGGCGCAACTGGCGTATCAGGCGAACCTGATAGAAGGCCCCCCTGGCCACGGCCGTCATATGCTCTTCTAAAGACAGCCGTGTGTCCAGGAGGACACCCAAGTTGCGAGCCCCCTCCGTGGGGGCCAATGACTCGCCCCCAATAGCCAGCGATGGCACCAGCTGGCTATATCGGGACGCTGGTATCCACAGCCACTCAGTCTTGGAAGGAGGAGTGGCGAGAGGACTGACCCTTGCGGCACGCCACAAGCAAGGTGCCTCGAGGTCGACCACTGCCCCCCTGTCAACACAGACTGCGATTGGTCAGAGAGATAGAAGGAGAACCACTGCAACATGGTGCCTCCCACTCCTAACCCCCCCCAACTGGCGCAGCATGATACCATGGTCGATAGTATCAAAAGCCGCTGAGAGGTCTAACAGGACCAGAACAGAGGAGCAACCCCTGTCCCGGGCCCTCCAGAGATCATCTACCAATGCGACTAATGCCGTCTTCATGCTGTACCCAGGCCTGAAGCCAGACTGGCACAGATCTAGATAGACGGTTTCATCCAGGTACTGTGGAAGCTGTCGCGCAACCACACTCTCCACAACCTTCACAATGAAGTGAAGGTTGGAGACCGGACGGTAGTTTGCCAAAACAGCTGGATCCAGAGAAGGCTTCTTGAGGAGGGGCCTCACCACCGCCTCTTTCAAGGTGGGAGGCAAAAACCCTTCCCTCAAAGAAGCGTTTATAATCATTTGGAGCCAGCCTCATGTTACCTCCCAGGTGGCCAGTACCAACCAGGAGGGACACAGGTCCAGTAAACATGTGGTTGCATTAAGCCTCCCCAGGATCCTGTCCATGTCCTCGGGAGTCACAGGGTCGAACTCATCCCAAATGACATTCTCAAGACCGTCCTCAGTCAACCCACCTGGATCTACCCAGTCAGAGTCCAAGCCTTCCCGAATCTGAGTGATTTTATTGTGCAGATACTGTGCAAAATTCTCAGCCTGCCCTTGCAAGGGGTCCTCCTGTGCTTCCTGATGTAGGAGGGAGCGGGTCACCCTAAACAAGGCAGCTGGGCGATTATCTGCTGATGCAATAAGAGCAGAAAAGTAGCTACACTTTGCCGCTTTTATTGCCACTAAATAGATCTTAATATGAGACCTAATTAGTGTTTGGTCGGATTCGGAGAGACTAGCCCTCCAACCACTCTCTAGGCGTCTTTTCCAGCGCTTCATCTCCCTCAGCTCCTCGGAGAACCAAGGAGCCGGGCAGGCTCGGCGCCGGGTCAGAGGCCGCAAAGGCACGACTCGGTCTAGAGCACTGGTGGCCGTCCTATCCCAGGCGGCCACCAGGTCTTCAGCCGAGTCGTGAGCCAGAATTTCAGGAACTGGCCCAAGCTCCCTCTGGAACCTATCAGGGTCCATCAGTTGCCTGGGACGGAACCACCTGGTTGGTTCCGCCTCCCTGCTGTGGGGTGCAGCGGTCAAAAAGTCCAGCCTCAGGAGAGAATGATCCGACCATGACAGGGGTTCAGTAACTATGTCCCCTATATCCAGACCACTCAGCCACTGCCCAGAGACAAAAACCAAGTCCAGAGTGTGTTCTCCCGCGTGAGTAGGGCCATGAATTAGCTGTGTCAGGTCCATGGCTGTCATGGAAGCCATAAACTCCCGAGCTATCCCAGACACCTCACCGGCGGATGGCAAGTTGAAATCCTCCATGACCAGAAGTATCAACTGCCACCCCAGCAATAACGTTGAGAAGCTTGGGCTGCTGTCACGTGGCAGGGAGCCAGGTATGTGATCAGCAGGCCCACCTGCATCCCATGACCCCACTTCACCAGGAGAGACTCACATCTGGCTATCTGAAGTACAGTGACCTCCCTCGGACCAAGACTTTCCTTTATAACAACCACCCCCCCCACCCCTGCCCTGGGCTCTTGGCTGATGGAATGTGCGGAAACCTGGTGGGCACATCTCTACAAGGGGAACCCCCCCTCTTGGCCCAACCAGGTCTCTGTAATATCCACCAGGTCCGCACCCCCCTCCTGAATTAGCTCGCAAATGAGGGGGGCCTTATTCACCACGGACCTGGCATTGCACAACATCAGCCTAAGGCCTGGGCTCTGCAACTCTGGACAGCCGGGGGAATGAGAAGAATCATTCTGGATCTTGAATGTCTTAGAAAAGACGTTCAAGATCCAGAAGAATTTTGACAGACTTGAACTCTAGGCTCTATCCAAAAAAAATATGAAATTGGTGATAACAGTAAGAAAAATAAACTTAGGCAAAAAAAAATCAAATGCACAAGTATAGAATAGGTGGTACCTGGCTCAATAGCAATAACTGTAGAAGGAACTAGGACAATCACTTAAATATGAGCCAAACTACTTAAATATGCAGCTACCAAAAGAGCCAACACAGTCCTAGGCTGCATCACAGAGGGGAAGAATGAAGAATATCTAAAGTGTTAATATTACTTTATAATGTTTTGGTAAAACCACCCTTGGAATATTCCATTCTGTTTTGGTCACCATGATACAAAAAAGATGTTGAGATTCTAGAAAAGTGGAGAGAAAAGCAACACAGATGATAAGGGGATTGGAAGCTAAAACATATGAAGAACGGTTGCAGGAAGTGGAAATGTCTTGTCTAACAAAGAGAAGGACTAAAGGTGACATAATAACAATCTTCGAATATATAAGAGCAGTCTTCCAATCTTTAATAGTAGTCTTCCAATATGTACAGGGTTGTCACAAAGAAGAGGGGGACAACCTATTCTTCAAAGCACCTGAGAGCAAGACAAGAAGTAATGAATGGAAAATTATCAAAGAGAGATCCAAACAGAGAATTAAGGAAAAAATTCCTGATAGTTAGAACAATTAATCATGCAGACTCCAGGATATAAATCCCATAAATATATCCCAAGGTGTACGAGAATGCATGCAAGGGACTGAAGGTATTATACAGTTTTCCATAACTGGTTCAGAGATTAGAAAAACTAATCTGGAGCTCTGGATCGGGTCGTGCCTTTGCGGCCTCTGACCCGGTGCCGATCTCACCTGGCTCCCTGGTTTACCGAGGAGCTAAGGGAGATGAAGCACTGGAAAAGACACCTAGAGAGTAGTTGGAGGGCCAGTCTTTCTGAATCTGACTGGACACTGGTAAGATCTCACTTTAAGAATTACCTAGTGGCAATAAAAGCAGCGAAATATAACTATTTTGCTGCTCTTATTGCATCATCAGATAACCGCCCGGCCACCCTGTTTAGGGTGACCCACCCCCTGCTCCACCGGGGAGCGCGGGAGGACCCCTTGGAGGGTAGAGCCAAGGATTTTGTACAGTATCTGCATGACAAAATCACTCAGATTCGAGAAAACCTGGACTCTGACTGGGTGGTCTCAGGGGGAATGACTGGGGCGGGTCTTGTGAATATTATCTGGGATGAGTTTGATCCTGTGGCTCCTGAGGATGTGGACTGAATGCAACCACATGTTTGTTGGACCCGTGTCCCTCCTGGTTAGTGCTGGCTTCTCGGGAGGTGACGCGAGGCTGGCTCCAGGGGATTATAAATGCTTCTTTGAGCTCACTCTTCCCTGCCACCTTGAAAGAGGCAGTGGTGAGGCCTCTCCTCAAGAAACCTTCCCTGGACCTGGCAGTGTTATCTAATTATCGTCCGGTCTCCAACCTTCACAAGTGTGGTTGCGCGGCAGCTCCCCCAGTACCTGGATGAAACAGTATATCTGGATCCGTTCCAGTCAGGCTTCAGGCCTGGGTACAGCATGGAAACGGCATTGGTCGCGTTGGTTGATGATCTCTGGAGGGCTCGGGACAGAGGTTGCTCCTCTGTCCTGGTCCTATTAGATCTCTCAGTGGCTTTTGATACCATTGACCATGGTATCATGCTGCACCGGTTGGAAGAGTTAGGGGTGGGAGGCACCGTGTTGTGGTGGTTCTCCTCCTTTCTCTCTGACCAGTGGCAATCTGTGTTGGCAGGGGAGCAGAGGTCGACCCCGAGGCGCCTCATTTGTGGGGTACCACAGGGGTCGGTCCTCTCGTCCCTTCTGTTCAACATTTACGTAAAGCCGCTGGGTGAGATCATCTGTGGTTTCGGGGTGAAGTATTATCAGTATGCTGATGATACTCAGTTGTACATCTCCACCCCAGACCACCCCAACAATGCCCTTGAAGTGATGTCCCAGTGCCTGGAGGCCGTACGGATCTGGATGGGGAGTAACAGGCTCAGACTCAACCCATCCAAGACCGAGTGGCTATGGTTTCCGACGTCCCAATATAGTCAGTTGGTGCCATCTGACTATTGGAGGCGAATCATTGGCCCCCATGGAGAGGGCTCGCAACTTGGGCATCTCCTGGACTCATGGCTGTCTTTAGAAGAGCACCTGACAGCCATGACCAGGGGGATTTTTTATCAGGTTCGCCTGATCCGCCAGTTGCGTCCCTTTCTAGATCAGGACTCTTTACACATGGTCACTCACACTCTCATCACTTCCCAACTGGACTACTGTAATGCTCTCTACATGGGGCTCCCCTTGAGGAGCACCCAGAGGCTCCAACTGGTGCAGAGTGCAGCCGCGTGGGTGGTTACAAGAGCAACATGGCGTTCCCGTGTGACACATCTCCTGTGCAAGCTGCACTGACTCCCGGTGGTCTTCCGGGCGCGCTTCAAGGTTTTGGTTACTACCTTTAGAGCGCTCCATGGCTTAGGACCTGGCTATTTACGAGACCGCCTACTTCCACCAGTGGCCTCCCACTGGCCGGTACGCTGTCATAGAGAGGGCCTCTTCCGGGTGCCATCAGCCAAACAATGTCGACTGGCAGCCCCCAGGGGGAGAGCCTTCTCTGTGGGGGCACCTACTATCTGGAATGAGCTCCCCCTGGATATTCGGAGGATCCTGGACCTACGCACCTTCTGCCGTGCTCTTAAGACCCTTTTATTTCACCAGGCAGGCCTGGCCTGATTCCCCTTTTTAAAAAAATGTTATAAATTTTAATTTGTTTTAATCTATTGGGGTTTTAATATTTTTGCGGCCAAATTTATTTAATTGGATTTTAATTGGGTTTTAAATGATATACTTGTATGTTTTATTTATGGCTGTTCACCGGCCTGAGTCCTTCGGGAGGAGGGCGGTATACAAATTAAATAAACTGAAACTGAAACTGAACTGAATCTATAATTATAACTTTTCACATAAGAACTCTACTATTAGTCTTACTACTTTTATTATTTTTTTTAAAGGATATCCTCCAGAAGTCAAATTCCCAAACTAGACGAATGATGATTTGGGGGAGTTTTCTTTGTTACACTATCAGTGTATGAAACAGGTTTCCTGAGGCATTAGCTAGTTCCCCATAGCTGTCTTTTCAGCAGCAGGTAAAAGCATTTGAAAGAAAGCATTAGTTAAAATTTTAATCTAGAGATGGATTTTTTCTTTAAAAAAATAGCTGCCTTTTATCTCTCTTTATTGCTGCTTTACTATTGTTTTACTGTTCTCATTTGAGATTTATGCTGTAATCTGCTCTGGGAATGTTTTCAATTAGCAGGCAGAATATAAATTGATTGACTGATAAAATAAATAATCTCTTGTCTGTTTAGCTGAACTTTCCCAGAACGGTGTCTATTCTTAAACTGTTCTCCTTCCTATAGTACTTATAACCCCTTAAGCATATTATGCGTCTGGAGCAGCATGTCCAGAGAGATGCCTACTCTGAACTGAACTGGCTCTTTCAATATTTGAAAGCTGGAGAAAATCAGACAAAGAGTTACAAGAACAAAGTATTTTGTCTAGGGTTAGAATATTGTATGCGAAAAAAATGATCAGACTCAAATTTAACAGCACTAGAAATTATATCTAAAGTTTCAGGGCCAAATTTCTTGTCATGTTCCAATTGTGTTATAGCCTCTGATGTGTTTTCTTTGATAGTTGTATTAAATGGACCTGAAAACTAAAAGAAAAGGCTCTGATGAACAGGAGCAGTTAATCATCCTTTTTTTCCACACTCTTTTCCTCCAAGACCTTTTCAGCTGAAATAGGAGAGTCCTTCTCATCTTTTCCTGATAGATAATGAAAAGAAGAATGTATTGGCTAATGCTATATTCAGACTTCCAGTGATGGTGGTAGAGAAAATAATTGTAGGTTGGCTTTAAATTGTTTTTGAACAATGGGATTTTGAACAACTGAAAGGAGTTTCTAGACAAATCAGCTACCCCCATGCCCCATTAAATGTGTGATCAATAAATTATCTACTTTGGGGGGGAGGGGACTTGGAAGTCCTGAGGTTTCAAGAGAATTATGCAGTGCAGCATAAAATTATGTACTGCAGGAATTTGCCATATTTCTCATACTTGCAAGAATAATTTGCAAAAACAGAAAGTCATGAGAAGTATGGCAAATACTTCAGTTTTGATTCTTGCAGTTTTGATTCCTCTCCTTTCTTCAGTTTTGATTCCTCTCCTTTCTTCCCCCATCTCCAGTCTTCAACTTCTTCTACTTCTTAGTTTTTTGCTGCTCATTGAATGATGTTTGAAGTTGGACAATAATTTATTTATTAAATTTATAGAACCACGTGATGGATGGTGGTAGTGTATTACTGATGGACGAGGAGACAGACTAAATCAAGATACAACACTTTGAAATGATTTGCAACGAAAATTGCAATTGTTTCTAAAGTTTCTACCTGTCCTACTGACCAAAAACTGCATTGTCTAATAGCTAAGAAGGAGGAAGCTAGATCAAGAAAAAGCATCAGCCTCTGTGGGTTATTTTAAGGGATATTTTTGCCAGGGAGAAATAATGATAATGGATCACGCTGGTCTTGGAGGGAAAAGTATATTCTCATAATAGCTTTGTTCTCTGGAAACTATCACCTTGCCTTTGGGGTTTTCTTTCCAACATGAAAGCATTCCCAGGAGAGCATTGCATGTTAATGCATGAAATTTTCTAGCCCTTAAATTTAATGTCATTGACTCATTCGTTTCTTTCATCTTTTTTTTCAAGTGAATGACTGAGATCGAACCTCAACATACTATATTAAATTGCTTAAGCAATGTACATAAATTTGTCACTCAAACAATACCACTGGGCTTATGAATGTCATCTCGAAGCAAAAACTATTATTTTCAAAGGCAGAACCAAAATAAGCTCCCTAGGTACAATATTTCTCCATTCATTACAAATCCCACTATTATGTCTTTGGAACTAAACAAATAAACTAACATTGTATTTTTAAAATGTTATATTTATAAATAAACTTCTGAATGACAATTTCTTTTCTGGCATTCTGAACAGTCAGGATTTTGATTTATACCCATGGTGCTAACAAATCATAAATAAGACTTTGAGCTTTTAATTATTCTGATTAAAGCATACAATAATAAATACACATATCTTGGACTTTTAAGTTTGGTGGTGCGTTGCTTTTACAATCGTGGAATAAATAGAAAACTTCACTTTATTTATATATGAACCTAATCCATATTATACTCAGTCACAGTTGAGAAACTATGATTTATTGACAAAACCATAACTGTCAAGAGTTCAACATATTAAGTCATAAATCCTTATTTAGAAACCACAATGTTTGTGTAAATGTAATATGTCAGGTCAGGTCAAACAAAACAAAACTGCATCATTTAATCAGTAACATGTATAGAGGGAGTACAAAATATCAAATAACCCTTATAGCAGCTTGTCTGCAGTTCCACATCTTTTGCATGCATGTGAATCATTCATGCATCTACAAAAGCAGCAGAGTTTCTATTGTGCTGCCACATCTTGACTTTTTTTGAATTCTCTGGACACTTGGACTTATGTCAGTGTGTGAATACTATCACTTCCTCTCTGTGTGTCTAAAATATAAGGATTTGAACAGAAAATGTTAAGACTTCTGTAAAATACTGAGGTTTTTTTATAAGCCTCGCAAAATGCTTTCTATAAGCCTATGTAGAAAACAGAGAAATTTGCAAGCAGAAAAAGGAATTAAAAAGTATAACCCATCCCTGCACCTTCTTGGAATTCAGATTTGAAATAATTATCTATAAAGAGGTCACAGTCCCACTATAAGGGCTTTGGTAGTGACCATATTAAGTGTTCTTCTGCACATGAATGAATTCTGAGCATCTCTTTGACTTCTGGACCTGGATAATATGAAACCTCCTCTTTTAAGTTCCAGTTTGGAATTTCCGTTTCATCTTAAGCAAAAAAAAATATATCAACCCTACTCCACAGTGCTGCTGGGTCCCAAGTGGTATTTCATATCTATATTTGACAGCCAAAAAGGATGATAAGTTTCAAAAGGTCATGGGGTCCCTCTTTAAAAGCATCAGGCTGCAGATATTCAGCCAATGTTTCCAACGACAGCATTGGCAGTTACATCTCTGGGAACCAGAACCTGAAACAGAAATTTTAAAAAATTGATTTTTCTTTCTCTCCATCCTACCTTAGAAAATATAACTAGCAAGTTGGCACTACATGGCATTGCAAAAGAACTATGGGATTAAAGCTGCCATGGGTGCATGGTCTAATGCCCTTTACATGTTGTCCTTGATTTACAATCATTTGTATAATAATTATTGAAAGTTATGATGACACTGACAGTAGTGACTTACAATTGGTGCTTGCACTTACAGTTTTCACAATCATGTGATCAAAATTTGGTAACTGGGATGTATTTTTTAATGGTTGCAACATCCCAGAATCATGTCATTGTCATTTGTGACCTTCCCAGCTGGCTTCCAACAGGCAAAGTCAGTTGGGGAAGTCAGATTGACTTAATGCCATACAATTCATTTAACAACCATGATAATTTGCTTAAAGACCAATTGGGTGTGACTTGCTTAACGACTGTATCATTTAGCAACAAAAGTTCCAGCCTTAATTGTGGTCATAACTTGAAAACTATCTGTAACTGTGGCCCAAGGAATGTGGCAGAGTAAGCAAACAGGCTGCTTTAAAAATAAGACGCTCATCCACTCAAAGAGGAAATGTTTCATGACACTATAGCAGATGGGATTTTTTCCGCCAACCTGGTATCCTCCATGTATGTTTGAGAACATTCTGCGAACTGCAAGCTTAGCAGAGAAAGTGTTGGGCTTGGATGGCAAAATCTTAGGGTTAAATCTTTCTCCGGTCATAGAAACTCATTAGGTGATTTAGGATTCTGAATTATTTCTCAGCCCAGCTTCTTACCCGGTGTAAGGTTCAGATGAAAGGACACATTCTGTGTAATTGACCTTGAGCTGCTTTAGAAACAAGGTTGGACCATAACAATCCCACTGGATATAAACTTTGAGTCCAAAGTGTCCATTAGCCTACATGGTAAATAAAGTTACTGTTTAGTTTCAAATTAGTAAAATAAATGAATTAAGTTTAAACACAAACTACAGAAAGATGCAGTTACAGTCTAAACTAAACTGAACTGAACTGAACTGAACTGAACTGAACTGAACTGAACTGAACTAAGCTAAGCTAAGCTAAACTAAACTAAGCTAAGCTAAACTAAGCTAAGATAAGCTAAACTAAGCTAAACTAAGCTAAGCTAAACTAAACTAAACTAAACTAAACTAAACTAAACTAAACTAAACTAAACTAAACTAAACTAAACTAAACTAAACTAAATTAACTAAAGCATAAAACCTTATAATAATGGCTATAGTCTAACCGTACAAAAGCCAGCTGGATAACTTTGGGCCAATCACTGTCTCCAGCCCAACCCATTTCATAGTGTATTTGTTGGAAAAAAGAGGAGGTGAGACCATTTGACATATATACTGTCTTGAGTTGGCCAAAACTACAAGTGAGATAAAAATCTAAAATACCAATAATAATAGGCACCTTGGGTACAATTCCAAAACAATTGGAATACCATTTGAACATCATTGACATTGATAAAATCACCACGAGTCAATTGCCAAGGGTAGGTTTTCTTGGAACAACTTACATCATATGGCCAATACCTTTAACACCATCAAGCATCAACATCTGCCTCTCTCAGGATCTTGGGAAGAACTGAATAGGTGGATAAAAATGCCATATCCAATCTAAACATCTGGCTGACTATGCAACCAAACATAATAATTTTAAAAACATGATAAATGCAAACGTAGCACAGAATGCTATATTTGTTTACTCAGAAGGAACTGTAAAAAACTGCATTCACACAAGAGACAACCTTTTCTGTTTTGGCCACAGAAAAGCTTGAATCTTCCTCAACCAAATAAAAAGCAAATGGGGTGAAACAACAGCAAAACTCAACAATAGTCCCAGTATTAAAAGTTTCAGATGCAAAAATGATCAGTAAAGAAGCAAGGTTAGAGTAAAACTCAGGCTGGAGTGAAGTGAATCAAAGCAATAAGACAAGACTTCAGCATGCAGTTGAAGGCATATATGAATCAAGCTACTGCTCCAGAAAATTGTGTCCATAAAAACCCGAGAGAAGACAGAGGACAAAATCAGCATCCTGTAGCATGATGTAAGCTCTATCCCTTTCCCTTTCATATCTGCATCATAGTGTACAGTACAGTAGTATGCACACTATAAATATACAAAAGTATGAAGGCTATTGCTTAGCGCATTGTAAGCCGCCCTGAGTCTCCGGAGAAGGGCGGCATATAAATCAAATTAAAAAAAAAAAAAGAGGCAGGGATTCAGTGGTGAAATCTGGCCGGATCTATCCGGCTCGCGCAAACTGGTAGCGCCGGTGGTGGGAGCTCCACTCACCCACCGGGATGTCATTGCATCCCATTTTTTATCCTCTGCACATGCGCAGAAGGCTCTGAGCATGCGCAGAAGAGGCGCGTGCGTGCTTCTGTTTCCGAACCGGTAGCAAAGGTAAATGGATTTCATCACTGCAGAGATTGCTTTTTAACAACACAATATTGCTTTTGTTATTTTATAAAGTGATGGATCCTGCAGATGTCAATGGTTCTAGACCAGATTCACTTTTTTACAATGTTACCTTAGAAGCTGTAAGATTCCATTCTTCTTGCAACTGCCTAGCTTGATAATTATACTGTGAAAAAAGATTTTGGAATAGTAACCAACTGAATATGTCAATGAAACCTCAATCATCTAGGCCAAAGGTATCTAAAATGTTGAATCATAGCAACTGGACCAAAATTTGTTCATCTGAGACGTTTTGCTTCCCATCCAAGAAGCTTCATCAGTCAAAATAAAAGAAAAAAATAGTTAGGAGAGAGTCGAAGAATAGTTGGAATGTATCAGCTCTTGCCACATCAACTTCAGGGGTTTCTCCCCAAAATGTGTCAATAAAGACTTAATCATCCAGGTAAAAGGTATCTAAAATGTTGAATCATGGCAACTGGACCAGGGATGAAATGTAAATTTTGTTAGTACCGGTTCTGTGGGCGTGGCTTGGTGGGGGGGTGGGGTAAAATGACTGGGTGGTCATGGTCAACTTTTTTTTTTTTTTACTTTTCAAAGCATTTTTTCTAATGCTTTGAAAAGCCTCTCTGCCGATCAGGCAACTCAGCTGGGATCGTCAGAGAGGCTTTTTAAAAAATGCCTCTCTGCTGATCAGGCAACTCAGCTAGGATCATGAGAGACTTTTCAAAGCATTTTTTTTAACCATCTCTTCGGCCAAGAGGTTGCAGAAAAAAAATGCTTTGAAAAGCCTCTGAGGATCCCAGCTGAGCCACACAATCATCAGAGGCTTTTTTTAAAAAACTTTTAAAAGCATTTTTTTTTGTTGGAAGAGGTTGTAGAAAAAATGCTTTTAAAAGTTAAAAAAAAAAAAGCCTCTGCTACCAGTTCTCCGAACCACCCGCTGCCATCACTACCGGATCAAGTGATCCGGTCCGAACTGAGAGCATTTCATCACTGAACTGGACCCAGAAACCCTGAAGTTGGTGTGACAAGAGTTGGTATTTTCCAGTGACTTTCTGACTCTCTGCCTAATTTTTTTTTTTTTTTACTTTTACTGATGAAGCTTCCTGGATAGAAAGTGAAATGTCTCAGATTAACAATTTTTTATCCAGTTGCTATGATTTAACTTTTTGATAGCTAATTGAATATGAGTCAGCTCTGTTATGTGGCTTCAAAAAGGACAAATGTAATTTACTACTTTTTTTTTTTTTTTGGCACTGATCAGATTTCATCTCAAGAACTGTTTTAATTCTGGCTACCTTATTTTAGAAGGACTTAGGAAAAATTAAACAACTTCAAAGAAAGGCAAGCAGGATGATTGGGAAATAATTCCTATGAAAAGAAATTCAAGAACTGAAAATGTTTACTATGAGGACTGAAGAGTGACATGCTAATAGAATAACAGAATTGGAAGGGACCTTGGAGGTCTTCTAGTCCAACCCCCTGCTTAGGCAGGAAACCCTACACCACTTCAGACAAATGGTTATCCAACATTTTCTTTAAAACTTCCAGTGTTGGAGCGTTCACAACTTCTGGAGGCAAGTTGTTCCACTGATTAATTGTTCTAATTGTCAGGAAATTTCTCCTTAGTTCAAAGTTGCTTCTCTCCTTAATTAGTTTCCACCCATTGCTTCTTGTCCTACCCTCAGATGCTTTGGAGATTAACTTGATTCCTTCTTCTTTGTGGCAGCCCCTGGGATATTGGAACAGTGCTATCATGTGTCCCCTAGTCCTTCTTTTCATTATCCTTCTTTTCATTATCCTTCTTTTCATTATCCTTCTTTTCATTATCCTTCTTTTCATTATACTAGACATACCTAGTTCCTGCAACCATTCTTCATATGATTTAGCCTCCAGTCCCCTAATCATCTTTATTGCTATTCTCTGCACTCTTTCTAGAGTTTCCACATCATTTTTACATCGTGGCGACCAAAACTAAATGCAGTATTCCAAGTGTGGCCTTACCAAGGCATTATAAAGTGGTATTAACAGTTCACATGATCTTGATTCTATCCCTCTGTTTATGCAGCCTAGAACTGTGTTGGCTTTTTTGGCAGCTGCTGGCTCATATTTAAATGGTTGTCCACTAGGACTCCAAGATCCCTTTCAATTACTACTATTGAGCAAGATACCACATATATTGTACCTGTGCATTTTGTCTTTCTTGCCTAAATGTAGAACCTTACTTTTTTCACCATTGAATTTCATTTTGTTAGATAGCACCCAAGGTTCAAGTCTGTCAAGATCCTTCTGTATCTTAAGCCTATCTTCTGGAATGTTGGCTATTCCTGCCAGCTTGGTGTCATCTGCAAATTTGATGAATTCCCCATCTATCCCCTGGTCCAAGTCATTGATGAAGATGTTGAAGAGTATTGGGCCTAGAACAGAGCCTTGGGGTACTTCACTGCATACTTCCCTCCATGTAGATGCAGTTCCATTGAGGACTACACATTGAGTGTGGTTGGTCAACCAGTTACGAATCCAACTGATGGTGATGCTGTCTAACCCACATTTTTCTACTTTATCTAGTAGTAAGTTATGGTCTACTTTATCAAGTGCCTTACTGAAGTCCAAGTAAATTATATTGACAATATTCCTCTGGTCCACTAATTTTGTCACTTTGTCAAAGAATGCAATAAGATTAGTCTGACATGATCTGTTTTTGACAAACCCATGTTGGCTTTTGGTTAACCTTGTTTGCTTCTAGGTGTTTGCTGATTCATTGCTTTATTATTTTTTCAGGAATCTTCCCTGGTATTAAGATCAGGCTGATAGGTCTGCAGTTTCCTGGATCTATTTTTTTTCCCTTTTTTGAAGATGGGAACTGCATCAGCTCTTTTTCAGTCCTCTTCAGTTTCCTGGTGCTCCAGGATCTTTGAAAGATATAGTACAGTGGTTCTGAGATCTCGTCTGCCAGTTCCTTCAGAACCTTGGGGTGTAATCCATCTGGTCCTGGTGATTTGAACTTGTCTAGGGTAGACAAGTATTCACTTATCATTTTCTTCCCTATTTTAACTTGTGTTCCTAATCTGTTTTTTTGTGGTGCTGTTTCTGATAGGTTGGACTATTTTTTCCCTTTGTGTAAAGACAGATGCAAAAAAATGAGTTTAGTAGTTCTGCTTTCTCCCTGTTGCTTGTCATCTTCTTGCCACTTTCTCCCAGCAATCGACCAATTGTTTCCTTGACTTTTTTCTTGTTTTTAACATGTTGGAAGAAGCTTTTTTTTTGTTGTTATTTTTTACTTCTGTCGCAAGCCTTTGTTCATTGTGAGCCTTAGTTTTCCCCACTTCATCTTTATAGGCTCGGGCTATTTGCTGATATTCTGCCTTAGTTATTTGCCCTTCTTTCCACTTTTTATACTTGTCCTTTTTGTCTTTCAGTTTGTCATAGAATTCTTTATGCAGCCATGCTGGTTTCTTTTGAGAGCTGTTATTTTTCTTCTTCATTGGTATTGTACTAGACTGGGCTATTATAATCTCACTTTTCAAAATTTCCCAAGCTTCTTGGGTTGTTTTCCCCTTGAGGATTCTCATCCATAGAATCCTTCCCAAGCTCTCTCTAAGTTTATTGAAATTTGCTCTCTTAAAGTCCAAGACTCTAGTATGACTTTGTTCTACTATTTGTGCTTGCATAATGTTGAATTCCAATACTGCATGATCACTTGCCCCCAAGGTTCCTGTAGCTTCAACACCTTCTATCATTTCATCTCTGTTAGTGAAAATTAAGTCCAATATTGCTGATCTCCTTGGTCCCTTCTCTACTTTTTGGGAAACAAAATTGTCTGCTAAGTTTCTTAGGAACCTGTTGGATCTTCCACTTGGTGCAGAGTTGTCTCCCAGTTGATGTCAGGGTAGTTAAAATCCCCCATTACAATTGTGATGTGCTTCCTACATACCTTAGTTAGCTGACTAGCAAAACGTTCATCTATTTCCTCAGTTTGGTTGGGTGGCCTATAGTATAGACCTGTGGCAATGTCATTCCTCCTACCCCCCCCTTTTGATATTGACCCAAATGCATTCAAGATAACTTTCATCATTGTTGTGCTCTATGTCTGTAGAGATATAGTTATTTCTTATATATAGTGCAACTCCACCTCCTCTTTTATTTGGTCTATTTCTTTTAAATAATTTAAATCCCTCTAGCTATATATTCCATTTGTGGGTTTCAGATTCCCACCAAATTTCCATAATGGCAACAATATCATATCTACCCTCATTCACTTGAATTTCTAATTTACTCTGTTTATTCTTTATACTCTGTGCATTGGTGTATAGACGCTTGAGTCAATTTTGATTGACCCTGTGTTTACTGTCTACATAACCTATGTTGTGCCTGACTGCCCCTACTTTCTTGCCATCTGTTTGATTAGTGCACTTGGTATGACATGATATCACTCTTCAAATGTCTGAAAAGATAATGCACAAAATATGATCAAGGCTTATTCTTTAGTGGTGTGTAAACCATTCTCACATCAAGGGCTTCATAATGGGTGTTGGTGCAAGCAGTACACCTCTCCATGTTAGAGAGTAACAATGCAGCAGCATTTTTTTCTGGAACTACATATGAGAGATAAGATTGCTATTTAATTGAGATAACATGAGATAACATTAAAGATTATTCATGATGTTTCATCTTTTCAACCCAGTGTAGTCTTTGTGATGTACCTGTCTGGTTTCCTAGTGATTGACATCCTGCTTGTGGTTTCACTTACAGTTGTAATATGAAGAATCTCTTATCAGTGTCACACTGGCAGTCTTTTGCACACAGTTCATTAAAGTTGGCTGCTTATCAGTCCATGGCAGTGAATGCCTAAAAACACCCAGAGACAGATCAATTTTACTACCTAAGCAAAAAGGTTAAATCTCAATTTCTCTATTTCTGCCACCATGGAAGATGTTGTAAAAAACATAAGGAAGGGAAGTAGTGTGGAGAGGAGAAGGTGAGATAAGAGTGAGCCAACTGTGCTCCTGCATCTTTTTTTAACACCCAAAATAGTTCTCTTCTGCTGATTTATTCACATCTGTCCAGAAGACCTGGCTGCCTCAAACATAGGCTACATAGCTTTTGTTTCTGTGGCGAGATCTCGCCTGTTTAAACTGTTATTCAATTGAAACATGAAGTGACATCTAATCCTGGATTGGAAGCTAGATAGTCCAGAATTATCATTAAAGGGAAATAACCAGGATTACTAGTGCTCAATTAAAACAAACATGAGATAAGGGCCAAGTTGTCAATGTAGGTGAAGAAGAAATTATCCAGCAGATGGTAGTACAAAGAAAATTTCAGTAGAACAGGGCAGGGGTGTCAAACTCGCATGCTGGCTACTCCCATCCTCTGGTTTAGTGAAGGGGGGGAGTTGTGATATGTCACGTGACGACAATGTGATACCACGGGTTTGACAGCCCTGGAATAGGGTAACTGCTAAATTAAAACTTAACTTTGAATCATCATTAATTTTGACACTGTACTTATTATTTACTCAGCAGAAGGCATAATTCTTTTGCTGTAACTACAATGCATAAAAGATTTCAGAAAGAAATTTCCATAAAACAGGCTTGGAGACAGACATTGTCTGAGACAGACATTGATGAATGCTGAATTGTTCTAAAGCTTGATTTCATCCTTGCTTTGATAATACTTGGGCCCTTGGTGTTAATAAATGCACCCTTTAAAATAGTAGTATTAACTATTTACATTTGCTGTTTATTTCCACATTCAGTTATTCACTGATTTATGAAAAAAATAAACAATATTAAGTCATAGAAAACATTCCACGAAAGTTTATATTTCTTTTCTGTTAACTTTTGATTGCTTACAGATTGAAAGATTTGGAACAAAAACATAGAAATGTTATTATTCCCCACTTAAAAAATGGAAAGAAATTTCAATTCCTAGAATGTTCATTTAAGAGAAAATTTAGATTATTGTTTGTTCAATTTATGTGCCACTCATCTCATCTTTGAAAAGATCAAAAATTAGAAATATGTCAAGCCTAAATCTAAAACTTTAAACAGAGATAATATTAGTCAATGGACTAATATAATTGGTAAATTTGATGCTTTGAATATATTCCAGCCTTCAGCATCAGCCATTAAGTTAGAGTTATCATATCAGGGTTGCAATAATCTAAACTGTAGCTAGCTGGCACTACAGAGACAAACAATCTAACTCTTTCCTGCATTACAATAGATACTTAGATTTTTCTGGCTAAGGTGTGATTGCTCTACATAAGTAAGAGCACATGCCTTTGGCTCACATGTAAGTCATTTAGATATCTTGAAGAAAGAGCATGGTGAGTTCTGTAGATATGAAAAAGATGCCCAATAAAATCA
Source organism: Ptyas mucosa (assembly GCA_012654045.1). Classification (NCBI taxonomy): domain Eukaryota; kingdom Metazoa; phylum Chordata; class Lepidosauria; order Squamata; family Colubridae; genus Ptyas; species Ptyas mucosa. The sequence goes on along the minus strand of WNWU01013629.1, from coordinate 10,120,622 downwards.
GCTGGGTTACCTTGGGCCAGTCTTTCTTTCTCAGCCCACCCAACTCACAAGGTTGTTGTGGGGAAAACAGGAGGAGGAAGATGTGTTGGATGTGTCCACTGCCTTGAGTTATTTGTAAAAATAATAAAGGCAGGATACAAATTAATAAATAAAAAAAAAATAACATAAAACACATGCCAGACTCTGATGTACCATCCAACAATAGTAATAGCACATAGACTTGTATACTGCTTCACAGTGTTTTACAGCCCTGTCTAAGCAGTTTACAGAGTCAGCATATTGCCCCCAACAATCTGGATCCTGATTTTACTAATCTCGGAAGGATGGAAGGCTGAGTCAACCTTGAGCCTGGTGAGAATTGAACTACTGGCAGTTGGCAAAGTTAGTCTGCAATACTGCATTGTAACCACTGCGCCGCCACCGCACAAAATAATGCAATGCATCTGCAGTCATTACACAATAATTTCTTTAAACCTTCTCAAAAGACTGACTAAGTTGATGAAAGTATGCATTAACTATTATGTAAACTGTTGGTAAAGCATTTAAGGATTCCGTTGGAGCAGCAGACCAAAATGGCGGCTCAGCAGTGAACCCCGAGCTTAGGGAGGTGATGTTTGGCATTTTCAGGGGTGTTGGGGGTCAGTTAACCATCTTCTGACCTCCTCCCAGCGAGCCGAGGTGCTGCCGGCTCGATAGAGCCGTGGATGGAGCCTGAGGAACAGCTGACTGTCAAGGAGGAGGTTAAAGGATGGCATGGAGAACAATCGGACCTGACTGTTGGGGCCTAGGTGGCTGCCATGACAACAATGATGCTGGCAGGAGTACCGGGGCAGCTAGAGAACCACGGTTTGGAGGCAGGCTTGGGCTCCATCGGCAGCAGCGCGGAGGTGGTGGTGATGGCTACAGTGGCAGAGTTGACTGCAGTGGCAAAGGCATTGGCACCGGGAGCGGCAGCAGTACCGGAGGCTTGGCTGCAAAGATGCCCCCGTTGTTGATGAAGAAGAGGGCAGCATTACAAACGTTAGGATCCCTCAGTTTTTGAGGGATCTGGACACTTCCTCCTTTTTCTGAAACATGAGAAGGGGCTTAACAACTTAATGGGCTGAATGGGCTGAAGATCAAAGTTATGGGGAAGGGACTGAGGATTGTTAGCTGGGGGATGACAGTCGGTCTCTCCCTTAACTGTTCCTCCCTCCCTTATTAGACTTAGCCCTAATATGGCCACTCAGCATAAATTTACAGCTTTTGATTAATCTGCAGCCTTATTACAAACTGGGGATGGTGACTTATTTTCCCCCTTGACTGTCCCTCTCTCCCCTTATTTGATCTAGGTCTATTACGACCACTCAGCATTAACTTGCAATCTTGGATCGATCTGCAGCTTTATTTAAACACCTATCCTCCAAAACTACTCTGATCATTCAACCCTATGTACTCTGTCCAATGGCTCCACCTTACTTTTTTGATCTAATCCTCAGCCATCGCTGGTATCAGGACTGGAGGAGATACAGACATCGAGAGTCTTGGATTATGGTGAGATAGATCACCTTCTCTTTGTTTACATGATGCTGGTTTAGTCACCATGAGAGGGCAACCCTTTGAGACTTCTATCCCCACCTCCTTTTTTGGATGGATTTACTACAACCACAAGACTTCCCATCGTCGTGAGAGGGCAATGATGTTCTGATGTAATGACACTTGTAACATACTGGTCTTCCTTTAACATCTATTCCCTCCCTTATTTTAATTTACCTGTCTTAACCATCTCCAACACTCTTAGAAGAAAATGATCCTGCATCTCCTTCAGCTCGCTCCTATCTTCGATGTATTCAACTGCGGAGCTTCTTGCACTGCGAGATTCCCCCCTCTCGCATGTCTGGCCCTCTCAGTTATCGAGGGCCGCCCTTGAGGATGGGTTTTGGAACCCCAAGAGGTGGTTTGCAAAAAACTGATTGCTTTGGGGTTTTTTAGATAAATTTTTAACTTCTATTTCAAGGGGTTCTGGGAGGGATTGTGGGAATGGATCTGGGGGGATCCATAAATCCACTGAATGGGGTAATGGGTCTGATGATCATGGCGGGGAGGACAGGGACAGAAATTTGACAAGGATACAGGGGGACGAAACAATGGGCATTAGTATAATAAGTGGGAGGGGCAGATATGACGGTAGCAGGAGGCCATATTATGTTTTGGGAGTGCGCACTCACTGTTTGCGAGTGATTGCACACTCCGACCCCCAAAGCATTCCTCGTTCCCCAGGTTGTTCAGAGTCTCAGGCCCTGAGTCCATGGCTGATGTTGTGTAATGCCAGGTCAGTGGTAAATAAAGCCCCGCTCATTCACGATCTTATTTCGGAGGGGGGTGCTGACCTGGCAGGGATTACAGAGACCTGGTTAGGCCAGGAGGGAGGAGTTCCCGTGCATTCCATCAGCCAAGGACTCAGGGAAGGGGTGGGGGAGTGGCAGCAATTATTAGAGAAAGTCTTTGCCCAAGTGAGGCCACTGTTCCTCAGATAGCTGGATGTGAGTCCCTCCTTGTAAAGTGAGGTCAGGGGATACAGATGGGCCTACTGATCACATACCTGGCTCCCTGCCATGTGACGGCAGTCCTGCCTGAGCTGCTTGACATTATAGCCAGGGTGGTGGTGGAAACACCCAGACTTATTGTTATGGGGGATTTTAACCTGCCATCTGCTGGTGAGATGTCGGAGGTGGCTCAGGAGTTCATGGCTTCCATGACGGCCATGGACCTGACCCAGGTAATTCAAGGCCCCACCCACTTGGGGAATCACACTCTGGACTTGATTTTTGTCTCGGATTAGTGGCTGAATGATCTAAGAATAGGGGATCTAGACATCAAGCCCTTGTCATGGTCTGATCATTCTCTCCTTCACATGGACTTTCAGGTCACTATCACCAACCGCAGGGAGACGGAACCAACCGAGTGGTTCCGTCCCAGGCGCCTGATGGACCCCAAGAGGTTCCTGACGGAGCTTGGGCCATTTCCTGAGACTCTGGCTCACAACTCGACTGAGGACCTGGTGGTGGCCTGGGACAGGGCAGCTACTAGGGCCTTGGACTGCATCGTGCCTTTGCGGCCTCTGACCCGATGCCGATCTCAACTAGCTCCTTGGTTTTCTGAGGAGCTAAGAGAGATGAAGCATCGTAAAAGATGCCTGGAGAGTGATTGGAGGACAAGCCGATCTGAATCTGACCGAACACAGGTGAGATCTTCTATTAAGACCTACCTAGTGGCGATAAAAGCGGCGAAGTCTAGCTACTTCTCCACTCTTATTGCATCTGCAGAGAACCGCCCAGCCGAACTGTTTAAGGTGACTCGCTCACCCTAAACTTCAGGTGGGAGTGCGTGAAGACCCCTTACAGGGTTGAGCTGAGGATGTTGTGCAATTCCTGCATGATAAAGTTGCTCAGATTCAGGAAGGCCTGGACTCCGATTGGGTAGATCCAGGGGAGGAGATGGGAGTAGGTCCTGAGAGTGTTATCTGGGAAGAGTTTGACTCTGTGGCTCCTGAGGATGTGGACAGGATTCTGGGCAAGCTTAGCGCTGCCACATGTTTATTGGACCCGTGTCCCTCCTGGTTGGTACTGGCCTCCCGGGAGGTTACACGAGGCTGGCTCCAGGGGATTATAAATGCTTCTCTGAGTGAGGGTGTCTTTCCCACCACCTTGAAAGAGGCGGTTGTGAAGCCCCTCCTCAAGAAGCCTTCCCTGGACCCAGCTATATTATCAAATTATTGTCCAGTCTCCAGTCTTTGCTTCATTGTGAAGGTTGTTGAGAGTGTGGTGGCACAACAACTACCCCGATACCTGGATGAAGCTGTCTATCTGGATCTGTACCAATCGGGCTTCAGGCCACAATACAGCACAGAAACGGCATTGGTCGCATTGGTTAATGATCTCTGGAGGGCTCGGGACAGAGGTTGTTCCTCTGTCCTGGTCCTATTAGATCTCTCAGCGGCTTTTGATACCATCGACCATGGTATCTTATTGCACCGGCTGGAGAGGTTAGGAATAGGGGGCACCGTGCTTCGGTGGTTCTCCTCCTTCCTATCTGACCGTTCACAGTTTTTGTTGGCTGGGGGGCAGAGGTCGACCTCGAGGCACCTTATTTGTGGGGTGCCACAAGGATCAGTCCTCTCACCCCTTTTGTTTAACATTTATGTAAAACCGCTAGGCGAGATCATCCGTTGTTTCGGGGTGAGTGTTCATCAGTATGCTGATGACACACAGCTATACATCTCCACCCCGGACCACCCCAATGATGCCCTTACTGTGATGTCCCATTGCCTGGAGGCTGTGCGGATCTGGATGGGGAGAAACAAACTCAGACTCAACCCCTCCAAGACCGAGTGGTTGTGACTTCTGGCATTCTGGTATAGTCAGCTGGTACCATCACTGACAATTGGGGATGATATCTTACTTCCCACAGAGAGGGCTGGCAACTTAGGTATCCTCCTGGATTCACAGCTATCTTTAGAAGAGCACATGACAGCCGTGGCCAGGGGGGCCTTTTATCAGGTTCGCCTGATCCGCCAGTTGTGTCCCTTTCTGGATCAAGGCGCCTTGCGTACAGTCACTCATGCACTAGTCACCTCCCATATGGACTACTGTAATGCTCTCTACATGGGGCTCCCCTTGAAGAGCACCTGCAGGCTCCAGCTGGTCCAGAATGTAGCCACACAGGTGATTATAGGCGCAACTTGTTACACCCATGTAACACCTCTCCTGTGCGAGCTGCACTGGCTCCCGGTGGTCTTCTGGGTGTGATTCAAGGTGTTAGTCATCACCTTTAAAGCGCTCCATGGCTTAGGACCTGGGTACCTACAAGACCGTCTTCTGCCACCAATAGCCTCCCATCGACCAGTTTGTTCTCACAGGGAGGGACTACTCAGGGTAGCATCAGTCAAATCATGCCGACTGGCGACTCCCAGGGGGAGGGCCTTCTCTGTGAGGGCTCCAACCCTTTGGAATGAACTGCCCGCAGAGATACGGAATATCCCTGATCTCCGTGCTTTCCGCCGTGCCCTCAAGACCCTGATGTTCCAACAGGCGGGGCTAAACATGAACATGTGAATGATCTTTTAAAATATACACCACCTTGAGTCCTACAGGAGAAAGGCGGTATATAAATATAATAAATAAATAAATAAATAAATTTAAAAACTGCTTACAGTAGAAATTTAAATTGGAATAAACATACTATTTTTGTATATATTATGGGTAAATGGATTAGCAGGAGATTCCCACTGCGGTTGATCCCTATTATAAAAGAGATATGAAATAATCAAGTTTCATCTCCAGGTAATTATAAAATGTCATTCCATGAAGAACCTTGTAATGAGATAAAGATTAGCTGTTCTTCAGCAATGATCCTAAAATTGATTTATATATAGTAATCCATGGAGTGTAACTCTAACTAGGTTGTTTGAATTTAATTGATTCCCCAGGAATTAAGTGTCATTTCATATTTCTGTGATGCTTTGGTATGAAAACATCTATTTCAATTAGGTCTTCTAAAACAATTATAGCATGTACAGAAATTGTGCAGGTTCTTGCCCCAGTGAAATAGGGTATCCTCAGAAAAAGACTTGTTATGATATTTGTACAGGAGACAAAACATTACTCACACATCTCAGTGTATTAAAATGGTATAATCATAAGAAAGATCTGAAAGAAAAAAGGAGACCCGTTCTTTTAGTATTTTATATGCTGGTGTTAAATGCAAATGAAAATAAAATAATTGTATTTTCACAGAGATGCTATGTTGACGTAAGATCGCATAAAAATGAATGGTGCCAATAGTTATTTACATGCTGTTGTTTTTTCAGAAATCTGCCTAATAGTCAGAACATACACATGATATATGTTTTACTGGTACAATTCTTATTAGATGTTAGAGCTTGAAGTTAGATAATGTACACTTCAATTTTATATTCGCCTTCTATCGGTTTAACTATTTCAAAGTTAGATTTATAATAATTTACTAATGCTTTGATATTGAAATCTGTGAGATATTAGATTTTTTTTTTTAGTCTAACCTAACCTAGTTTTGGATTAGTTATTGCATTTTATGTACTTGATGAAGACATTCTTAATGACTTGGCTGACACTCAGGGACCAGCTTCAAGTTCTTATAGATCTCCCTCTCCTGCTTTCAGGAGACAAACTGAGAGGCATCTAGAGAAACATACCTGTCAAGAAAGATGATTTAAAAAAAAAACTCATTCTGTATAATAGTGCATTTTTAAAAACCTTAGAAAATGATCTAAGTTAGAAATACCATAAAATGCTGCTTTTGCTATTTTTGCTTTAAGGTATAACACTGATGGCTCTGTCATGGCAATGGATAGGTTTCTTATAATGTGGTTTGAGATCCAGAGAATTTTATTGTAATGGTATTTCTTTTACAACTGTTGGGGTATTCTAGATTGCTAGAACTGCAAGTAAATCTTGTAAGCCTGAGACCTACACCCTTTTGATATATAGAAACGTACATGCATACCAGTGGTGGGATTCAACTGGTTCGCACTGGTTCAGGTGAACCAGTTGTTAAATTACTCACCCACCCCGCTATCAAAGTGAATCCTGGGTGCTGCGCTAGGCTGCAATGGAGAATCAGGCAACTGAGCAGCCAGAGCGATAAGGCCACTTTCCCTCTTTCTTCTCCCTGCTCCTTCTCCTTCCCTTGGGCCAGTGGCTCCATTGTCCATTTCTCCATTGCAGCCCAGCATAGCGCAGTGCCCAGGATCAACTTTGATAATGGGGAGGTAATAATTGTCTGGCCAAACTAACCCCGCAATCTCCCCTACATTGGGCCCAGCTTCGATTGTGCTGGCAACTTAATTCCTCACCCCTCTCACTTTTGCCCGCAGACTGACCAACAACCCCTGCACGCAGCTCCATGGGGGAGGGGAATCCCTTCTTCCACTTCCCCCCAATTCTTCACCTTCCTGCCCAAGCTCTCAGGAGCATTAACTCCTTGTCTCTATGGTAACCTTCCTCCTCATTCCTCGGAAACCTCACCTCTTAAAGGAGCCACATTCAGAAGGCCGAAACAGCCTCAAGACTAACGTACAGACAAGCACCCTTGAAAACAGCCTTTTGAGAAAGAGTAGAAATTTAACAACCAGTTTGCCTTGGGTCAGGTTGGCTGTAACAGGAGGCTCACCCCACATGTGCAGCAGAACTGGAGGATGGGGATGGACCACACCTCCCATGCCAGCCAACCTGACCCTGGGCAAACCGCTTGTTAAATTATTTCAATCCCACCATTGACACATACCCATACACAGACCTGCAAATACAAGTAGCTCTTGACTCTCAACAGTTCGTTTAGTGACCATTCAAAGTTACAATGGTACTGAAAAAGTGACTTACAACCATTTTTTTCACATTTATGACTGTTGTAGCTTCCTCGTGGTCATGTGGTTCAAATTTAGATGTTTGGCAATTTACTCACACTTATGACCGTTGCAGTGACCTAGGATCATGTGATTACCTTTTGCAAACTTCTGACAAGCAAAGCCGATGGGGAAGCCAGATTCATGTTATTAACTTAACAACTGCAGTGATTCACTTAACAAGTGTGTTAAGAAAGGTCATAAAATGAGGCAAAACTGACTTAGCAAATGTCTTACTTAGCAACATAAATTTTGGGTTCAATTGTGGTCATAAGCTGAGGACTACCTATACACATTCTGTCTTGAAACAGGCAAAGAAAGAACAAAATGCAGTTAGTAGTACTGTAGTAGCAGTGTACAATGTAGCATATTATATTTTACAATATAAGAGAAAAAAAAGAATAAAATGTATAACAGTACAAGAACAATAAAAGATTTTCAATTAAATAGGTATGGTAAGATTATTTTAATTTCTTTTTTCAAATTTAGCCATAGTGCACATATGCCAAAAGTATTGTTCTCCTATGTAATAAAGGACCAATAATGAGTGATTGGAGTTTGGATGTTGGATCTATACATCTTGACAGTTGAATTTATCCTGTCCTCAGGTTAACTGAGCCATACGACTGATTACACACATTCATTGGAACAAAAGTTTCCCAAAAGATAAATCAACCAATAGGTAGATGGAAAGACATGAGAAGGGTTTAATGAAATAAATAATAATACAACAGGCTCTGTATCAACCAAGAAAAGACCCAAGAGATCTTGAAAGTTTACCAATCTAAATTGAAAGATGCTTTAGTCAGTCTTGCCTGGAGGACCTGGACGGTTATATCAGCTGCCATCGCTGCCACTTAGTATATTTGTCTTTGGACAGTAGGACTTCCATGTCCCTGAATCCCGCAGTAACATGGAAGTCACGTAATGAAAACTTAAAATCAGACAGTGAGCAAAAGAAGAACTATGTTTGGAAGATAAATCTTCTATATATGGAGAAGCAGACTAAAAATACTGTAGTGTAAGCCAAATAGGCTGAACCAGGTAAAATATTTTGTTTTCCTTCTCCCCAACTACTCTAGAAGCAAACATATAACATGCATCTAGATCTGAAAGAAAACAGAACACTCTTAGGCTCTGGTGACGAAAAAAAAAGAGCAAATATTAAAATATATCGTAAGATCATATTACAAGTGATCTAAGGAGGCAAAAGGAAACACTATTATTTTCTTGAGAGCATCATGGAAAAAATGTTGTTCCGCATGACTCTTTTAAGTCATGGAATAGTTAGAATGGGCAACATGATTTAAGACTGCTGCCTTCAATACAGATCTCTTTTCTGGCACTTGCCAGAGTTTAACAAAAATAAATAAATTAGTAAAAAAATCCACATGGGAAACTGGCATACTGCAAAGCAAAGATCCATTGCAACATTATTTTCTTTCACATGTTTCCTAGAACATAAATGGTAGATATTTTGTATAAATAAACATGGGCCCCCACAAGCATTTTTAGAAAATGAATGTGGTTTAGAGACTGCAACCCAGGACATAGTTTTGAAATATATCAACTTTCACAAGAAGGCAGTAGCAAATGAATTAGGAGGGTTTGATCTTTACCAGTTGCTATCTGCTATGTAGATGTTTTGTGACTGTTCATGCTCCTAAGATGGCTATTTGTGAATAAGCAAGTTGGCCCCAAAAAGATTAAGGATTTTTGATTTAGGTTGAAAGCCTAGGAGCAACCTTTATCATTGGAATAAATACCACTGAAATCCTGTTTCTGGAATTATGACATTTCTTTTCAAGCCTTTCATTAATGGTGCTGAAACTACAGTACTCAGCACAAAATGCACGCTGAGACATATTTACAGACAATGCAATAAATAACATCTCCAAGTTTAGCTGTAACATCTTTAAGATGTTTGTATCTTAGCCTATTTTTCAACCATTACCAAACAAGTTGGTTTTTTGCTGTTGGTTCATAAAACATAGGAATAGCCTTGCAGATTCAGGTCACAGACCATTTAAGTTCATCAGTTGTTTATGAGAGACCTCAATCAGATGATTAGGGAATATTTGTAAACAGAAGTTGGAGACATAATGCTCTTTATCAATATTGTTTAATATTTGAGGACATGCTGTCCCATAACCTGGAGTAATATTGCATGTTTGAAAATAATTGCCTCTGCTAGACCTGGATTGGGTGACACCAGTGTCTGGGAAAAGAAACAGGGGCAAGGGTGGGTTCTACTTACTTTTACTACCAGTTCGCTTTGTGCCTGCCCGTGTGCGCAAGCGAAGCAAGCAGATGCGCAGATCATTTCTGATGATGTCTGTGTCAAGCGGGGGAGCCTTCCGCCAGTTTTACTACCGGTTCTTGTGAACCAGTCCAAACCGGGAGCAACCCACCACTGAGCAGAGGGCATGGATAGCAAAGTTTGTTCCTGTGTAGTTTTCTGTCAAAAGACGCATAGAATTGTTACATAAACTTGTGACAAAAATATGGAACAATTAAGCGAAGATATGGCTAATTCAAAGCAAATGACCCAGTATCAAACTATTCACTAAACATGTATAGTTCTTATCACATTTTATTATTTTACCTTGAACTTTGCTCATGCACACACACACACAAACACAATATGTGTGTGTGCGTATACACATACATATATACATGTATATGTACATATATCAATATGTTTGTGTATAATGACCAGCTTATTTATACAATATGTTTGTATAATGAACAGCTTATTTTTTACATATTTCCAATTGAAATACAGTTACATAGTTATTAGAAAAAGGTTACACAAAATATATCTATTTCTGAAACTACCATAGAAAACTCATGTCAGGGAAATTATTTGGGGGAAAAGGAACCAGTTAGAGAGATATTTATATAAGAATTACGAATTTTAGAGGCAAAATTCTGGGGGGGGGAGGGGAGGGAGAATAAGAAAATGAACAAAACCAAACTGATATCTATTTTTGTATTGGTACCATCTTGACTTCTGAAGTTCTTTGATTATTCAGACTAAGGAGCAAAATGTTGAAGGGATAAGGGAGTTAAGCCTGAGTGTGCCCTCAAACAATTATTTCCTTTTTCCTCAAGCAAGGTATCCCTTTAGGCTTAGCTGAATTAGATAACTGGAGAGATGAAAGAAGCAATCTAAAAATATATCTTGTCACATGGTTTGGCACTGATTACTAAATAATGAAAAAACATTGTCCTATTCTAAACAGGTCTTAACTGAAATAAATTTAAATATTTATTACAGTCATATACTTTAATAAATTTTGAAACAAGGGTTGAAATGTACGATGCTTCCAGATTAGTAAATAACCGTTACCTTTTACAGAATTACTATGTTTCTTGTTTCAATGAAACCAGTCATAATGGTAATATGGATTGTGGAAAAACTGGCTGCATTATTGCTCAGGAAGGAGTTTGCCTTGTAACAGTAACAAATGTAACAGTAACAGAGTTGGAAGGGACCTTGGAGGTCATATAGTCCAACCCCCTGCTCACACAGGACACCTGTACTAGGGATTTGAACCACTGAACTACCAACCTTTCTGATCGACAAGCTCAGTGTTTTAGCCACTGAGCCACCTAGTCAGCTCTTGAAGAGCTGTGTATGTTAGCAGAAAAACCAAAATGCATACCTTTACCATGGAGGAAAATATAGAAAATAATAATGGGGTGAAGAGCTGCTAGAATATCTTAACCCTAACCCTAACACAATCCTAACTATTAGAGAGATTATTAGCTTAGAATCCTTACTCTACAGTGTTTTTCAACCTGAGCATTTTTAAGTTGCATGATTTTTAAGTCTTGACTGGGGAATTCTAGGAACTGAAGTCCACGGTTCTTAAAATTGCTGCGGCCATGAAACAGTGCTCTAGAAACAATAGGAAATATAAAATTGATCCTATGATGGCATTTTTTTCTGAAATCTTCATCCTCGGTTGCATCATCTTTTATTTTGAGTGGTGATATTTATTTTCATCATTCATCAGAGCAGATGTATCAATGGAAAGCATCTGAACCAGCTGCCTTGATCTATTTGAATCATTTACCAAAGAAATAAAGAGGCTGATATAGGTTACCCTGGTACTTTTAAGCAATCCCTTATTTATTTTATTTACTCTAATTTTATCTGTGTTCTTGTGTTCTTTTCTAATTGACATTTGAAAGTATCTCAGAATTATTAATTTGAATATTTCATATTAAAATACTGCCAAGAATGGAGATTTCATAGTGCAAAATTAGTTGTATTTATTCTGTGTTCAGTCCCATACCGGGTGAAACATTAACTCTCTGTGTGTTCATCTTTTGTACAATTACTTACGAGTCAATTTCAGGGAATATAATGTCCTTATTTCAGTGTATATATGAATAGTAGTATAGGGAACCCCTACGGCTGGCAATTTATTTCTTTTGTAGAGCCTCAACTAATGCAACCCCATTAGAAGCATGATCAGCTCGCCTTTGGGAAAAAGGCTGCTGGTTTCCCAGCTAAAATAAGACAGCAATTGATAGCTTCAGTGACAAATCACAACACAATAATGCTGATTCAGGAAGCAAAATTTGCAGCAATTGAATATGCTAACTCTGTTATCCACTCTGCTAACAGCCTAACGAGAACTAACAGTATCAAACACCAGCACTAGGGAAAGGCACATTTTCTTCCAGCCTGATATATGCCCGTGATGGTGAACCTATGGCACGGGTGCCACAGGTGGCACACGGAGCCATATTGGTGGGCACGCGAGTGTTGCCCTAGCTCAGCTCCAGCGTGCATGCGCGCACCAGCCAACTGATTTTCAGGCCTTCCGGTCCCATCGGAAGTCGGGAAACTGGCTGTTTCCAGCCTCTGGAAGGCCTCCGGGGGTTAGGGAAGACTGTTTTTGCCCTCCCCAGGCTCCCAGAAAGCCTCTGGAGCCTGGGGAGAGGGAAAAACGGGCCTACCAGGCCCACTGTGCCAAAAGCAGGGGGAAGTGTAGTGGGGTCACGTGTGCATGCGTGGGAGGGCGGGGCGCATTGAATGATGGATGTGGGCACACGCACCCATGACCCCCCCACACTCCCCACGCTTTTGGCACGCGACAGCAAAAAGGTTAGCCATCACTGATATATGCCATACTTCACCAGACTAGTCTGCCTCTCTTCAAAATATAAATGTATATAAATCTGACATCAGAAATGACAATATATAATGATAACTCCTAAACCAGTGAGTGAACATTTTGGTGCCAGGCAGATGTACTGCCATTCACCTGAAAGAAGCAGCACTCAGCAATAAAAAAATACTATAAGAATTGTATTGAATATACAATGAGGCTGACATTCATGAGAAGATGTGCTACTATTTTTCTTGAATTAAATAGAGACCACAGCTTTTTATCGCATAATGTTGTAAACCTTCATCCAACACAATAATGTCTATGTCATTTCTCAAAGGGATTTTTTTAGAACAACTTATGCTTTTTACATTTCCTTCATCTTCTCACTTACACTTACAAAAACATTTTTTTAAAAAACATGCTGCTTTATTAATACAATTTATGCAATAACGGATTTAGAGCCTTTCGAAAAATCTCTCTGCAGTTTTGCTACAAAATTCTGATAGAAGCTCTCTCTAGAAATAAAGTTCTGTGCTATCTTTGCAGTTATTTATGACTAACTTCCTCAACGTTTTTGGAACATTAACATTTTAAGCGACCTTCACTCAGCTAAACAAGTTCCATCTCTTTTTCTGCTCCTTCAACAAGAACTCTGAAATAATAATAATAATAATAATAATAATAATAATAATAATAATAATAAAAATTCCTGGCTCATTATTTCATACATTTGATTAAGAAATGAGATGCATGAATATTTAAATAAAAAAAAGCATGATAGCAACAGAACATAATGGAGTCAACTCATTTCTCAGCAGTCTCCATGAACCAGTAGTACAGATAGTCCTTGACTTATGAACTGAATTGAGCCTGGAATTATACTTGTAAATCATACTGGTTGTTAAGTGAGTTATTGTATGACTGATCTGGTTTTACAACATTTTTGCAGCGGCCATTAAAAATTGCAGTCATTAAATAAACCCATTCCTTTTAACTGGAAATAAATACCACTTTTCAGCAAAAAAAAAAAAAAGGTCATAAATCATGTTCACAGGACTATGGGATAGTGCAAATGGCCATAAATGTGGGCCAGTTACCGAATGTGAATGGGGGGTTTGAAACTTTAAATCAGGGTTGTAAGTATCTTTTTTGACGCCCATCATAACTTCCAATGGTCACCAAGGAACCTGTCATTAAACAAGGATTGCGTGTTATCATAAAAGCATAAATGGTCAGTTCAATTGATAGGCAATGAAGCAAAGTTTGCCCCTGCAAACATATGTACAGGTAGTCCTCAACTTATGGCCACTATTGAGGGTTAGAGTTGAGCCCAAAATTTATGTTCTAAAGTGAGACATTTGTTAAGTGTATTTTGCCCCATTTTACAAGCATTCTTGCCACAGTTGTTAAGTGAATCACTGCAGTTGATAACCTGGTTATTAAGTGAATCTGGCTTCCCCATTGACATTGCTTGTCAGAAAGTCGCAAAATCTCTCTCTATCTCTCTCTCTCTCTCTCTCTCTCTCTCTCTCTCTCTCTCTCTCTCTCTCTCTCTCTCTCATCTATCTATCTATCATCCTTCTATCTATCTATCATCCCTCTATCTATCTATCTATCTATCTATCTACCTATCTATCCATCTATCTATCTAATTTATTTGCCACCCTTCTCGTACTTCATGTAACCCTGAGCAACAATTATGTCATACAAGTTGATAACTCTGCTACTTTGACAGTAGTATCCAAATCATTGCAAAGCCTCCAAAAGAGAATGTATTACTGATAATACATATACATCCAGCAGTTGTTTATTTGCAAGAACAAACAGCCCATTTGAAGTCATTTTTTCCTTGAAATTATTCCATCACGTAATGGACTTCCCAACCTTGCCCTTAATAGTGTCTTCAGACTTGAAGCTGAAGAAGGGTGAAACATGGCATCTATTCCTAGAAGATTCCCCCAATCCTTTGCATCAATGTAATTTCACAGCACTAAAGCAATCCCCTTTGATGTTGCCTTAATAAGCGCCAGATGGGTAAGTAAACAGCACCTGATATAGCATCAAAGCAGAAACTCCTTTGACTCATTTTGATTAGAATCATTTTAAACAAAAGACAGAAGATAGTTTTTAGTAGGAAAATAGTATATATTAAAACTTACATTCTTTATCCCAAAGGGTTGCTACAAAGATAAAGAATGGTCTATATTTTAATCAGAGAACATTTGGGTACTTTATTCAAAAAAAGCCCATACATTCTGTATGTCAAAAGAAAAAATATTTATATCTATAAATCCAGTTAGGATTGCACATATTTCCTTCTCTTTCAGTGGAAATTTTACAAAGACAGAAATATTCCAGCATCCAAATTGTTTTGAGTTAAGTGTTCAATATGATATGAATCTTCTTAGTTTTTGTTAATACTAAATAATTAGGGCTTTGTTTATTTTCAGTTAAATAAATTTGAATTTAAATAATATTGGAATAATCCTATAAAATTAGATTTTAGAAATCCTAAACTATCCAGATTTCCTAATATCATTTATCCTCATAACCTGAATCTACAGAATACTTTATTAAAATAAAATAAACAATATGAAATTAAACAATAGATTGGAACAAATAACAGAAGAAGAAAAATTAGACAGGTTGTACAAACTTTTGCTTTTCCTACAGTGCACAAGCACAAAAGCAAGCTATTTTCATTTCATATTTAAACTCAGTTTCATTTGGCTAGCAAATAAAATAGATTCAGGTTTTCTGAGAGTGGCAAGAAGGCTGTGGTTTGGAAAAATTATAATCACAGCTATATTAGTTTACAAATAGTGGGTGCACACACACATCTAATAGGCAGGAGAAAATATCAGTGTTTGACACTTCTCATGATATTTGAAATATCACCTAATTTTTTCACACTTACACTATACATTGTCGTATGGCTGTTACATAGTTGTCACATTCTAACATAAGAATGTTGTACTGATATACTGCTACTAAGCAGCAATTTGTTTTTGAACCAATATTGTCACTGGGATGTTTGTTACACAAAAGTGTACAACCTGTCTTGCATATTTACCTTTGATAGCCAAACTTGAAAGCTTTGGGGAACATTTCAACAAATTTGTTAATTATCTCACTGTATTCTGAATGGGAGACATTATAGAAAAGTACTTATAAAAAAACATTAACTTTGGATTTTAATTTTAATTTTAATTTATTTCTGCACTGAAGAGAATGAAGCATGAGGTTAATTCATTGCCTTTACTCAACTTATGACCAAAATTTGTGTTGTTAAGTGAGATATTTGTTAAGTTAGTTTTGCTGCATAGTACGACTTTTCTTGCCTCCGTTGTTAAGTGAACCACTGTAGTTGATAAGCTAGTAACTTGATTGTTACCTGAATTTGTCTTCCTTATTAACTTTGCTTGTCAGAAGGTCACAAAAGGTAACCACATGACTTTGGGACACAGCAACGGTCATAAATATGAACCAATTGCCAAGCATCTGAATTTTGATCACATGATCATGGGGATGCTGCAAAGATTGTAACTGTGAAAAAAGTGACATGAAAAACTTTCATTAGTCACTTTTTTCAGTGCCGTTGAAGTTTTGAACAATCTCTAAATGAACTGTTGTAAGTCAAAGACTACCTGTATTTGAAATGTCAAATATAACAAAAAGAAAGGAAGGAAGGAAGGAAGGAAGAAAGGAAGGAAGGAGGAAAAGAAAGAAAGAAAGAAAGAAAGAAAGAAAGAAAGAAAGAAAGAAAGAAAGAAAGAAAGATTTTTTTTCAACAGATTAATTATAAGAACTTTATGTTTGGTCATATAACTTCCTTAGTTAATATCAGACTCTAATAAAAGTGTAGGAGAAAGTCCAAAATTTACTAATGAGGAGTATAGTTTTCTTTCATGAGGAAATAAATAAGAGAGTTGTAGTTAGTTCCAGAAGCTGCTGTGGCACAGTTTGACCTTTTAATAATAGCATAGACCTAAGCCAGACTACTCAAAAATTTCAAACAAGTTCCTATCAATCACTTTTCCTGCCATCCTTTATAAAAAAGAGCCCATAACAAAAAGTTTTTGACACTTTTGTGGTATCACTATCAAAGGGATGGATGAAGACCAGAATGATTGTTGATACTCTCTATATGTACTAGAAAAATGTGACCTATAAGTAAGAAAGTGCTGCAAACGATGGAATAAGACAACCACATAAACTGTGCTTACAAGAACTAAAATAAATTGGATATGATGTGACTTACTTCTGGTAGACATGCATTAAATAATGCTCTCCAAGAAAAAAGAGGAGACAATACATATTTCCAATTCTCACAATTAGCTGCCATTGGGCATGCTAACTAGACCAGGGGTCTCAAACCTTGGCAACTTTAAACCTGGCAGCCTTCAACTCCCAGAATGAGAGAAGTCCACCAGGCTTAAAGTTGCCAAGGTTGGAGACTCCTGAACGAGACTGATGAGAACTGAAGCAACGGTTTCTGGAAAGCATCGGTTTATCTATTTCAATGTTAAAATATTAGGCTAAAGACATCATGATATCTTTTGCTGGCCCAAAAATGGTATGATTACATTACATTATTCTATCAGAAAAAAGTCACAAATTGTTTTATAGATGCATATAATAGAGAAAGACGTGTTTTAAATAAATTGCTGAACAAATAAAGAAGTTTGGTTGTACCAAGTTGAGTGAAACTATAGGATTTAATATGCATTATAGTTGATTTGGGTTGGGGGCAAAGATAATCCTTATAATAAAAAATAAATAAACCAGGAGGGTAATAAATATTGAGAAATGTTAATTATTTATTCATCCCAGTACTTAGCTTAGAAAAGATTAAAGAGACTTGAACAGTTCAAACATTAAAATAGGGCATTTGAATTCAGAAGGAAGGGAGGAAGGAAGGAAGGAAGGAAGGAAGGAAGGAAGGAAGGAAGGAAGGAAGGAAGGAAGGAAAAGGAATTATTTTTGATTCATATTCATACATGCACACAAATATATGCATCACACATTTTTTTCAAACTCACTAAAATTATACATGCAGTCTATTATTTATTCCACAACTGCTTGAAGTTACAACAGCACTGAACAGAGAGTAGTTAATGTCTGGTTGTTGACGTTTTTACCATTGCAGTGCACCCACAGTTACACGATCAAAATTCAGGTATTTGATAACCCACCCATATTTATAATTGCAGCATGCACTTCAACTCACCCTACCTGTCTATCTCACTCTCCATCTCTGCTATTTTGACTGCTCTGCAATCTGCCACCTATCCCTGTCACTCTCACCACTCTCACTTGACTGTTGCCATATTTTCCCCTTCATTGCCCAGCCAAAGAAGCTACTAGTCCCTCGGAAGACCTCTGAATTACTCTCCTTAATGTAGATGCTAAAGAGGAGAGATGATTTTCTCCACTTTTCCCCTTCCACCAGTCACGGGGGGGGGGGGGGGAGAACCACTGCAAAACCATGCCTTTCAGTCCCAACCCAGGAACCCAATAACTACTATGATTAATGGTGTAGAAAGCCAACAAGAGATTGAGGAGGATAGGGACAAATATAATGTAGGCAATATTACCTAGTTATCATAAGTATAAGTATAATTATATTTTCCCTGCAGCAAGAATACCACTTGTAATAAATCACACAAAGTTGTCTATAAGACTTAAAATGTTCCATAATCAGTTTTGGTATCCTGCCGGTTTAACAACCAGTTCGGTGATCGTGTGCTTCATTGCAGCAAACCAGTTCGCTCCCAGCTGATCGTCAGAGCTACTGGTTCACCTGAACCAGTCCGAACCAGTAGAATCCCACCCCTGCCCATAATCCCTTATCAAGAAAAGAAAGGAAATGCATCAATTTACAGAATGAAACTGTTCAAATTTCTAGTAAATTCTCATGAACTAATATATATACATGGGTGCATTATTAGGAAGAAATAGTAGAAATAAATTGAAATATATCTACAAAAATTGCAAAAATTAACAAGTTGACCATGTAGCTGTCTGCTCAGTCTAGTCTTCAGGTACTCATTTTTGTTAGTTAACCTTGTTTTTTCTTCTCTTCACAATAGGCAATGTGTCAAGATGTCATTGGGCAAATGGCATAAATTATGCAATTTATGTCAGTTAAGTGACACAAACGATGCAAACCAAATAATTGCACCATTTGTTGGACAATGTTACAGAACGCGTAACATCACTTGCTTCCCTTGCAAATACCCACACTGTCAATTCTCCATTCTTTTTCTTTCTATCAAAAATAGAAGATGTCTTTAAATAGAAAATTGTGTTATTCAAAGTGGAACCCACTACTATCCCAATCCTATAAATGCAAAATGTACCTGAACTGTCATCCCAGTAAGCAATTAATGATGTAGAATCTGGATAGAATATAAGTCCTGGAAGGGAAAAAATAAAGATTAAATGTTTTCACAAAAGGTCCACTTCAGGGCATACATTTTATTTATATTTAGGTGGAAATTTTTATTCAACGCCTAAGCAGGTACTTTAATACTTAGTCATCTCAAATAAAGTTCAAGCTATAGGAACCTTTATCTTCATTTTTCTGTGCATTGAAGTTCTTCCATTAATTAATGTAAGAAGCTGTAAGAGCAGAAGAAGCTGTAGAATACAAAGACATGACCTTCAAACATCCTGTTGCCAAGTGTGTCTGCCTTTGAAGATCATCAGGAGATCATCCAGTGATTGGGAGTTGCAGGTTGGTAAAGTCCTCTTTTTTAAGCGTTTCATTCTCTTTTCTATTATCACCATCACTTTTTTTCCTTCTCTTACTTTCTCCTACTTTTAATTATCTACATCCTTTTTTTTTTTTTTGCTATTTCTACCAGAAGGAAGAGGAATGGGAATCACACAACAGGCATGTTTTAAACAATTAATGTTAATTAGTAGCTACTAATCTAACTAATATCTACGCATGGTTACTCATGCTCTTGTTACCTCCCATATTGTCTACTGCAATGCACTCTACATGGGGCTGCCCTTGAAGACCACTCAGAGGCTTCAGCTGGTGCAGAATGCAGCCGCGCAGGTTGTGATGGGAGTATCTTGACACTCCCATGTTACACTTCTCCTACGCGACTTGCATTGGTTGCCAGTTGCCCTCCGAGTGAGATTCAAGGTGCTGTGATTACCTATAAGGCCCAAATGGCTTAGGCCCGGGATATTTGGGGGGCTATCTGCAGCCAGCAACAGCTGCCCATCGCCCGATGTGTTCCCACAGAGATGTCATCAGCCAGACAGTGTCAGCTGGCGACACCCAGGGGGACAGTTTTCTCTGTTGGCGCACCTACCCTTTGGAATCAAATGCCCCTGCAGCTCCGGGTGGCCCCCGAACTCCGCTCTTTCTGTCACGACCTGAAAACGTGGCTGTTTTGTTTGACTGGCCTGGACTGATGGCATTTTAATTTTTAACTTGTTAGTCTTAATTGCACTTTTAACTGTTAAATTATGAGATTTGGATTTAATTTCTTTTTAACTTTTTCATTAGATGTTTTTTTACTGTTGTGAGCCGCCCTGAGTCCGGCTGGAGATAGGGCAGCATATAAATCTCATTAAATAAATTAAATAAATAAATAAATAATAGTTTTTGAACTGGCCTGGTTGTTTTTGAGTGGTGGTGGCATAGTGGGAAACATATATACCCAAAAATATATTTAAAGGAAGAGAATCTTTAGAAATGATTTTGGCTGGCATTCCTAAAGCTAGCATGACAGGTTTGCATTTGTGTAAAGTTTCTAAATACTAACTTGTTTGTTTGTAGTACTACTGGAAATCATCTCTTTTTTTAAAAAAACCAATAAACTCTATGACACTCTATATTAAATGTACTTCATAGAGAGAAAAATTAATTGATATGATAGAAGTGATGAGATATAATTTTAAATAAATGAACCTATTTCTAGTTCTTTCTAGGATTATAAAAATTATGCATGTACTGGATTGCAAATATATCGATTGGTTATCAGCATTGCTCTTCATTAAGAATGTCTCTGTGGGTCAAAATATATTTAATATTTAATAATATATTTAATAATATAAAGCAGAAGAGATATGGTTTTCTAGAATCATATGGAAACAGCTCTCAAATAACAGAAGCAGAAAAACTGAATACAAATTTCTATTTAGTCATTTATGGCTCTAATGGTAGCAAATTGTCAGTCATTGGTTCATCAGAGTTTAATTTCATTCCATTAATTAGTTTAACATCACTTTATTCTAGTACGGTAAAAATAACAGATTAAAAATACTTCGCTGCCTTTATATTTACATTAATAATAAAATGTCATTATTTTGTAGCAATGAATGTCAAAATTGATGTTGAAAATATCTGCTGTATTTCATTTCTGACTGGCTCATTAATTCAGATGGGCATAGCCAGAAAAGAAGGTTTATTTGCCTTTACAATCAAATCTATCATAAAAGTGGTCATCAGTTGTCAGTGGTGAAATTCTCCGTGGTTTGCCACCAGTTTGCTGCCTGCGCATTCGCAGTGCATGCCAAATGTGCGCTTCGCAAAGAAAAAGAAGGCTTATGAAGGTAAGTAGAACAATGTGGGGGTGTAAATAGAACAGCTGGACGGTGCAAAATTGCACGGCACATCTGATCGTCAGAAATAACGGTTCAGTCAATCTGATAGCATTTATTACTACCGGTTTGCCCAAACTGGTGTGAACCGGTAGCATTTCACTCCTGCCAGTTGTGCAAATCCATCTGTTACAATATTCAACCCTGCATTAATTTGAACTTTTGTCTTACAACAGTTACATTTCCAGGATTCAGGGCCAAATGGCCTTCATCATCAAATGATGTCCTTTCACTTCAAGGGACCCTGTTCTGATTTAGATGGATGGAGGATTGTACTGACAAGACAGAAGTTTACACTTCAGCTTGCAGCCAAGTCAATGCAAATTTTGTTTTTCTGGGGTCTTTTCTAATAGCTGTGTATCCTTCCCCAATTATTATTTACTCCCCCGGAACAGTCTCTCAGCCATAAAACAAGCAAATTCTGATAAATTTCAGACAGAAAACCAACTATAGGGACTTTGTCAGGGAGTTGATTGATCCCATCCTGGCTCTGGGATAATCACACCCCGGTTTAGAGGTTTGGACCGTGGCTTCTCCTCGAAAGTATACACTTAGGAAATAAAACCTGAAGAAGTATTTCTAAGAAAACTCATTTTATTGTAAAAGTAAAAATATAAAATTCTTGCTACCTAAATTAATGAGCTACATCTTGGCAGCATTCCTGCCGGACCTCTTGGCAGAGAGAACAAAGGAGTAAGAAGACTAGAAAAGGAATGCAGAGGGTGCGCAGTAGTTAGTTACTGATAACAACTTGGCAAAACTACAGTAAGTCTATTAGTCCAAAATGAGAGCTCAGCTGGGAAATACAAGAACGCAGTGACAGACTTTTCTTTGCTTCTGCTGGAGCATTGATTTTTCAAGATCAGAATACTTTAAAAGACTTGAATATTTATTACTGTATTATTTTAGCTCATGATTGTTGATTTGAGAAATATGTGGTTGATTTGGTCTAAGAAAACAGTACTCCTGTGTTGAAATAAAACAAAGGAACATATTTTAGCAGATTGATCAACTAGCAAGCCAAGCATCTAGTCTCCTTACAAGCTATTCAAACTAGCCATAGAGGGCATGCTTCCAATAAATTAAAGTGGCCAGAGGGAATTTAGCAACTCATTTCCTCTGACTATGTCATTCCTATGATCCTCCCTGAGTTGCCATATAGCAGTGTTTCTCAGTGCTGGCAACTTTAAGATGTGTAGGCTTCAACTCCCAGCATTCCCTAGCTAACAGGTTGACTGGAGGATTCTGGGATTAAAGTCCACACATCTTTATTTATTTATTTATTTATTTATTACATTTATATACCCCTCTACTCCCGAAGGACTCAGGGCGGTGTACAGTCAAACAATAAAATACATATAATACAAATATTTAAAGATTGTTTAAAATACAATTAAATAATTTGGTCCTGAAACAAAATATAAAAACCCCAATTTATAAGATTAAAATTTAAGAGTTTAAAAGTAGTTTTAGAAGAGGTTAGTCCAGGCCAGCCTGCTGGAATAGAAACATTTTGAGGGCACGGTGGAAGGCACGAAGATCCGGGGTTGTCTGTATCTTCGGGGGGGGGGGGAGCTTGTTCCATATGGTGGGTGCCCCACAGAGAAGGCTCTCCCCCTGGGGGCCACCAGTCGACATTGCTTGATCGATGGCACCCTGAGAAGCCCCTCTCTATGGGAGCGTACTGGTCGGTGAGAGGCTACTGGGGGCAGAAGGCGGTCTCGTAGATACCCTGGTCCTAAGCCATGGAGCGCTCTAAAGGTGGTAACCAAAACCTTGAAGTGCACCTGGAAGAACACAGGGAGCCAGTGCAGCTCGCACAGGAGGGGTGTCACATGGGAGCGACACGTCGCTTCCATAACGACCCGTGCGGCCACATTCTAGACCAACTGGAGCCTCCAGGTGCTCCTCAAGGGGAGCCCCATGTAGAGAGCATTGCAGTAGTCCAGGCGGGAAGTGATGAGGGCATGAGTGACCGTATTTAACGAGTCCCAATTCAGAAAGGGACGCAACTGGCGTATCAGGCGAACCTGATAAAAAGCCCTCCTAGCCACAGCCGTCAGGTGCTCTTCTAAAGACAGTTGTGAGTCCAGGAGGACACCTAAGTTGTGAGCCCTCTCTGTGGGGGCCAATGACTCACCCCCAATAGTCAGTGTTGGCATCAACTGACTATATCGGGATGTCGGAAACCACAGCCACTCAGTCTTGGATGGGTTGAGCTTGAGTCTATTCCTCCCCATCCAGATCCGTAGAGCCTCCAGGCACTGGGACATCACTTCAAGGGCATCATTGGGGTGGTCCAGGGTGGAGATGTACAGCTGGGTGTCATCAGCATACTGGTGGTACTTTACTCCGAAACCACGGATGATCTCACCTAGCGGTTTCATATAAATGTTGAACAGAAGGGGCGAGAGAACTGATCCTTGTACCCCACATCCAAGGGCCTCGGGGTCGATCTCTGCCCCCCTGTCAACACAGACTGCAACCGGTCAGAGAGAAAGGAGGAGAATCACCACAACGTGGTGTCCCCCACTCCCAACTCTTCCAGCCGGTGCAGCATGATACCATGGTCAATGGTATCAAAAGCCGTTGAGAGATCTAATAGGACCAGGACAGAGGAACAACCTCTGTCTCGAGCCCTCCAGAGATCATCGACCAATGCTGTTTCCGTGCTGTGTCCAGGCCTGAAGCCCAACTGGAACGGATAGAGATAAGCCGATTCATCCAGGTACTGAGGAAGTTGTCGTGCTACCACACTCTCAACAACCTTCACAACGAAGCAGAGGTTGGAGACTGGACGGTAATTCGCCAATACTGCAGGGTCCAGGGAAGGCTTCTTGAGGAGGGGTCTCACCACCGCCTCTTTTAAGGCAGCAGGAAAAACACCCTCACTCAGAGAAGCATTTATAATCCCCTGAGCCAGCCTCGTGTAACCTCCTGAGAGGCCAGCACCAGCCAGAAGGGACATGGGTCTGATAAACATGTGGTAGCATTCAGTCTCCCCAGTATCCTATCCACGTTTTCGGGAGTCACAAAATCAAACTCTTCCCAGATGATATTCTCAAGACCTGCCTCCATCCTTCCTCCTGGGTCTACTATGTCAGAGTCCAGGTGTTCCCGAATCTGAGCGATTTTATCATACAGATATTGAACAAAATCCTCGGCTTTACTCTCCAAGGGGTCCTCCCGTGTTTCCTGAAGGAGCAGGGAGCGGGTCACCCTAAACAGGGTGGCCAGGCGATTATCTGATGATGCAATAAGAGTGGAGAAATAGTTACATTTTGCTACTTTTATCACCACTACCTAGTCTTAATGTTACCAGTGTTCTGTCAGATTCAGATCGGCTGGCCTTCCAACTGCTCTCCAGGCATCTCTTCCAATGCTTCGTCTCCCTCAGCTCCTCAGTGTACCAAGGAGCCAAGCGAGATTGGCGTCAAGTCAGAGGCTGCAAAGGCACGACCCGATCCAAAGCTCTGGCAGCCTCCCTTTCCCAGGCGGCCACCAGGTCTTCAGTCAAGTTGTGTGCCAGAGCCGCGGGAAATGGCCCAAGCTCCATCTGGAACCTATCCGGGTCCATCAGGCGCCTGGGGTGGAACCACCTTATCAGTTCCACCTCCCTGTGGTGGGGTGTGGCGTTTCAAAGGTCAAAGCGAAGGAGAGAGTGATCCAACCATGACAAGGGCTCAATCGCTATATCCCCTATCTCAAGATCACTCAGCCACTGACCAGAGACAAAAACCAGGTCCAGCAAGTTTCCCTCCATGTGAGTAGGGCCATGAACTAATTGGGTCAGGTCCATGGCCGTCATGGAAGCCATGAACTCCTGAGCCACCTCAGATGCCTCACCGACGGATGGTAGGTTGAAATCCCCCATGACTATAAGCCTAGGGGTATCAACTGCCACCATGGCTATAACTTTGAGTAGCTCAGGCAGGGCTGCTGCCACGTAGCAGGGAGCCAGGTATGTAACCAGCAAGCCCATCTGCGCCCCATGACCCCACTTCACAAGTAGGGACTCACATCGGCCGTTTGAGGAACAGTGACCTCCTTCAGACCAAGACCTTCTTTAATGATAACTGCCACCCTTCCACCTCTCCCCTGTGACCTTGGCTGATGAAATGCCCAGAAACCAGGTGGGCACATCTCTATGAGGGGGACCCCTCCCTCCTGGCCCAACCAGGTTTCCGTAATACCCGCCAGGTCCGCTCCCCCCTCTTGAACAAGATCACAGATGAGGGGGGCTTTATTTATTACGGACCTGGCATTGCATAGCATCAGCCAAAGTCCAGGGCCTGAGGGTCTGTGCAACCTGGGGAACGAGAAGAGCATTGGGGTCCAGAGTGCGCCACCGCTTGAAGACATCGAGTGCGCACTCCCGTAACATGATATGGCCCCCTACTCCCATCATATCTTCCCCTCCCACCTATAGTACTGATGTAATGTCTATCGACAGCACAAGCTCTAACCTCCTCCTTGACCCCGGGTTTTGTATCTCCCCCGCCGGACTAGACCCTGTCACCCACAGATTAATCCCTGAACCCACACAAACCATCCCCCTCCTGGGAGGTCCCTCAGCCTCTTTATTTACATTAGAAACCACCCTCCTCCCAGATCCCTTTAAAATAAAGTTTGAAAAACTATCTAAAAAACCCCAAAGCTTCCAGTTCTTAGCATACCACCTCTCGGGGTTCCAAAACCCGTCCTCGAGGGCAGCCCTAGGTAACTGGGAGGGCCAAATCTATGAGAGGAGAATCTTGTAGTGTGAGGAGTTCCGTTTGTGAATACATTGGAGGAGAGATAGAATTGGAAGTGATGAAAGGCTATTTTCTTCTTAAGGTGTTAAAGATGGATTAAATTAGATGGTTAAGACAAAAAGGGCAAAGTAGATAGTTGTACAAGGAAGCCAATATACTAGAACATATATCCACAGCCCCAGCCACCGCCCTCGTCTCGCCGCCCGCGGTGTCCAACCCACAGCAGATCAAATTTTGGCAGCTTAGGCTTCGTCACCGGTACCGCCGCCGCCACCATTGCTACAGCAACCTCAGCGACCATTGCCTTAACTGTTCCAGCCCCGCAGCCGTTTGAATTTGCAGCAATTAGGTGGGCCCCGGTTTCAATGCTCGCCTCCATTTATCGCTTGCTGCGCCGTCCCCGATCACCTCCACAGCGGCTAAATGTATTTTCCGGCTCCATCCAAGGCTCAATCGAGCCAGCTACGCTTCAGCTGGCTGGGTGGGGGCTGCAAGATGGCTAGCCAGTCCCCCAACACCTTCTAAAATGCTGAACATTGCCCCCTCGTCCTCGGCATTCAACTTGGAGCTGCCCGGAAGGGACTTTCTTAAAGTTGCCAACATTGAGAAGCACTCCCCTAGATTTTCTCCATGAAAATGTTCATGAATAAAAAAGAAAAAAGCACTTTCATATGGAACCTTCTAAAACCAACTTCAGATGCTTCAGCAGTGGGATGCAGATAAGATGGGGACAAAATTATAAGGACTTGTCTCTCAAAAATGTAGTTAATGCCATAATAAGCAGATTGTGAAGATGAGCTTATAATATCTGAAAAAAAATTGGATCCTATGCTATCCATAGTTATCAAACTGTATACTTCTTATTACCAAATTATTTAACCCTGGACTCTTAAATTTTAATTCTGCAGGTTCAAATACAGGTAGTCCTCGACTTTTCAGTTCATTTCAAAATTACAATGGCAATGAAAAAAGTGACATGATCATTTCTTACATTTACAACCATTGCAGCATTCCTAATGGTCACATACTCAAAATACAGATGCTTGGCAACTGGCATGTATTTATGACATTTGCAGTGTCCTTGGAGTCATGTGATGATTTTTCTGAATTTTTGACAAAGTCAATGGAAAAGCCAGATTTACTTAACAACTTATTATTAATTTAACAGCTGCAGCGATTCACTTAACAACTATGATAAGAAAGGTCATAAAATGGGGAAAAATTACTTAACAATTGCCTCACTTAGCAACAGAAATGTTGGGCTCAATTGTGGTCATAAGTAGAGGACTACATGTAAAGCAGTTGTATTAATCTAGTCTGGGAAATTTTTTTAAAATCCTGTAATAGCTTTACAAATAAACAATTGATAAAGTAGATCATTTTCCACAAAAGTTTATACTAAAAGAAAGGCCCCAAATTCTTTGCAATTTCACTCCTAAATAACAGCTATGGCTTCTCCAGATATTGCTAAATTATAGTTTTCACTGTTTATTTATTAAGTATGATGTGATACTGCACTGAGAGTTTAATTTTTGCAATATCTGGAGAACAATAGAATTTAACCAGTCCTGTTTTGGAATACTTACTAATCAGCTCCACTCTATGGAGAAAAAGTTTTACTGAATTTTCAAAACCTATTTATTATCAAGGAAGAAGTCCAGAAAATTATACCCCACCCACCCACCCCCACCGTCACCCCAAAATCCACCAAAGGATCCAAAAGAAAGATTAACCCTATTTCAGATAAATAATGTCTTTGTAGAAGGTGGCATTCAATATTCCTGCTGAGAACACAATGATAAATCCCCATGTAAGAACTATAATGATCTGAAATAAAGTAATTGTTTTAAGAATTGATAGGCATGACCTTTTTTTATACCTATCCTAATATCATCTTCATATGACTCTCATCATTTTAAAATTCAGTGCATTATGTTCAAATACTATAGTTAATGACAACCCAGATATTTTGCAGAACAAATTTTAATTTTAAAAAATCCACTGACTTCTTATACTTTTAACAGAGTGATAAAGATCTTACCCAGGAAATTCTGTAATTCTGTGGATGGAATGAAGTATCATTTCCCCTCAATAAATGTGCCAGCTGTTAAAGAGTTTTAAAAATATTAAAATTGAACCTTTAAAAAATAGTGTGAATTTGAAATCCTTGATGTTGTTGTTAGTTGTGAAGTTGTGTCCGACCCACCGCAACCCCATGGACAACGTTTCTCCAGGCCTTCCTGTCGTCTACCGTCTTCTGGAGTCCATTTAAGCTCATGCCTACTGCTTCAGTGACTCCATCCAGCCACCTCATTCTCTAACGTCCCATTCTTCTTTTGCCCTCAATATTTCCCAGCATTAGGCTCTTCTCCAATGAGTCCTTCCTTCTCATTAGGTGGCCAAAGTATTTGAGTTTCATCTTCAGGATCTGGCCTTCTAAAGAGCAGTCAGGGTTGATCTCCTCTAGGATTGACCGGTTTGATAGCCTTGCAGTCCAAGGGACTCACAGGAGCCTTCTCCAGCACCATAGTTCAAAGGCCTCAATTCTTTGATGCTCAGCCTTTCTTATGGTTCAACTTTCCCAGCCATACATTGCAGCTGGGAAAAACATAGCCTTGACTATACGCACTTTTGTTGGCAGGGTGATGTCTCTGCTCTTTAGTATGCTGTCTAGATTTGCCAAACTTTCCTCTCCAGGAGCAAGCATCTTTTAATTTCTTGGCTGCAGTCCCCATCTGCTAATATCTTGGAGACCAGGAAAATAAAATCTGTCACTACCTCCATTTCTTCCCCATCTATTTGCCAGGAATTGAGAGGGCCGGATGTCATAATGCCACCTCTTCTTAATCTCATCTGCCTCTGTTAGGTCCCTGCCATTTTGGTCCTTTATCCTGCCCATCTTTGCATGAAATGTTCCCTTCATATCTCCAATTTTCTTGAATAGATCTCTGGTCCTCCCTATTCTATTGTTTTCTTCTGTTTCTTTGCACTGTTCATTTAAGAAGGCATTCTTATCTCTTCTACTTATTCTCTGGAATTCTGCATTCAACAGGGTGTATCTTTCTCCCCTGCCTTTCGTTTCCCTTCTTTCCTCAGCTATTTGCAAAGCTTCCTCAGACAGCCATTTTGCTTTCTTGCCTTTCTTTTTCTTTGGGATGGTTTTAGTTGCTACCTCTTGTACAATGTTGCGAACCTCCCTCCATAGTTCTTCAGGTTCTCTGTCTATCAGATCTAATTCCTTAAATCTATTTGTCACCTCTACTGTATATTCATCAGGGACATGATTTAGTTCATACCCGAGTGGCCTAGTGCTTTTCCCTACTTTCTTCAATTTAAGCCTAAATTTTGCAACAAGAAGCTCATGATCTGATCCACAGTCAGCTCCTGGTCTTGTTTTTGCTGACTGTATAGAGCCGTGATGGCGAACCTATGGCACAGGTGCCACAGGTGGCACGCGGAGCCATATCGGTGGGCACGCGAACTCAGCTCCGGCACACATGCATGCGCTAGCCAGCTGATTTTCAGGCCTTCTGGGCCCACCAGAAGTCAGGAAACACACTGTTTCCGGCCTCCAGAGGGCCTTTGGGGGGTGGAGAAGGCCATTTTTGCCCTCCCCAGGCTCCTAGAAAGGGTCTGGAGCCTGGGAAGAGCAAAAAACAGGCCTACTGGGCCCACTGTGCCATCACGTGCCAAAAGTGGGGTGAGCACGGGGGGGCAGGGTGCATAGAATTATAGATGTGGGCATGCATGCATATGACCCCACCGTGCTCCCCCCGCTTTTGGCACATGATGGCAAAAAGGTTAGCCATCACTGGTATAGAGCTTCTCCATCTTTGGCTGCAGAACACATAGTCAATCTGATTTCTGTGTTGACTATATGGTGATGTCCATGTGTAGAGTTGTCTCTTAGGTTGTTGGAAAAGAGTGTTTGCTATGACCATTTTATTCTCTTGACAAAATTCTATCAACCTTTGCCCTGCTTCATTTTGTTCTCCAAGGTCAAACTTGCCTGTTATTCTGGTTATCTTTTGGCTTCCTACTTTAGCATTCCAATCTCCCATGATGATAAGGACATTATTTTTTGGTGTTAATTCTATAAGGTGGTATAGGGCTTCATAGAACCGGTCAATTTCATCTTCTTCAGCATCAGTGGTTGGAGCATAGATTTGGAATACTGTGATATTGAATGGTTTGCCTTGGATTCAAACTGAGATCATTCTGTCATTTTGTGGATTGTATCCCTGTATTGCTTTTCCTACTCTTTTATTGACTATGAAGGCTATTCCATTTCTTCTGAGGGATTCTTGCCTGCAGTAGTATACCTGATGGTCATCTGAATTAAATTCACCCATTCCTGTCCATTTTAGTTCGCTGATTCCTAAGATGTCGATGATCAGTCTTGTCATCTCTTGTTTGATCACGTCCGGCTTGCCTTGATTCATGGATCTTACATTCCAGATTCCTACGGAGAATAGATCTTTACATCATCGATCTTTCCTTTCACCACCAGATCCACAGCTGAGCGTCCTTTCGGCTTTGGCCCAGTCGCTTCACTCTTTCTGGCGCTACTAGTACTAGCCCTCTGCTCTTCCCCAGTAGCATATTGGACACCTTCCAACCTGAGGGGCTCATCTTCCGGCATCATATCTTTTTACCTTTTGGTACTGTCCATGGGGTTTTCATGACAAAGATACTGGAGTGGGTTGCCATTTCCTTCTCCAGTGGATCACATTTTGGCAGAACTCTCTGCTATGACCTGTCCATCTTGGGTGGCCCTGCATGGCATAGCTCATAGCTTCATTGAGGTACGCAAGCCCCTTTGGCACAACAAGGGATAAAGGGGATTTGAAATCGTACTTATCATAAAAGCATAAATGATCAGTTCAATTGATAGGCAATGAAGCAGCTCCCTTGGGCAAACTTTGCCTCTGCAAACATATGTACAGGTAGTCCTCAACTTATCGCCACAATTGAGCCCAAAATTAATGTTCCAAAATGAGACATTTGTTAAGTGAATTTTGCCCTATTTTACGACCTTTCCTCTCCCAGTTGTTAAATGAAATATTGCAGTTAAGTTAGTAACATGGTTGTTAAATGAATCTGGCTTCTCCATTCTCTGACTTTGCCTGTAAGAAGGTTGCAAAAATTGATCACATGATCCCAGACTGCAACCATCATAAATATGAACTAGTTGCCAAGCATCCAAATTTTGATCATGTGACCATGGGGATGCTGCAACAGCCGTGTGAAAAATGGTCATAAATCACTTTTTTCAGTGTCATTGTTTCTTTGTAAAACAGACTGTATAACAATAATTGTTTGGGCCCCCAGAAAGAAGAAATGCACTTTATTCATTTAGCTGTTTGTCTGTACAGGAACTCTTTGAATTGACGTATAAACTGTCTCATATAAAACTTTTTCTATTACACTGTGTAAGAAAGCATTTCTGGGATTAGAAACAGACAGCAACACACAAACATTTTCCCTTACAAATTTGTTTTTCTAAAAAGCTATCTTTTTATGACCTCTGTGAGGGAGAATGCCTTAAAAAATTGCAAAATGATTTTTTGCTGAAATTTTCTATTTGTCTCCCGTGCCTTCTCATTTTTTGGGACAAAAAAATCTCCACTGTGCTGGAGGATGGGCACTTTCTTTCCCGATTCAATTTCAGGAGAGTTTTTGGATTAATGAATGCAGGAGACACTTTCTTTGTCTCTTCCATGCAGAACCTCTGTTTGATCTTCTGTGACCTATGTCTTGCTCCCTTACTTGCTCAGTTCACCCCTTGTGTAAAACTTTCATTGAATTCAACAAGGAATGTGAGTCTATTAAATATTTACTGTAATTTCTATTAAACTGAACATGAAATAGCCGTCAAAAAGGAATGTAGAACTAATTGTTTCTGGAACTGCTGTAGGATCCTAGCAGAATTATATCAGTATTTTAGATGGCACAAAATAGTTTTAAAATTGAGTGAGGTATGAGCTATAAAAGTGCTATGGAAGTATAGAGGATGCCTAAATGATTATAACTGAATACAGAAATTGACATACAAGAATGAGTAATGTATAGAAGCAATTGATAAAAATGTTCTTATTTAACAATCAATGTTCATACTGCTTTAATTAAAATAAAAAAGAGGGTTTCCAAATATGCTCAGGAAAACCAGATCCTTAATCAGGATCTGGCACCAGACAACCTTGTGGATGATGGACCAGTTTGTTAGGGAGAAGTTATTTTGGACTGCAGCCATCATTGCAATGGTTGGATGCCCATCTTTTCCTGCCTTTTCCTTAATAATCAAAGCATATCCACCCACAGCACCTACAGAATAGCCATAGATTGGATGGGGCTTCACTTTTCATGCACTTTTTTTTTTTTGCCATTTTATTCTTCCCAGGTTTCTGCAGCAGTTAAAAGAAAAAAGAAAGGATAAAAATGGAGAAGTCACATGTAGTGTTTACTCTGTTTTTCTTTATGTCTGGAGGGTAGAAGAAAAAATTAACACAAAGAAAAATAGGTTCATACAAAATGGGGAGCCGGAAGAATTTAACTTAGTTAACAATAACCATTACGTGTTCCATTGGTTAAAGATTGGTGTTAGAATGATCCAGTTTAATTACATTTTATTCCAAGTTCATTTTAAATGACATCCTATGTTTTTGAAATGACCTAGCTTCTTATATAAAAGTACAAATCTTTGCCTTGAGGAAGTTTCTGCCAGAGAAGAGACAACGCTGGGGGAAGGGAAGGAAATGGATGTAGGCTTAAATACAGGAAAGATTGTGAGCCTAAGGCTTAGTATTACCAATACAGTTGGTTGAAGAGTATCTGGAAGCTTCAAATTGATGCAGAATGTGGCTATGTGAGCAGCTTAGGGTACGCCGAGGACTGTGCATGTAACATCTCTGCTGTTGAGATGCATTGGATGCCAGTTTGCTTCCAGATCCAATTCAAGATGTTGTATATCATCCTTAAAGCCCTTCTTAGCATTTGAAGAACTTCTTGTCCCAATTACATTGACTCATCTTACCAAGACAAAAGGGTGTGTTGTCTAGGAAGAGAGTCTTTTCTGCTGTTAACCCACTCTATCTTGCCCTCAGAGGCAAGATTGGCCATCGCTCTCCAGTCATTTTGGAAGAATGTGAAGACCTGTCTTTGCCAACTGAAATGAAGATCAAGATGTGACATGCAACCTTGAGGATAGTTGGTGGTCTGAGACCTCCCTCCACTTTTTAACTTGCCTTGCTTTTATTGGTTTCTTAGTTGGTTTTAATTCTGTTTTTACAACATCTTTTATACAATTTTGTGACTTTTATTTGTAAATATCTCAGAGTCACCCTTATGATGAAATAAGGGTACCTAAATTTAATAAATAACTAAATAACTAAACAAATAAAGTAATCTCTATAATAAAAGTCACTTTATTGGAAGTGGAGGTTATATGGCAGTGATGAATTTAAGATAGAAAGAGGCAAAGGGCAGAGGTGTTTGAATTTACTTAAATTCTATTTTAGTACCAGCTAAATATAAAATAACAGGAACAGACCTGAATTTTATCAAGAAAAATCCTTTTTTTATAAAAAAAATAATAAAGTACAATTATGGATTTCTATCAAGGTTGTATGTTAACTTGTTTTTAAGTAGCTGAATATCTTGTACATTCCTTTGTTATTCTGTTGGATCATTTATTATATGCCCTTTGGAATTTTTGCATTAACAACCATAATTACAGAGCATAAAAGAACAGCACCATTTCATTTATTTCATTTTTATTTTGTGAAGAGAGAGAAGTGTTCTGGTGTGAACTGGAAAACAATGCATCAGGAATGGTTTGCGGTGCAGTGCAAAGAAATAGCATTGTTTGGCAAATAGTTTCTTCCATGGTAAAAACATACCCTGTCCTCATTGTAGTCTGATGCCTGAAAAAAAAATCTTACATGGTTACAGTGCCCCGGGAATATATTAAGAGAGCTGTGAATCGATGGAAGTCAATTGTTCCTTTTTAAAATAGTTTTTTGTCGCTATTACTTTGAAACAACCAGAGTTCTTCTTTGTTAGGGGTATTTGATATGTTAGGATGAATAGTCTATCTCATTCATCTTATACAACTAGGCATAATTTGTAATTCATCTTTTTTCTTCTAGTTCAGACCTATTTACACAACCCTCCTCTCTGTAAGCCACTTATAGAACGCAATGGCTATTTTACCAATATATTAAGTCATTTAGCACTAATCTGGTAAAAAAAAATTACCAATGTTTCTGACAGCATACAATCACACAAATCAAGTAAAACAAGACCAAATATAAAATTTTCAAACATTTCAGGAAATCTGTTCCATCAGAAAAGTATAGGAAATTTTTATTAATCATTATCCTTCCCTGTTGGCCAGGTACACAGTGGTGAATTTGACTTGTTCAGTGCAGCCAGTCAGAGTTCAAGAAGTATTTCAAAATAAAAGAAATGGCTCTGTCAACCACCTATCCTTCCAGGGTTGAAATCAGGTTTTCCAGCCTTCTGGATCAGGGCTGTCAAACTCCTGGCCCACGGGCTGGATGCATCACATGCTAGCTACGCCCACATCTGTTTTAACGAAGGGGAAGAGAGTCCCAATATGACACATGAATCCGCTGTGACGACTTGAGTTTGACACACCTGTTCTAGATATATAGATTTCAACTCCCCTAATTTGAGGCAATGATCACTTTGGCTGAGAAGTTCTATATTTCTGGAAATTGCCAAGATTCCCAGGTATAATTGATAAAACAAAGGTAATTTAATACTGAGGATGACTATTTTTGATTATATTTTATCACTTTTGGATGAACTAAACAGATTGTCTTTTTGCCTTTTGATGTTACCACAGAACATTTATCCTTGGATTTATATATATGTATATGTATATGTATATGTATATGTATATGTATATGTATATGTATATGTACATGTATATGTATATGT
The DNA here is from genome assembly GCA_012654045.1 of Ptyas mucosa. Taxonomy (NCBI): domain Eukaryota; kingdom Metazoa; phylum Chordata; class Lepidosauria; order Squamata; family Colubridae; genus Ptyas; species Ptyas mucosa. The sequence goes on along the minus strand of WNWU01013629.1, from coordinate 10,085,730 downwards.
ATGTATGAACGTATGCATTTCTCTCTAGCCAGGTTCTACCTACATAAGCCAAGATGTTATGCAGCCCTGGTTCTGTGAAATCTCATTCACAAATTTCTGGGCTTTTTTCTTGCTAGCAGACAGCTAACTCTGTGTTGTTCTTTGGGAGACTCATGAATGTATGTGTGTGTATATATATATATACAGTATATATATGTGTGTGTGTGTGTGTGTGTGTGTGTGTGTGTGTATGGTCTTTGGTTATTCGGGTTTTCTCCCGCGTAAAATTGGAAGTGTCTTGGCAACGTTTCAACGAAGTCTCATTCGTCATCTTCAGGCTGGTGTACTCGGCTTCGTGCTTCCAGGAGCAAGAGAAAACCCGAATAACCAAAGACCTACATACAAATACCCGCGAAAACCTCAGAAAACACACACACACACACACACACACACACACACACACACACACATACATATATATATATATATATATATATATATATATATATATATATATATATATATATATATAAAAGCTAAAACCACTCACACATTAATCACAAAATCTCCAGAACCATAAAGCCTACAAACTTGAAATTTGCCAATTATATTCCTCTTGGCTTTTAGGTGCTCACTAAGAAAGGATTTTTTGAAATGACCATCAGAACATTAGTATTTCCTATATTATTATAACACACTCTGAGGCTAATTAGTTAGACGTTCTACTCCTAACTTGAAAATAACTCTGGAGAGAATGGGATAGCATAGGACAGCCTCATGGAGAGAAGGGGCTAGAAAGCCTGAGGGAAAGAAGGGGATAGGATAGGAGAACTTTCTGTGGGGCCAGCCTGAGGGAGAAAAGGGGATAGGAGGGGAATCTATGGGGCAAGCCAGAGGGAGAGTAGGGAATAGGAGAGGATCTATGGGATCAGCCTGAGGGAGAGAAGAGGAGGGGAGGGGAGGGGATCTATAGGGCCAGCCTGAGGGAGAGGAGAGGAGAGGAGGGGAGGGGAGGGGAGAGGACAGGACAGGACAGGACAGGACAGGACAGGACAGGACAGGACAGGACAGGACAGGACAGGCTTCTGTGGAGTCAGCCTGATGGAGAGGAGAGGATCTATGGGGCCAGCCTGAGGGAGAGAAGGGAATAGGAGAGGATCTATGGAGCCATGCCTGAGGGAGAGAAGGCACTAGGAGAGGATTTATGGGGCAAGTCTGAGGGAGAGAAGAGGATAGAGTGGAGAGGCTTCTGTGGGGCAAACCTGAGGGAGAGAAGGGGAGAGGAGATGCCCATTGTAACTACTCATTAATTTTCAAACTCTTAAGTGTTGATTTATCAAGTCCGATCACATACTTTCGTAGTGGAACACAGGTATTCAGCTAGTATCCTATATTTGCCTCCGTACATAGTACTTCCTATGTTAATTTTATTGCCAAAACAAAATCAGGCAGAGAGAGATAGTGACTAGTTTAGAATATTAGGTAGATAAGGCAGGCTGTCTTGATCTCTACCAATATCAGTTTCCTTAGACTAGCCCAAAGACACTTAATGAGTTTCCATGGAGGCACTTAAATTTCCATTTCCTTGGTTGTAAGACACCATCCTAAAGTCAGCAATCATTTGGGTAATATGATAAAATACTGTAGAATATAATTTCTAGTGCCTAAAGGTTTGGATAGGTATATTTCTTGCAGCAGAGCTAGGAAGCCTTTTTGGGAAAAAAAATTAAGCAACATCTTGGAAGGCAAGGCAAAGAGGTGCTGCCTAGGGAACAGTGAAAGGGATGGCATGGCACATAGGTGGGTAGTGGGCAAAATAAGATGCACAGAACCCTCCCTAATTTCTCAATCTGCAAAAGAGGAATACAATGCAGGAGATTTGTACTTTCAGACTTACAAGATTGAAATCAGTGCTCCAAAGTAGAATACTCAAAAAACACAACCAGATAAGCACAACCAGATAATTCTACTTTATTGTAAATCTATGTTAACAGAATCTTACAAATCTGAAAAGTTATTTTTTAAAAACCTCTAACTCTTTGCTCCTATCTCACATACTGGATCTTCTTTCTCAGGGGAACCAGACTCCTAGCCTGCTTGCTTGACTTCTTTATCCTCCTTTTTTACAGCAAGAAAAAGTTTATCTGAGGTCAGAAGTTGAATTGGTGAAATTCAGGGCACCATATTGTCCCTAATGCACTAGCTGTTAAAAATTTAAACCAACAGTATGTCTTGAACCTCAAACAGTAGCCCAATCTTTATTGTCAGTGCACAACTTATGTGCAATGAAATTGGTTGAGCTCCCTCAGTGCACACACACCCAAACACAATACAACTCACAGTGAAGACAGAAAATCCCTAACCTAATAAATCATATTAACAAAACACCCAGTCCTATAGCATCAGTGTGAACATGTTATACATTGTGCCAGCCCTGCAGTCCATCATATTACATAATTATGATGTTATTTCTCATTCAGTAGTCTGACAGCCCATGGATAAAAACTGTTCTTCATCCTGTTTGTACAGCTGGCTATATCTCCTTCCTGATGGTAGGAGGGTAAAGAAGTGATGACCAGGGTGAGAGTCGTCCCTGAGAATTTTCCTCACTCTTCTAAGGCAGCGAGCCCTAGCGATCTCATCTAGTGGTATTAGGGGACAGCCCACGATGTTTTGTGCTGTGCTCACCACCCTCTGTAATGTTTTTCTATTCGTGGCTGTCAGACCGGCATGCCATACCGTGATGCAATAAGCGAGGATGCTTTCTATTGTGGACCAGTAAAAGGAGGTCATCAATTGTTGTTCCACCCTGTTTTTATGCAAGACCCTAAAGAAATGCGGCCATGCGGGGGATTATGGGAGCGACAGGGCGCTCCCATGTGACACCTCTCCTGCACGAGCTGCACTGGCTCCCAGTGGTCTTCCGGGTGCGCTTCAAGGTGTTGGTGACCACCTCCATGGCTTAGGGCCTGGATATCTACGAGACCGCCTTCTGCCGCCAATTGCCTCCCACCAGCCAGTACGCTCACAAAGAGAGGGCCTCCTCAGGGTGCCGTCGGCCAGACAATGTTGGCTGGTGACACCCAGGGGGAGAGCCTTCTCTGTGGCAGCACCCCGCCCTCTGGAATGACCTACCCCCAGAGATACGCACAATACTGGACCTCTGGACTTTTCGTCGGGCCCTTAAAACTCACCTATTTCATCTAGCTGGGCTGGCTTGATCCCATCCTTTGGTTTTAATTTGAATTTAATTTTAACTGGGTTGTTTTAAATTGTGGGCTGAAATTATTTAATATCTTTTAAACTGTTTTAATTTTTGTATGTTATGTTTTTACCTTGGCTGTTCACCGCCCTGAGTCCTGCTGGAGAAGGGCGGTATAAAAATCAAATAAATAAATAAATGAATGAATGAATGAATGAATGAATGTATAAATGTATGTATGTATGTATGTATGTATGTATGTATGTATGTATGTATGTTGGGCCTTTCTGGCCACCTGGATTGTGTTGTTTTTCCAGGTGAGGTCTTCACTGAAATAGACTCCCAGGAATTTAAAGGAGGAAACTCTCTCTACACAGCCCCCCTCGATGTACAGTGGGGAAGTTCCTCTCTCTTCTTCTGGAAGTCCAACACCATCTCCTTGGTCTTGCTGATGTTCAGGTGCAGGTTGTTTTTTAAGCACCATGTAGAAAGTTTTTGAACCTCCCCCCATACACTGTTTCGTCTCTACCTGTAATGAGACCCAGTATGGCGGTGTCATCTGCGAACTTAATGAACACAATAGATGGGTCTGATGGTACACAATCATGTGTGTACAGTGAATACATGTAGGGACTGAGCACACAGCCCTGTGAGGAGCCAGTGCTCAATATTGTGAGTTGTAAGCTCACCAGCTTTCAATAACCTCATTCCATAGCTTTTTGTGATTTCCCAACAAAAAGACACTGATCATACGGTATAATAGGAATTGTAGTATAGCATATCAGAATATATTAATTGGGAGAATACATGAAACGGTAGGAAAGGGGAAGCTCTAGTCTTGAAACTTCCCAATCAATTACACCTGGGGTTCCCAAACTTGGCAGCTTTAAGACTTGTGGACTTAAAGCATAGCTGGCTGGAGAATTCTGGGAGTCGAAGTCCACAAGTCTTAAAGCTGCCAAGTTTGGGAACCCCTGAATTACACTATGTCTGAATTTCCAAAGTAGAAAATCCTTAAATTCTTAACAGTCAGAATCTTCCTTCCTTTACAGTGTATCTGAGTTATATAATAGACTTTCAGTAACTCCCAGTTTTGTCTTCTCTAAGACTGAGAACTTTATCTGGCAATGTGAAGAATTAGTCAGCAAATATGGGAAGCAAGAAGAGCCAAAATTCAATTCTTCTGGAAATAATAAAGGTCAGTGAGACTTTCTTGTGAGGTCACACATATAAACCATTCAATATTGTGTGGCAGTAAAATTCATTTCTACAATGATTGACCAAAAGTAGGATTTTAGATTAAACCTTTATTGGCTAAATTTTAATATCACATTTCTTGAACTCACTGTGCAGCGACGGAATGAATAAAATTGAAAGTAGTTTGCAATTGGCCAATATTTTCCTGCTCTTTATTTTTGAAAAATGGGCAACCACCCCCCAAACATTATAAATATAGAGTTGAAACAGTAATAACTAACAACACATAATAGAGCAAATGGCATAAGAGAAGTGAATATACATTAGAATATAATTATTTAATCTGGATACAAGATTAAGCATTCCTAGTTCGTTTTTCTGTACAAACACACATTTCCATAGATGGAAACAATCAATTAGGAAATCATATTAATCTAATACAATAATATAGAAACTGGAAGGAACAATAAACTAGTTTGTTAATCAAAATTTCAATTTCTTCAAACAATTTTAATCCAAAACACTGACAAACGTAGCATTGTCACCTAAGATTATAATAATGAGGCAGTTTTATGAATTGAGCTGCTGGAATAAAATTGCAAAACTAGAATTATGAACTGGACATCATCATTTTAATCCTAGATGTTGGAACAGTATTTGGATGAGAAAGCAGGCAGCCAGTGTGCTACTGAAATATTAGGGCAGTTGGAAACTTATCAAGTGAGATCCAACCTAGAACTAAGGAAAAATTTGCTGACAGTGAAGACAAATTATCAGTGGAACAGTTTGCCTTCAGAAGTTGTGGATACTCTATCTTTAAGAGGAGACTGGATAACAGTTTGTCAGAATAGTATAGAGTCTCCTACTTGGGGCAGAGGTTGGAGTAGAAGACATCCAAGTCCCTTCCAACTCTATTATTCTATTATTCTTTGTTTATGCATTTTTGCATCAGAGTACATAATTGTTGTGTTGGCAATTTTGCAAATAAAAATAATAACATAGGGTAATAGGCTATCAGAATAAACTTGGAGACTGGAGGAAGAGCTACAGCCAGAGCAATGGTTAAATAAAAGATATCACAGGCCACAGAAGGAATAGGAATGGAGAAAACATCTTAAGAAGAACCATCTCTGGTTCTCTGAAAAGTAAAGGCAGGGGTTGGGACAAGGGCTTTCAGGCTTGTAAGATTTTGTTACTGTTACTGGATTGTAATTTTACCATAAAAGTGTGTTAGTACACATTATTTTTGTTTCCTGTTTAGATTATTTCAAAGGGATAAAAGCTGTTTAACAGGCTTTTAAATTCATATTATATTATTTTTATCTCTGAGTACATGAAAATCAGGCTGAGACCTGCAAAACAAGCGTATTTCTGTTAGAAAAAGCAACATATTTATATTAGGCAACACACACACACACACACACACACACACACACACATATATATATAATATCATATCATATAATAGTCTTTCCAATGATCAACCATCTTGGCTTGGAATTCTGGGATTTGCCAAATCTGGAAGGCACCAATTTGACCAGGACTGACCTAGTGATATTTTTTTCAATCCTATCTACATATGCATGACAAAGTAGGAAGGAAGTGTCTTATCATAGGCATAAATCTTTGGGATATACTTCGGGAGAGCTGTGAGAAACAGACTGCAAATACCTCAGACATGCTTTAATTTCAATGGAGCCACATTAGTCCAGCAGTTATAAATAATCTGCATTTTTCCTGTCCAGTAAAGACTTTAGGCTAGGGCACTGGTGAAGCAATATAAATCATGATGTGTAGCTTAAAAGAACCTTACAGTAACAACAAAAATCGATGTGGCATATATCATAAAGGGTTTTCAAAACAATACAACCAAGTTGTACTTTGTCTCCTTTAAAAGTACAGATGAAATATATAATTGTTTTTAATGTTTTAATTTTTAATGTTTTATATATGGTTTTTAAATGCATTGTAAGCCGCCTTGAGTCTTCAGAGAAAGGCGGCATACAAGTTGAACAAACAAACAAACAAACAAACAAATAGTTGTACATAGAAGAAGAAAAAAGAATAAAGCACTTAAAAGTTAAACAAAGTCTTGAGAATAAAATATAATTTTCAAAGAAATGGTTAACAAGATAAAAATTTCTATTTTCTTGGTTTTAGGCTTATAAGAACCACTCTTTCAGGGAGATGCAACTCTGTAATTGAGATCTTTTGCATTAAAGAAATCAAGAATTTCATGTTCATCCAGAATTAGCAATGGTATCCACAAACTTTTGTGCAGGCAACCACTTGGCTCAATATAACAACTCCTGATGACCAGTGGTGGGTTGCTACTGGTTCGCCCCGGATCTGGCAAACCAGTAGCGACGGTGGTGGGGGGCGGGTCCACCGACCCGCCTGGATTCTTCTGTATATGCGCAGAAGCATTGCGCGTGAGTGTGCACACACCCACGAGTGAACCAGTAGCGACGGGATTTGAAACCCACTACTGCTGATGACACAGTGTTGACATTTGCAATATTTGTTTCCATTGTAAAGGCTGAACAATTCATTGAATGAAGATTGAAGATACTTATTTCTTGATCCAATTAGCTCTCTTCTTGAATGAGTCAAATGAATAGGAAAATTTTAAAGTCTGGACAAACCCAAGGTATTCATTTAGTCAAACATATTCCACGAAATATTCTGCAGTCTAAAACTATCTAAAAACAATAGTTAGAATGCATTATTTTTTTTTATAAAGAACTAAGAACATTGAATGTCTGGAGTGGGGTAAAAAAAAACCCACAAGTAATTATAACTTTAAAAGAAAAGTAATAGCTAGTAAGAAACCTATACAATTTAAACTCTGTCAAAACAGGCATATCAGAAACAAACAGTTCAATTAATCACAGTACAGAATTACTTCCAGGCATTGTTAGATTCCTTAAAGTCAGAAGACGGTGAGCAGTGGTGGTGCAGTGGTTAGAATGCAGTACGACTGTTGATTGCTGGCTGCCTGCAATTCAGCAGTTTAAGTCTCACCAGCTCAAAGTGGACTCAGCCTTACATCCTTCCGAGATCGGCAAAATGAGGACCCAGATTGTTGGGCACAATATGCTCACCCTGTACACCACTTAGACTACGGGTGGCAAACTCACAGCATCACGTTGCTGTCACATAACGTTTTGTGATGTTTTTTTCCCTTCTCGGAGCTGGGATGGGTGTGGCCTGCATTTGATGCATCCATCCAGGATGTTTGCCACCCTTGACTTAGAGAAAGCTGTAAACCACTGTGAAGTGGTATATAAGGCTAATTGCCATTGTTATCTATACCTATATAAATTTCCTAACTTGATGCCTTCTAGCTTTGTGGACTTCAACTCCCATAATACCTTCTCCATTGAGTTTAAGTCTGCCTGAATACCACTAAATTAGCGAAGCCAACTGAGAATCCCATTGAAAGTGGGAATTTACAGATCCTCTGACATCTTAATATATGGATGTATCCTCCATATATTCCAAAAAGTATCCTTTTTGGAACTCTGAAGCCTGTATATGTTTATCCCATGTGAATGCTAGAAGAAAGGATTGAGGATACACATATCACGAAGTGCGGTCACAGATGAAATCACCTAGATAATTTCCACATACTTTACTCCATATTTCTACATATTTGAAGAAGAAATATTTTAAGAATAGTCTTTATTATCTGTAGCCCACTTTTGGCTCTTGATTAGAAAAAGATTATGGTAGTCCAATTTTCAAGGTACTTTAGTTCATTTTCTAATTATTTTTACATTGTGCCATCCATTATTTCTTTTTCTTTATATCAGCCCTCCTGAGTCTGAAATTGTCTATATGTTAGTCTTTTTCTAATATTTCCTGCAACTTTTATGCATATCACACACTTAGGCAATTAGATACAACAAGGATGATAAAAAAAACTATACAGGTAATTCTCACCTTACAACCGCAAATAAGCCCAAAATTTCTGTCAGTAACTGAAACATTTGATAAGTGAACTTTGCCCATTTTACATTTTTTCTTGCCAAAGTTGTTAAGTGAATCACTGCAGTTGGTAAGTTAGTAACACGATTGTTAAGTGAAACTGGTTTTCCCCTTGACTTTGCTTGTCAAAAGGTCGTAAAAGGTGATCACATGACCCTGGACACTGCAACCATCTGTCATAAATATGAGTCAGTTGCCAGGCATCTAAATTTTGATCATATGACCATGGGGATGCTGCGCTATAACTGTGAAAAACGGTCATAGGTCACTTTTTTCAGGGATGTTATAAGTTTGAACGGTCACTAAACGAACTGTTCTAAGTTGAGGACTACTTGTACAATAGACCGTCACTCCAAATTTTATTAAATATTGTAAAGTATTAAATATAGTTAATACTTAAGTATATTGTATATAATTGTTAAGTATTAAATATAGTATCAAATATCATATGAGCTTTTCTAATATATTTTTGATCAGAATCCTTGTTCTAATCCTTAAATCAAACTGCCTTTGAATGATTCAACCCAAATTTATTTCCCAGATGTTCTTTCTACAGTTGCTTCTTATTAAACTATCCAGTCTTACACTTACACCCTCTCTTGCTTACGTTACCAGCTGTTTCTTCCATTCCAACTGGTTGCAGCGACATCTGCTGGAAAGAGAAGTCATTTCAGTGGAAGCCCTTCACTGGGCTTCAGAGTGAAAAAAAAATTCCAACACTCATAGCAAAACTATTTTTTAAAATAAAATCCTATAGTACTAAGGAACTAACCATTTAAATGCTACATATTAACGAAAATATTATTTCATATGATATCTTTAAGTCCACAACATAAAAGTTTAGGTATTTAGGTATTTAGGTATTGTCCTCGACCTTCAACCTTTGTTTAGTGACCATTGGACTTTACAATGCCACTGAAAAAAGTGACTTATGACCGTTTTTCATACTTACAACCATTGCAGCATCCCCATGGTCATGCAATCAAAATTCAAGTGCTTCGCAACTGACTCATATTTATGACAGTGTCCCGAAGTTATGTGATCCTCTTTTGCAATCTTCTGATGAGCAAAGTCAATGGAGAAGCTAGAGTTACTTAACAGTGATTCACTTAAGAACTATGGCAATTAAGGTCATAAAATGGGGCAAAATTCACTCAACAAATGTCTCACTTAAACACCGTAGTGTCTCACAGAAATTTTAAGCTCAGTTGTGGTCGTAAGTTGAGGACTACCTGTACAAATACACGGTCTGGAACAATATCCAATAACAATGAGATCATCTCCTTAAGCCAGCTACTATGAAGCAGTATTTGATGCTCAAATAAATCAACAGAAGGTCTGGAACATAATACAAAGTACTGCTTTAGGAAAGGTTAAGAAAAGAACTTTAGCATTATAGCTTGACACATTTAAGCCATTCATGTAATTCAGTGATTCATTGCTGTTATTTAGATCTCCCTGGTTCCTAGCCTCTTCCCAGCAAGGCACAGTGAAGAAATTTTGCACTCGTTAAAGCCTGCTACAGCAATCTTTCAGAGGACAGGGAAAAAAACATAACAGATATAAAACAAACTGAAACAATACTAAATGGAAAATAATTATCATTCAGCAGAGTAACACGTGTATTTCTATAAATGAAATTATGAATAATGAAAAGATACATGAAAGAGGAAATGCTTTACTCTTTGCTTAAATTACATCCTCTTTAAAAGATATCTCATAAACTCAAGGAACCCTAAACTCATCCGTATGGTCTATAATTTATACTGATTGTTTACATTGTTCTCATTTGTACTATTTTGCTATTCAGATTTTGCCATGCCCAAGGAATTTTGCACCAATCCATGCTGTCCGTTTTACATCGCTTCCTGAAATGTGTTCAGCATTATTTGAGGTGGGGGTGGGGGGCTGCTAGTATCTCATTTAGAGTGGAAAATTATTTACAACTCTGAACATAATGAACACTTCATATGCTTCAGTTTGTAAAACTATAACAAAGAAGTTTTTTAAAAACCCTCTTCCATGCAGAGTTTTCTGTTTTTATTATGCCATGTTTGAGAAGTTTTTCTGGATGCACAGCCTATTTCAAACCACACATTTTGATAGTCTGGGATTTGATGTGGATTTTCCAGAACCCACCATTTCTTTCTTTCTTTTTTTAAAGCTATCTTTGGTGGAGTTATTGAAACATGCAAGGGATAAAAAGGAAGAAAGTAGGTACAAAATCATCTATATGGCACACCCTGCCCTACATCAAAAACATTTCAGAAGCAATAAAAAGTAGCTTCCAAGATCTTGTAGGAAGAAAAATCCATCTGGTTCAGTTCCAAGCTGGAAGAGAGGCACTGGAAATAAAAGGGAGGCTAGCTGCTTAGGAAAGAAGGTCTGTTTATTGATGAGCAGAACCACCAACAGCATGTGGTTCTGGGGCAGGTGACCAATTGGTTTGATGAGTGCAAGGCTTTTTATACAGTTTCTGAAATGCTGTAGGGGACTGCACAATGTAGTGAGCCTAGTGTCTTTTGCTATTCTAATGGTGATGGGTTAATCCTATTACGTCCACAAGGCCATGTCCTGCTCTTAGAATTTGTGTGGAGGAGATATAAATTCTAATCCAATCAATTGGAGCTGAAGGTATTTTGTTTGTAAATAGATTGGCCCAGTCTTTCTCTATGGGCACAAAACATCTCTAAATAGTTCAGGCATCTGCCAGGGGCTGTTTTACTATGCAGGAAACTGGGGCTGCTTTCTGTCTTTAAGAGAATTTCTTCTTTGAGGAAATATAATATTCTACCCAAAAATATTTCCCCAAAATATTTCATTCTCTAGAAGGGGGGGCTTCTCACAAGTGTACATTGTACCCTATCCAGAGGCTACAATACGAGGACAAATAATGCATTGCAAAGACCGGTTGGAAGTGGGAGATACTTCTAATGTAATCTATTGGCTCCCCTGCATAAATTGCCCCTGTGACTATGTAGGGCAGATGGGAAGAACTAACCACCAGGTCGTAAGAACAGAAGCAAACTGTCAGATGAGGAGACCCAAATATATTGGTAGCCTCACATTGTAATGAACAAGGGCCTACATTCAATTTCACAGCTACTAAGATTGTTGGCTGACCAGGTACAAAGATAACCAGGGAAATAATTGAAGCCTGGGAAACGGGACCCCTTGTCAGACAACAGGAGTGCTGATTTACCATCAGCTTATCAGATACTTAGGAGCCGAGGGCTTGGCAGCACGAGGAAACAACAGCCAATGATTTAATACCCAGCATCAATACCCTAATCAACAGGCACCACAGTAAATACTATGCCCAAAGCCCAAAACACACATTCTGGTGTGGAGAAGTTCCTTGAGAATAGGCTCCAGCATATAGTCTGAAAGCGCAGAAGACTAAACCTCTGGTCCTACTGACTAACCCAGATTGGATCCAGATTGAAATGTTTAGCGTCATTGTCAGGTTTCAAAGTTCACTTCAATTGCATTTCAATCTTCTTATAGGTGGTCTCATATTATTCTATTATTCTCATATTATTCTCATTGTATCCTCTGGTACAATGAAGAATTCCTATTTGATTCTACAATGGTGAGTTGTCCAGGTCTGGTGCATCAAAGCAGCCCCAAACCATTACATTTGCACTACCATGCTTTATTTTTGGAATGTGATTCTTCTGATAAAATGCTCTCTTTGATTTTTGTCAAACACGTCTTCTGGTGCTATGGCCAAATAACTTTATCTTGTTCTGTCTACCCAGAGCATATTGTTTCAGAAATTCTTCGCCTAAGTGTTGATGAACAAACTTTAGTCTTGCCCTGATATTCTTTTGGATACTGCAAGTTTCAATCTGGTATGTCTCCTATGCAGATCTAATTTGTGCAGCTTCTTTATAATTATAGATTTCTGCATTTTGACATCACTAGATGGCAAGTGCTATCTATAGGTCACATGAATGCTTCAACATTCAAGATGAATGTATTAATGTATTTATGGTTAAATGTACTATGTGGACATCTGCGGTGTACTGCTTGAGAACATGAATATTAAATTTTTCAATGCAGAAAATATATGGCTGGCTGAAAATCCAAATGATATGTAGCAAATGCTGGGTAGCTTACATAAAATAATGAAGAATATGGATCTCAAAATTAATGTATGAAAGAATAAAGGAATTGTGTTTGACAAAAAAAATGGACTGAATGATTGCAAGTTAAACATAAAATAAAATATGAGCCAATGGATGAATGATATGCGGTACATGGAATATTTAGTAAATGTTAGAAAATGGATGGAAAATATTTAAAGCTTGCAAATGCTAATAGAATGCTAGTAGATAATACCTATTGCCAGGAATTAATGATTGCTGAGAAATGACATGAAGAAATGTGAATTTATTCCTGCCTTCTATTACACTGAAATGACAATTAGGTATGTCAAGAAAAACCTAATTCTCCCTTCCATGGTCATGCGATTGCATTTGGGGTGATTGGCAACTGACTTGCATTTATGGCCATTTGCAGCATTCTACGGTCACATGACTGTGATGGGCTGTAGTGATTGACTGTAATGACCACTACGTCCGATTCTGCCTTTACTTCCAGTTTCTAACAAAAAAACCAAAACTTTTTACTTCATTTAATGACTGCTTGCTTTAAACCACTGTAAAAAAAGGTTGTAAAAGACATGGACACTTATCAACTGCCATGACTTACAGCTATGATTCCAGGCTCAATCACAGTTGTTTAAGTTGAGGACTAAACTTGTATAGCAGGTGTGGGCAATTAATTTTCCTAAGGGACCTCATGAGTAACTGGGACTGTTGTGGAGGGCCACCAGCACTGCTGACACCCTGACCTATGCCTCTGATACCTCCCTGCCCTGTTGATCACATCCCACCTCCTCTTTGTATTTATTTCTTTTTTTTCTCCATTTGTGAAAAGTAGTATGTACGGCTTATTATTTTACTCCTTCAAACCTCCTGATATTTTTGTAACAAAAGTTCCTGCGCTGTTTTTCATACTGAATGTTCTCTACTAGTGGCATTTTACATGTATTTAGAGTACAAATTATTCTAATGAATACAGGCTTGCTTGACATAGTTACAAGGAAACAGAACCACCTACCCAACTGTTTTTGCTTGATTATATCAAACACACCAAAATATCCACAATTAAATGTATTTGTAACATACAAGAAATGTTAGAAATGTTAGAAACAGTTAATGTTTCTTTAGTTAATCTATACATTTTATTGCACTAATTTTTCAAAATTATGGTTTCTAGTTTTCTTTTCTTCCCAAATCTGGTGCATTATATAAAATGAACAACTCTTGCACACTTCATGTGTGCAAGATGAATTTATTGTCATCCATACCACTAAGTGACCTTTCAGTCTAAAGGAAATTAATGGTGAGTTTCTTGTTCTTTCTAATTATAGATGAACTTGATAAAATCTTTTTACATTCTAAACTTAAAATGTTCCCTTCTTTTTCCAGAATTGTTATCTCTTCATATCTGATTTTTCTGACAGATACCACCAACTACAGAAAAATCTTGGAGGAATTCCAATTCAATAACAAATAAATGTATGGAGCAAAATGGCAACTGAGATTCTGGTGGTCTTATATTCATGCAAGTGGCAACTGAAATTCTGGGGGTCTTATAAGCAGCACTCCTTCTCTGTACTGTATACTGAAGGTCTTTGGAATCATTCATTTTTCTAAATTACATTGACAGAAATGGCGTTTTGACTTTTCTTTTCAACCTGCTGCATAATAATCTTAGCACTCACAGAGTGTTCAGATACCTTTTCAAAAGTGAAAGGAAAGGAGGATGAGACTGGAGGATTTCTGGAGATTTTGCTTTCAGCAAAATGCAATCAGGATAATGTGTAGACAAATCACTTCCCTTCTAGGAATAATGTGAAAATTGAAGTAATATTTCAAGAGGCAAGAACTTTTCTTTCCTGTTAGTTTCCTATATGCGTTGCTACTGTCTTGAAATGAGAAGATTAATTACTTATTTGTTTAATTAATCCCAGTTTTATTATTTTTATAAATAACTCATGAAGAACCTACATAATACTTCCTCCTATGATGCTCACAACAACAACCCAACAAGATGGGTTGGACTAAGAGACAGTGACTGGCCCAAAGACATCTAGCCAGCTTTCACACCTAAGGCAGAACCACAATTCACAGTCTCCAGGTGTCTAAATGGATGCCTTAACCACCAGACCAAATTGGCACTTGCATCTTGCAATATTTCATGGGTGAAAAAAAATCCCTGAGTGAAAAAAGATATATTGTCCTCATGTTTCATTTTGGCTCTAGTATTTTATTCTGTGGGATCACCGAAAGTGATTTCAGACCACAAATTACTTGCACTTCCAATCAGATACTCTATTTCTTTTCTCCATAACTGAATTTCTCTGGTATGGGGGGAGAAATGGACAGGTTATCATTTTACATTCCAAATTATTAGATTCTCATTTAAAATCCTGCCACGCCAAATACTTGATATCAGAATTTTTTTAATTTTTTTTAAAATTTAAATTTATATTTATATGCCTCCCTTCTCCGGAGACTCAGGGCGGCTTACAATGTGTTAAGCAATAACCTTCACACTTTTGTATATTTATACAAAG
This sequence comes from Ptyas mucosa, assembly GCA_012654045.1. Lineage (NCBI taxonomy): Eukaryota > Metazoa > Chordata > Lepidosauria > Squamata > Colubridae > Ptyas > Ptyas mucosa. The sequence continues at coordinate 10,070,713 of WNWU01013629.1, read as the reverse complement.
TCAGCTTATTGCCCCCACAAACCGGGTCCTCAATTTACCCACCTTAGAAAGGATGGAAGGCTGAGTCAACCTTGAGCCTGGTGAGATTAGAACTCGCAGTAATTGCAGGCAGCTGGATGTTAAATGCTGCCTTAGTAGGAGGCATTAGCCTGCTACGCCACTCAGGCTCCTATAAGGAATAACTTTCATATAGGAGGTATTGGCTGGGAGACCTTGGTTCAACCAACCTCAAAGGATTGTAGTTATGACTATACATAGTGGAAGGAAAACATAGAAGGAAATGTATGGCACCTTCAATCCTTGAACAAAAGGCAGAGATACAAATCTGGTAACTTTTCATCAATAGTTGATTGATAGATAAATAACGCTCAGTCTATCATTCCTTGATGCAGGGATAAAATCCAGCAGGTTCTGACAGGTTATGGAGAACCGGTAGCGGAAATTTTGAGTAGTTCGGAGAAGCAGCAAATATCACCTCTGGCTGGTCTCAGAGTAGGGAGGAAATGTGGATTTTGCAGTATCCTTCCCCTGGAGTGGGGTGGGAATGGAGATTTTGCAGTTTCCTTCCCCTGCCATGCCCACCAAGCCATGCCCACAGAACTGGTAGTAAAAAAATTTGGATTTCACCACTGCCTTGATGGTATGATGAAAGCTTTGCTCAAATTATTTGGGTATCCCTGCTTCTAAAACAATCCCTATCCTTCTTCCCTACAAAATAGTTTTATATTTGTCTCCTAAATATGATTTATCACCTAAAGCCTAAGGTTCTCTCTTGAATACTTCTTCAGTCTAATTATGGTTAAATAGAAATCTCAAAGTGATTGCATTTTTAATTAATATTAATCATTTTGAATTATAATTGTAATTGATAAAGCATACTGATTTTATGTTTATTTGTCTTAGTTGCATCTACTCTCCAAGATCTTTTTAGATGGAGAAATCAGGATAATTTTATCTTATCTCACTACTTACTTATCTGCTTGCCGTAAAGACTTACTACTAGCAGGTAACAGATGTAAATGATTTACTAAATGAGTAAGTAGTCTTGTTTGAAATATCCATAATATCCAGATGCCACTCATTTTATATGACCTATATTTCTCTATGTATGCTGAAAATTCTATCCATAATGTCTGCAAATTATAATGCCTTTGATCACTGAGACGTTGCCCCCATTTGCTTCATTAAGGTAATAAGCCACATTATTTAAATGTAGGTGTCTAAAAACTAAATTAATAATGTAAAATGGCAGTTATTACCAGCAAATAGAGATATTTTCCCACCATATCTAATATTACATGGGAAGATCTGTAATTGTATATTACAATGCAGATTTCCCCTGCTCATATTTGACACCATGTAGTTCAACCCTCCTCTGTCTCCACAAATTTTGAACTACAATTCCCGTAATCTTAAAGTGACCTGGCCATGAGTTAACAATGTTATGTTCCAAGTCAAGTGGAAGGTTCCTGCTTGGAAACAGCCTGTTTTCCATCCCGTCTCCCAAATCCAGTCTACATTCCTTGGCTACCGAGTACATTCATTCTGTATTGGGCTCATTCTGAATTCTTCTCACCCCAAATATCTTCTTATATTTCTTCAGTCCTAATGTCCTCCCAGCCTTTCCAGGAGTTTCCTCTTATGCATGGATGGTATGCCATTTTGGATTAGGGGAGTTTTCAGGTAGTCAGCATAAATGTCAGATTAATCAATTTTTGGGTATTTGGAATGATTTGACATATTTGGCATCTTCTTATGAGGGAAGATCCAGAACCTGAATAAAGAAGATATTTTAGCCTAGGACTGCAATACATTGGCAGAGGTATGCATGGAACCTTCCAGTCTTTTCCTGCTTTGAACAGGCTGTAGTTAAAATAAAAATTCCTCATTTCTCAGAAGTATAATTCCATTTCTTCTTTGCCAACAACTTGTTTTTCAGAGTAAGAAATATTCATGGGAAAAAGTACTGATAATTTTTGAGATAAGGTTGAGACTAATAGCACCAAGAGTTTTAGATTAGAAACAGAAAGCTCTCAAATACTTGTGCAGGAGAGGAACAGGTCAAACTATATTGTAAGTGTGTGGCATGCATTACAACACAAATGCTCTAACAGAATTTATCTAAAATTTCAAAAATTATAGAATGGATGCTACCAAATGAAACCAGCCCAGACAGAGGATGTCTCCAAGCTTTCTCATCTACATCTGCAAAACCTTTGGAAAGCTAGTCCTTGCCAAAGAAAAAAATGTTTGCAAGTTAGTAATTTCCAGACACATAACCACATTATTCCATTTCAATAAAAATAACAAACAGACTTTGGGCATTTTAAATTCTAATAGATTTTTTATAAGCTTTCATGGATCATACTCTATTTCAAATATGTTCGGACTGCAATTCCCAGAATTCTTTAGCAGCAATGAAACCTGGTCTACGTCATTATAAAATCTGCACAAATATAAATATATGCATACTCATATGCAAATAATTAAGCATGGGGTTCCTCCCTGACTTCCCCACTTATAAACTTTGGAGATACACAAAAATGTATCCTTCACCGGATAGCATTATCTGCATTTATTGGGATGGATTACAGCCCACAAAAATATAAGCTAAATAAATCTGCTTTTAAGTTGCTACAAGATTCAGAGTTGTTTGTCTAGGAAGAGAAATTAGCATTGTTGCCTAAATATATTAAATAATGGTGGATTAATTTGGCTAGAAATTAGAATTGATCAGTTATTGGCTCACAGCAGAGATGGGATTCACTTACCTTCCCTACCGGTTCACAAATGTGAGCGCGTATGGCCTTCCACGCATGTTCTTTGCTTGCGCATTACATCCGGGCGGGTGGGCAGAGCCTCCTGCAGTCTCCACTACCAATCTGCCAGAACCGGACAGAACCAGCTGAATCCCACCATTGGCTCACAGTTTTATGCACCATGTAACTTGAGTTCTTGGTGAGAGGCTTGCGTGGTTAATTTCAAGGGTGTGGCTTCACTAATTGTAAAATGTTTTTATGTATTTTTCTTTCTGTTATTATTCTAGCTTCCAGTGCTTAGATTCATTCCAATTCTGACTGTTCCTTCTTCTATTATGGTTTTCTATTATCCCACTATTGTACATAACTTTTCTATATTGATTTATCTTAACACTTGATTTTTGCAATGTAGAATATAGGGAACTATTTAAAAAAATGGGCAAAAAACTACAATGTGGGACTGCTAATAGGATGTGGGCAGTAAATATGTATTGAATAAATACTTGATCATCCTCCAGATAATTTTAAGCCTGTATTAAAGTATTGTGTTTTTGTTTACTTTTCACAGTTTGGAGACTTGCAACCTGTCATGAGGTCACCTTCCAAAGCTATTTTCACAGCAATCTATGGATTTCTTTGACCATAGATATGTCCTTTGAAATAACTTGTCTCTGGCTATTTTGATGATTTTTCAGTACTAGACATTGATCTTTTTGGTTTACCCATATTGTTTAATCTTCTGTTTAATTTCATGTCGATAGATTTTTATTCCTCTGTTTTGCATTTTTAATTGATTTATCCTGCAATCAATGCCATCTTGTCCTTTCATACGCTTTTCTTTGATTTTCTGGCATATTTATTTGCTGCCCTTTTACTGATATAGACTATAATCACAGATAATGCTTACCATGATTAACTTAACCATGATTAACCCAAAGTAATTGGCTCAATTGGCATAACATAAAGATCCATAAACTAACCACTAAGGCTGTGATTCAACAGTATTACAGTAAACTAAAATGCAATTGAATAGTGTTTCCCATGTGCAAAACTTTTCTACTTTCAGTAGTTCTTATCAAGGAAGCTATTCTAAAAATTTTGTTTCAGGGTATAAGTGCTACACACTCAGAAGACTGACAAATAACAGTTATGAAGCACTGTATAACATGGAAGACTGTCAAACTACAATTTTCACTAGCCCAATACTAGCAGTTAACATGAGGGAAAAGATGAAATTGGCTACAGAAGGAATAGTGAACAATTCTAAGGACTGTGTTATATGCAACTATTCAAGCTGAAATAGTAGGTACATTAATTTAGGAATAATCCCTATTGTTTTGGTGGATTCAGATCTATAGGTTTGCACTTCATAGTTCATAAATTCAAAAAAACTTATACAGTGTTTTCTTTTCTGAAATGTAATTTGATCCATTTCTTCATGTGCTTTTAAAGCCACCAACTAGTGCCATATACATAGTTTGTCAATGTATTAATAGAAATACATTTTAATATGTAAACTGTGCTTGCTAAAGATCCTTCCAAATTTCAAAGGAACCGCATTTACAATACATGATACATTATTTATTGTACATATACAGTAAACCTTAATTTACTCCCCAGCTCCTGTATTTTATTCCATTTAAGGCAGAACGTAAAATGAAATTGAATATAAGAGTGAAATAATACGGAGTCAGCCTAGATGACCTCTGAAGGGCCCATTGACTAATTATTATAAAAAACGGTTGCTGGGTTCAGAAAAAGTTAACACACTTTCTACAGTTGGAGAGTTCAAGAAGTCAAACCACAGAGCTACTATGTTAAAATGCAGAACTACCGTATATACTCGAGTATAAGCCGATCCGAATATAAGCTGACCCCTCCCCAATTTTATCCCCCAAAACTGGGAAAACTCATTGACTCAGGTATAAGCCGGGGGTGGGAAATGCAGCGGCTACTGGTAAATTTCAAAATAAAAAAAGACTGGTCAAAAGTGCGAGGACCTGTCAGAAATCACTTTTTTCAGCCCTCTGGGTAGCCCTTTTGTGCATATGGACTACTCAGAGGGCTGAAAAAGTAATTTTTGACTGGTCCTCACACTTGTGACCAGTCCTCGAACTTACGACTATCCTCACATTTTACATTTTTGCCCTATCTTGTCACCATGGTAAAGAGAAGCAGTTGTGAAATAAGTGACATGGTTTTAAGAATGCTGCACGGGCATAAATGAGAGAATGGTCATAAGTGTGAGGACAATTTTTTACAATCAGCTCTCAACTCAAGGTCAGTGCAATGGGACCTCCGTAAACGGTGAAGATTTCTTTGTTTCTTTCTCCCTTTAAGCCCCCCCCAGCCCGTTTTTGCTTCCAGGGGGCTGCAGAGAGTCTTGCTAGGCACCCCCCTCATGCCCCTAGCAAGCCTTGGGAGCCAGTTGCAGGGAAAAAGTCATTTTTTTCGTGACCCGAATATAAGCCGAGGGGGCGTTTTTCAGCCTGAAAAACGGGCTGAAAAACTCGGCTTATATTCGAGTATATATGGTAACCCACATGAAGCTTTCCTGCCTAAGGAATAAGGGAAGGGGCTAGCTAAAGAGGCAGATTTCACATTTCCTGTTTCGTTACTATAAAGATACGTGTCTTAAACAAGGTCTTTGTTCAGAATGTAAAACAGAATGCATATCTGAACCTTTTGTCCAAAATAAATAAAAGCTTTTTCTGATCTCGAAATTCAGTTCATTCATTATTTTTCTGCAACACATTGATTCCTTTTCTGTATTCACATACACACACCACATAGAACCAGCGTATTAGCTTTCAATAGCACAGCTGGAAAATACCTAGTGATCTCAGGGCAATTAGAAATTAATCTTTTGGGAAATCCTTTATTTTGAAATAATAGTTTTTTATTCTTTCTTTCAGCTCCAACACAACTGCCTCTTTACATAATCATATTTACTAATAATTTATGAATGGCACACTGTAAAGCTTAATTTAGTTTGGATCAGGGGTGAAATCCAGCAGGTTCTAAAAGGTTCAGGAGAACCGGTAGCGGAAATTTTGAGTAGTTCGGAGAACTGGCAAATACTACCTCGGCTGCCCCCAGAATAGGGTGGGAATGGAGATTTTGCAATATCCTTCCCCTGCCACGCCCACCAAGCCACACCCACAGAACTGGTAGGGAAAAATTTTGAATTTCACCCCTGGCCGGGAAGTTGTTCAATGCATTTTAAAATGACTTTCATTAGAATAGTTTTGCTTTTCTTGCAACTGTGCTATCAAATACACAATGAACATGAATTTATATGAACCAAACTGATTAAAAGAGACCTATATCAGGTTCATTCAGCTCCTGACTAAGGAAGTCCTTTTTCTTAAGGAACCAAGCAAGTAATTTTGGGGAATTTAACACAGAAAGTGCACTCTTCCTTGTGAAATATGACACTAGTTTGCAAAATGCTTATATGTGATTAGTCTGTTTTTAGAACATTATCTGAATGATGTTTTATGATTTTTGCAGCTGAGATGTTTTGATGATGCTTTTACTGTTGTGAGCCATTCAGAATATTGGTAGGTGGGTGGCATAAAGATAGTCAAATAAATTAAACAGATGTCTTATTATTTTATGTGCCAGAAGTCTGTCATTTTTGTTGCAAAAGGCTACTGCAATTTCCTTTAGAAATAATTCTTTAATAGTCCCAGGTGTCTGAACTGATAGCAGCTTTCACAGTAAGTTTTATGGGGTCAGGGTTTGTTTATTTCATGACAGAGTTCTGAGATTCAGGGTTTTTTTTTGTAACATATCTATTAAATTAACGAATGTATCAGTCAATATCAGATGTGTGCTGCATCTGTGATGTGATCATGACAACTTCAGGTAGACTATCATAGAAAAAGGACAGGCAAGAAGAACTTCTCTTCCTTCTCTGCACAATGTTGTGCAATGTTGTGTTATAAAGCACAACTTTTAACTTTTCACCTCTCAGATGATGAGCTTGAATAATTGAGTGCTAGTATTTCCTTCATCCCTTCTTCTTCCTATAGGAAGGCATAGTTAAGGGTTCTTTCCTTTTAAAACATCTATCTTGCTTGTGGACCCTAATTCTGACTGAATTAGCCTCAGCCAGCAAAAGGAAGCTGCTTTTTAAAGCAGCTACCATTTATTTTCTGCATGTCTGCAGATGTTGTCCTTGGGAAGTGATGCAAATTTTCAAACTAGACTAAGCCTAATATCTAATCCACAGCTTATAATATTTTATTTCAAATGGGCTGGTCCCACCACTTTATCTTTCTTCCATTACTATGTTAAAATTTCATTGGGCCAGGCTGGATGCATGACTTTCTGTAGTCCTATTGGGGCATTATAAAAAACATCCCTCTTCATCAGTGTGTATACTGTTGCAGATGTTCTGTGGAGTCTCTGAGCCATATGGTCCTCTGTTGCTCTCTCGTCAGGGAATGTCAGATTACATTAATCTATTCCATTCTGAAGAAACACCCAGGCAGAGAGTACAATTTGGATTCTGATGTATCTTCCCAAATTCTGTGCCTCAATTTATTTTAATTGACTTGGCATTGGAGGGGCATATTAATTCTATGATTGCTCATATTCTCTCTCTTATTTTTATACCATTTTATTGTACGTTAGTCCTACTTTTTATTACATCTATAGACTTTAGGAATGGGCATGTGTATTTGATAAGACATATTTAATGCATATCATATCTTCTGGCTGCAACGTTTGTAATAAAGTCAAAGGTCCAGTATCTCCACCAACTTCTCAGCAAAAGGATAATCTGACAACTCTTTCTCTTTCTGTGCTCCAGAGGTGGGTTTCAGCAGGTTCTGACTAGTTCTGGAGAACCGGAAGTGGAAATTTTGAGTAGTTTGGAGAACCGGTAGTAAAAATTCTGACTGGCTCCGCCCCCATCTATTCTCTGCCTCCTGAGTCCTAGCTGATTGGGAGGAAATGGGGATTTTGCAGTAACCTTCCCCTGGAGTGGGGTGGGAATGGGGTATCTTTCCCCTGCCATGCCACGCCCACCAAGCCACACCCACAGAACCAGTAGTAAAGAAATTTGAAACCCACCACTGCAGTGTTCCCCTCACATAGCAAGGCTGGAGCAAGTAGGCCAAACATCTGTGAAGGCCTCCTTATCCTGGTCTTCAGGTCAAGACCAGATCTCTGATCTCTGCTACTCTAAGACAGGAAAAAGTTAACAAGACTGCAAGTTATTGCTGAATTACCTCTATTTCTTGGGAGTCAGCTTTCACGCATACACCAAAAATTTGTGTAAAATATTAGTGTAGCCATGGTGTTGCATTAAACCACCTTTATGATGTTTTTTTTTAAGAGCAAACAAGCACTGGAATCAATAGCTGAGGTAAATATGCTTATTGATTGATTTAATTTATTTGTATCCCGCTTTTATTATTTCACAAACAACTCCAGGCAGCGAACTTATTCACTCTTTTTCAACAGCAGCAGCCCCGTGAGGTGAGTTGGGGTTGTGAGGCTGGCTCAAAATCATCCAGTTGGCTTTCATGGGTAAGGCGGAACTTGAACTCATGGCCTTCCACTTAACTAGCCTGGTATCTTAACTAGACTAGATCATACAGGCTCGGGTCTTTCTAACGTCTTCCTCAATTTTCGGAAAAGGGGTGTAGCGGATCACGCCCACACCCATGCCACCAGCCGGGTTTCCTCTTTTCCGTAGGAAGCCCCCGCCTCTTCATGTCCCTGTGACAGCCACTCGCCTAGTTTCTAGGGCTATCCTCGGCATCGCTGGAAGGAGGCACCCGAGCGTGCGGCTCCTTTAAAGTCTGGGCTAAGCTGTCAGTTAGCCCTGCCTCTGCCCGCTTGAGCTTCCCAGCTGGGACCTGGGCAAGGAGGCGCTGTGCGCTGGTCCTTTTCCGTCACCTTCTGCCGGTGCGGAGTGACCGAGTGAGCTGCTGCGGGGTATGCAAAGAGAGGCAGTTCAGTTGAGCCTGAAAAGGCGTCGATCCTGCAGCGCGCGCCAAGGGACTCCATTCTGGTGGGGAACCCTTTTCTGAGGCGGCGGGGCTGATTCCTGCCCTCTTTCAGACTTCGGTAGACCTCGTGGTACAACTACTGTCCATTTGGGCATCTGTGGGCGATTGTTTTTCCAACTCGGTCTCCCCCCCCCCCCCCCAGCCCACCTTTGGGAAGGAGAGGTGGATTTCAGCGATCAGATCTTGTAAAAAGATAGCCGGCTATCCAAGTGCTGGGACCCGGTGCTGCAGGGCAGATTCAGAGAGAATAAACTCCCCTGTCTGCCTTTCAGAGGAGAGGTAAGTGATGTCAAGTTGGAGCTTTGGCTGATTTTATGTGGGGATTTTTAAATCTTGGAAAGGGGGAAACGGTAGAAGGAACGGGAGTCTTTCAGACTGTGGATCTGCGTAGTTTTCCTGGTAGTGTAAAAAGCCAATTCCCTCTTAGAAAGCTGCAGTTGCAAGAGTTCATTTGAGCGGTTGCTGTCTTTACAGTATTTTGCACTGAGTTTCCCTGCATCCATCCATTCTTAGGATTATTATTATTATTTTTTTTGCAGGATTCAGACATTCAACATCATCTTCCACTTGTTACTGTCCTGTATTTATAGGGGGGCTTCTGCTCTCTCGTTCCTTTTCTCCAAAAGAAAAAATCTATTAAGAGGGGAACAGACAGAATATTGTACCTGCCTTTTCCTTTACACTCTAGGAATTCAGTATCTAGAAGCAAAATAATCTTCTCCCCTTCCCCCCCCCCCCCTCAAGCTGAACTTCTAGCTTAGCTAAAGCCTTTTCTTTTGCTCAGTTCCTTGCAGTGTTCGCTGTAGTAAAGTAGAGCATCTCTCTGAAGGAACTTGGTGCACTGAACATTTATGCGTTGGAGGAGGGATGCCAGTTAGGTTTATAAGTGGAAAATGAAAGCAATTGGAATTATGAAGGGGGATAAAGTCAACTGGAGGGCAGCACCCTGCATCTATTGTGGGTGAGAATTCCTCAGTCTTCATTTTAGAAGAGTCCTTGCAGGAGTCTCTCTTATCATATTGGAAACAATTTGATTCCCTTGCAGTCCACATAAAGGGTGATAGCTACAGTCTTGGACACAGCAAACAAATAACATGCCAATGTGGCAGCTGGATGGAAATTTTAACATGCAGGGATACTGTGCAGTTGATGTGGCAGAGTGAAGGAATCCTACCTGTTTTATGAAAAGAACAGTAGAAATTGCACTGGACACTGCAATGGCTGTGTTAGCCAGTTGCAAAGGTTTACTAACTTTTGGACATCAGTGAAGGTATAACAAACCTAGCAGTTTTCATATAACTTTTGTCTAATATTAATGCAGAATAAATCATAGATGCTAGTATGCATAAGATATGTAACTAGCATTTGAAATACTGCTCAGTGGAATGAAATTATGTGCAATATTATGTGTGCATTGCAAATGTGCAGTAGCTATTGAACAGTCATTATATGTCACAATTAGAAGTTGCGCCTTTACAAAACCTAAATGCAAATCGATTTTTCTCAGTACCTTGAGGTATTCTGGATTTTATTTGTCATCCCCCCCCCCTTCTTTCTTTATGGTATTTAATAGATTCTGTGACAGGTATGTGTACACATAGCTTTGGAAGCAGTAAGACTGCAACATCAGTTCTAGATTGTGGTCTTGTAGCAGTATATAAAAATTGATGCAGAATTTATTTTATTTATTAAATTTGTACATTGCATTTCAAAATAGGTAGCTGTCTTTCATAAAGTGGCTGGGAGTAAAAAAAATATACATAGTTATTCCAAGACTTCAAATCTGATAGTTGCAGCTACTAATATTATGTTGCATACTACATGTTATTTACATTGGGTAATAGTAGCAGAGTTCCATTTCTCTACTCAAAATATGTTTTCTCTTTACTCAGTGTAAAAGGAGTTTGAAGGAAATCAGTTCAGAGTAGGGCTAACTGCTGTGTTCATTTAAATAAATTATTTTTCTCTTTAGAGATGAAATTAATGTTTTGCTACTGTTATCTAAGGTACTGCTTTATTGTAGATACTTGTATATAAACAGCTGGAAATGTGTCAATCTGTCAACACTCATTCACTTATGGAAATGCATTCAACATGGGTTTTCATTAAAACTGTATTAAACCCAGCTATTTATCATATGGGCTGTTCAGTATATTGGATCATAACTGAAATAAAACACAATATTTTTTTACATTTAAGTTTCTTTGTAGTTCGAGCACTTGATAACTTTGGCAGAGCTGATCTCTGTTCTTGCTATTACTGCAAAATTGACTTTGCAGCTGGTAAAACAGAATAAAACACATTGGTACTTCAGAATGAAATTTTAAATAACACTATTTTAAGAAAAAAAATTCCTCGTGTCCTCACTATGGTAGCATCTCATATTTATTTGGGATAGGACAAATTAGCAAAATGCCTTCTGTCTTGGCAAACAGCAGTAAATGTGTTTATTATATTTGTGTGCCACTAGGCTCAGAAAACATGTTCTCACACCCAGCATAGCATGCATTTACTAATAGTATAAAGATTGTGAAACAAAATTTATTTTACACATTCATTAAAGAATTGCTATTTTTCCTTGTTTCTAAGAAAGAACTCAACACAATATTTTTTTTTTCCATTCTGATTTTCTCTTGCTGCCAGGGAATTCAACCCTAAAGTTTGCATTGGCTTTCAGAGTTCAAAAAGTTGAATCTCTGAAATGAAGTTACTGGCTATTACATGACTTTATTTCTGTAACATCTGACAGTTCCAACTGGAAGAGTCCTTTCTCAATGCATTTCCAAATATTATTAGGAAAAGAGATAATTCTTATTTGGAAAAAAAAGTCATTAAGTAGATGAAACAGAAGGAGAGAGAGTGAATAAAATAAATGTTCTAAATAAGATAAACTAGAAATCACTTCTTTTCTTCTGTTGTCTTTAATTTTATTTTTTTTAAATTGGACATGGACATGAAGTGATATCATATGAGGTCACATGCTGATTTTCAGGAACACAATAGCCTCATGTTAATGCTTCCCAAGATACTCAGTGCATTTTAAGATTGCTAAACTGCCACCATTTATACTCAGCTCTTTTCTTTGCTTCCCAGAGGAGAACTAAGGTACTGTGAATTTAAGTACTGTGAAATAGCATGCGGTTCTCTGGTTCAGAATTATTTTGCTTATTCAAAATAGTTAGCTAATTGTTTTTCTACAGCAAAACACTCAAGAAAATATACAGTTTAATTTGGGTGCTTCCAGGTAATGAAACAATACTATTAAAATGGAAATCCAATGGCACAAATGCTAAAAGATATTAGGAACTTAAAGAAAAAAAATAAACTTATTCCAATTCTCAATAATAATAAAGGAGATATTATTTCAAAAATATTTTAAACAGACTTGAAAAACCAACATTCTTGATTGAATAAATTCTAATCAGCAATATATATAACCCAGTGTTGGCTTGCTCCTGGTTCTGTCCGGTTCTATAGAACTGGTAGTAAAACTGGTGGGAGGGTCTGCCCACCTGCCACAATGTCATAATGGGTAATCTGCACATGTGCAGAAGCGCGCACGCTCCTGCTGCAAACTGGTAGTAAAGGTAAGTAGTACCCACTCTTGCTTTTTTTTTTCATTTGCCCAAAGTAATATTCTTTCCTTCTAGTTATGCTCAGAACTGCAACACACTGTTAGGCTGGACTGAGAGACAGTGATTGGCCCCAGGTCATTTAGTAAGCTATGGTGGTCAGTGATGAACTTGAACCTTTGCTTTTTGAATCCAACTGGTGCAGTGATGAAATCCAATTTTTTTTACTACCGGTTCTGTGGGCGTGGCTTGGTGCGCATGGTGTGGTGTGGCTTGGTGGGTGTGGCAGGGGAAGGATATTGCACAATCCCCGTTCCCTCCCCACTCCAGGGGAAGGATTTTACAAAATCTCCATCCCCACCCCATTCCCCAGCCAGCCAGGGGTGGTATTTGCCAGTCCTCCAAACTGCTCAAAATTTCCGCTACTAGTTCTCCAGAACCTGTCAGAACCTGCTGGATTTCACCCCTGAACTGGTGGCATTAAGATTTTTATTTAGACATCCAAGCGTTCAGAAATGTTATTTATTTATTTTTGTTATTTTGGAAGGAACACAGAGTACACTAAAAGTTTCAGATCTGGAGAATAAGTAGGAATAAAGTATATTCAGACACAGCAAAAATTAGATTATTTAGAAAGAATTCTAGACATCTATATCTATATCTATATCTATATCTATCAATATATATATATATATATATCATCTGCCCATAAGAAACTTTATTTTTAATCTCTCCACCCACCCACTCTCTTCTGCCACAAAATGTCCTGCAATTTGAGATTGTACCATTGTATTTTCTCCAAATTATGAAAGCTAGTATTTCCTAGATGTCAAGAAACTTTTTGGTATCTAAATGAGATATCTAACCAAGTTAGGTGTGGAGTTAACTTCCATATTTTATCATAATCATGGTTTTTCAATAACAACAAAAAACTCTTCTCCAACATGATTTCAGTTTTGACTAAGAGGTACATATTCTGCTAAGCAAAATTTTAAAACCTTGACTTGTTGAATAAATTGTAGTATTTTGCATCACATTGTATCAAAATTGATGGGTTTACCCACTGCACTAAGCCAAAGCATCAATGAACCCATGTTATGAATGACATGGAGTTTGACCCATCCTTTATGTCAATGCTCTCTATATACATTTGCTTTCCAGTTACCCAACTGTGTTATCAAGCCTCAAATGTTCAATAATGAAGATAAAAAACCCGAGTGACACCTTACATACTAATAAACAAATAACAAATGTCTTCTACTGAAGTTCCATTGAAGTGTGTGGAAACCACCCAAAGGCATCGTAGTAATTTTATAAATAAGCCATTTATTTCAACAAAGTAACACAGAAAAGAATTGCTTTGCTGACTGTAAACTCTGTCTGCTTCATGGAATGTGATTTATATATGTCTTAACAAATTAAATGCACCTCAATCCCATTGTACTAGACTACAAGTTTCAATGAATATATTCATGCATATGGATATTTTAAATAGGAGGGAGTAGGGATCATACATTATGGTATGGGCAGGATAGTCGTCTTTGTTGCATTAGAAAAACTCCCATTGATGCTAAAAGTTAAATACTGGTTCATTCTGTTCCAAAGCCAGCCTAATAAGTTGCCTGTATGTTCTGTTTGACATACAGAAATCATTTGGACTAGCAATTGAATTACTTTAACACTGATTAGACAGGTTCCTCTAATGTACCTGAGGATACTTGGTTAGTTTTAAACACTAAAATGCACTTAGTTTGGTCCCCCAAGGGTCTCCTGCCCATTGTGCTCAGAAGGCATAAGAAGGGAGCTGTTATTGCTCCCCTAGCATTTTTCATTCCTTTGTAGTAATTTTGCTTCATTACATAAATAAAGGAGATTTCTCAGTCAATTCCATTCTTGTTCTTCCAGTACTATGGTTAATTTCCTTTTTCAAAACTAGCACAAAATACAGTGTTTTTGTAATACTTTGTAAAAGAGGAACTAATGGACTTAAGCAATTATTCCAAATAAATATAAAGCAGAAATAATTCTATCTTCTTTGAGGGGTTTCTTTTATGCTATTGCCACAGTTTCCAAAGCATTACCCTCTTGCTAATATAAGGGGAAATGATACTGAAAAGACTAGCTTGTATGACTGCAGACTTTGAAAATCTCAGGATCTCAGATGGTATTCTCTCTCTAATTAATGGAAGAAGGCTGGAGAGGGAAATAAGAATATCTTATCTCAAGTCAATAATTGGCTACACATGAGTGTAAACAGAAGGTATTTAGTTACAACATCAGAATTATCTGGAATGAAGGACAGATTCCTATACATAAATTTAGTCTCCCCAACTCTAATTCTAATATGGAGGGAATTTAAATTGGAAAAATATTGCTTCATAAAGAATTATCTGTGCTAAAGTCCTTGATTCAAACAACCTTCTTCTCCCCTTCCTAACTTTTTTTAACCAAAACAAAAGAGAAAGTTCATTATGGTTTTTGTGTGTTTTTTGGTTCAAGATGTTGTTAGGAATATGATATGCAGATTAAATATTTTTGCAATGCAGGTATTTAAGGTTAGAAGACTAAAGTTTGTGGGTGGACTATATTGCTGTCTTCTGCATGAATTTTTCAAATCTTCAAAAAAAAAAAAACAGCAACAAAACACTGGACCCAGGAACTACAGAACAATCAGTCTAACAATCAATACCTGGGAAGATTCTGGAAAAGATAATTTAAAAAAACAGATCTGCAAACAACTAGAAGCAAATAAATTTATAACTAGTATAACAAACCAGCATAGGTTTGTTAAAAATAGATCATGCCAAACCAATCCTATTTCATTCTTTGATAAAGTCACTAAATTAGCAGACCAGCTAAATACTGTGGACATAGTATACTTAGATTTCAGTAAGACATTTGACAAAGTAGACCACAATCTACTTCTTGGTACGCTAGAAAAATGTGAAATAGGCAACATCATCACTAGATGGATTTGTAGCTGCTGACACCACAAGGCTCCATCTTAGGTCCAGTACTCTACAATATCTTCATTAATGACTTAGATTAGGAAATAGAAGGGGATCTCATCAAATTTGAAGATGAGACTAAACTGCAGGAATAGCCAACACCCAGAAGACAAGCTCAGGATCCAAAAAGATCTTGACAAACTTGAACAATGGGCCTATCCAGCAAAATGAATTTTAATGTGAAGAAAAGTAAAGTTTTATATTTAGGCAGGAGAAATCAGAGGTATAAGTACAGATTAAGCAAGACCTGGCTCAACAACAGTAACTGTAAGAGGGACTTTGGAGTCCTAGTGGATGATTATTTTTTTTTTTTAATTTGATTTATATGCCGCCCTTCTCCGGAGACTCAGGGCGGCTTACAATGCGTTAAGCAATACTGATCACTTGAATATGAGCCAGCAGTGTGCAGCAGCAACCAAAAAAGCTAATACAATCCTGGGTTGTATAAATAGAGACACAGAATCGAGATCAGGTGAAATATTAGTATCACTTTATAAAACCCTAGTAAGACCATACCTGGAATACTGCAACCAATTTTGGTCACCATACTACAAAAAAGATGTTGAGACTTTGGAAAAAGTTCAAAAAGTAACTATGCTGATAAAAGGCCATATTATTTATTATTATTATTATTATTATTATTATTATTATTATTATTATTATTATTTAAACTTATATGAAGAATGGCTGCAGCTTTTGGGTTTGACTAGTCTGCAGGAAAGAAGAACTAGGGGTGACATGATAGCAGTATTCCAGTATTTGAGGGCTGCCACAAAGAAGAAGGGGTCAAATTATTCTCCAAAGCACCAGAGGACAGAATAAGAAACAATGGTTGGAAACTAATCAAGCAATCTGAAATTAAGGAGACACTTCCTAACAGTGAGGACAATTAACCAGTGGAACAGCTTGCCTTCAAAAATCATAGGTGCTCCATGCCTGGAGGTTTTTAGGAAGAGACTAGACCGGTGATGGCGAGCCTATGGCACGGGTGCCACAGGTGGCACGTGGAGCCATATTGGTGGGCACGCGAGCTCAGCTCCGGCACACATGCCAGTTGATTTTTGGGCCTTCTGGGCTCTTCAGAAGTCAGGAAACACGCTGTTTCCAGCCTCCGGAGGGCCTCGGGGGGGGGTGAGGAAGGCCGTGTTTGCCCTCCCCAGGCTCCTAGAAAGGCTCTGGAGCCTGGGAAGAGTGAAAAATGGGCCTACCGGGCTCACGTACCATCGCATGCCAAAAGCAGGGGGAGCAATGGGGGGCGCGCGCATAAAATTATGGATGTGGGCACATGTGCATGTGACTCCTCTGTGCTCCCCCCACTTTTGGCACCCGATGGCAAAAAGGTTAGCCATCACTGGACTAGACAGTCACTTGTCTGTAATGGTATAGGTCAGTGATGGTGAACCTTTTAGATACCGAGTGCCCAAATTGCACGCACATGCATGCCCAAACTGAAAGGTGTGTGCATGCATGGACGTGGACATGTGCATGCGTGGACGTGGACCTGTATGCATGCATAGTAGCGACCCAAAGAACAGCTGGCCAGTGGGAGGCGGGGCATCCCAACACCGGCAGCATGACAAGAAGTAAGATCTTTTTTGTGAGCTTCTGTTTCATTGTTTACAGGGAAACAGAAGCTCACGAAAGAAATGCCATGGAGATCTGACCTGGGACGATGGTGCACGTGCCAGCAGAGAGGGTTCTGCATGCCACAGGTTCACCATCATGGGTATAGGTTCTCCTGCTTGACCAGGGGGCTGAACCTCCAAGGTCCCTTAAAGATTCTGTTCTGTTTTTTTTTTTTTAATTTATATGCCGCCCTTCTCCAGAGACTCAGGGCGGCTTACAATGCGTTAAGAAATAGCCTTCATACTTTTTGTATATTTATACAAAGTCAGCTTATTGCCCCCACAATCTGGGTCCTCATTTTACCCACCTTAGAAAGGATGGAAGGCTGAGTCAATCTTGAGCCTGGTGAGATTAGAACTCGCAGTAATTGCAGGCAGCTGGATGTTAAATACTGCCTTAATAGGAGGCATTAGCCTGCTATGCCACTCAGGCTCCTGTTCTGTTCTGTTCTGTTCTGTTCTGTTCTGTTCTGTTCCGATCCGTTATGTTCCGTTCCATTCCGTTCCAATCCGTTCCGTTCCGTTCCGTTCCATTCCATTCCATTCTCAAATCTGATACCTCCATTAGTATTGGCCCAAAACTTTCTTAGTAGTAGCTATTCTGGGAATTGCAATGTAACACATCCTCAGAGTGTAGGGCACGTACTCTGCATTTCTGTTAGCATTTGACATTTAATGAAATTATGTTGTTAGAAGAACTGTACGCCAGTTCAGAAATGCACTGGCATTATCCATCTTCAATTTAAATACTATATATTCCTTACCCAGTAACTGTTTGAACAGTAACATATAGCAAAAGTTTAATTTCACATGGTTGTGAATGTCATATTCGTCAGATTCTTCAGTAATTGCAAACATCCACGTCAATTTAGCCATTTTTGAATTATTAAATGTTTGCTTTTCTATATGTTGTCCTCCACCAAAATTAAATAATCTTATTGTCTTATCCTTTCTCCAAAGATCTCAGAGGATTATACATTTACCTCCAGATATCCTTAAAATAATGGTGTGAAACAGGTTAAGGTGAGAGGGTGAATGATAAACACAATCAGTTCTTATGAATAAAACTAGTTGGTCCATCTCCAAAAATTTTGACTGCTATTCAGGTTAAGCTTTACAAAGGAACCTCAATCACTTTATATAATTTATCTATTTTGGCTTTGTTCATATTAGTGAAAATTATTAGAGCTATTTTAATCATTCTTTAAATTAAAATATACACTACTGTTGTCTATTGCATAATTGATTATCCTCACATAATTCTGAATCTCTTTTTAATTGTGAATATACCTTTATTTTTATTTTCATATTTTGCAAGTATAAATTAATTAATTATACCAAATTGATGATATTATTTTGACTTGTTTATATTTTCATACAGGGATTAAATAAATATGTAGAGCGGGCATCATCAACTATCAAGTCTCATGATCCAGATTGCCAGGAAAGGATGGAAAAGAAGTCTGATATTTTTATGGGATATTGGGTTGAAGACAGCTGGCAGAAATCAAAGGATATTAATATTCTTAATATTCTTTAAAAGGAATAATATTCCTTTTAAAGAAATAAGAAGGATCTAGGAAGGTTGTATATTTATTTTTTTAAAAAAGATTTACACATCCAACTTAATAAATGGTTCATGTAGGAAAAGGAATAGCAGAACCTGGGGGCTGAGTGAAAAGAGGGATTTACCTAGAATCCCTACATAGCATAAATGTGCCTCTTGAGTGCCATTGGCCCTTATCTAACTCTAACCTGGTGCTGATCATTACTTGAGAAGATTCCTGTGAATAAGCTTTTAGAAATAAATCAGCTTAATTAAACCTTCATGTGTGGACCCGGTCTTATGCACCTGAAATTTCATTATATTTAAAATTGGTTGATAATATGTGGTACTGTATTTTTCGGAGTATAAGACGCACCTTTTTACCCCCAAAAAGAGGGTGAAAAGCTGGGTGCATCTTATAGTCCAAATGTAGTCCCACCCACCCACTGGCCCTCACCCTTTGGACATTTTCGGGCAGTTCCATGCGGCAGGGATCTGGGTCAAGGCACAGCCTGAAGAACAAACCTCTTCGGAACAGTCTGGGGGGGAATCTGCCCAGTGGCTTTGGTGAACAAGGCGGGCCTCACGGTACATGGCTGGTCACCCCTCTGGCTGCCTAGCGGGCAGCTCAAGGCAGACAATGGTTGCGATGATTTCACTCCCCAGCAATGTGAGGAGCCGTCACCGCCTAAGCCCTCTCCACACCCAGGAGCCAAGCTGAGTGCGAGCCCCTAAAGTGAAACGTCCCTCCTTTCCAGCCACCACTGCCTGTTGGCCAGATTCCCCAATGCAATTTTCAGAGCCACATTTCAGGGGGCAGCCAGTTCCCCTGCAATGTGCAATGGGGAACTGGAAACTGTTTTGGATTTGGGGAAGGGATCGTAGTGCTGCCACCCAAAAAAGCTTTCCTTTGGAATTGGGAAGGAAAGCTGTCTTTGGAATCTCTCCTTATTCCAAAAGAAAGCATTTTCAGGTGGCAGACCCACAATCCCCTTCCCGATTCCAAAAATTAAATGTGCAGAGGCAAAAAAAGTGTATCATGTTTCAGACAGCAGATCTGGCCAGGAGGAATGAGAAGGTGAGTCTCCTGAGAAGGAAGACAAGGGCGTGTGACTCTGCAATGTGCAACGGGAAGAAAAGCATTTTCAGGCGGCAGCGCTGTGATTCCCTCCCTGAATCCAAAACATTTCCCTGTTCCCCACTGCATATTTCAGGGGAACTGGCCACTGCCTGAAACGCGGCTCTGAGAATTGCATTGGGGAATATAGGCAGCGGTGGCTGAAAAGGAGAGATGCTTCACTTTAGGGGCTCCCGATCAGCTTGGCTCCTGGGCACTGGGAGGGCTTAGGCTATGGTGGTGGCGGCTCCTCATATTGCTGGGGAGTGAAGTTTTCATGACCATTGTCTTCCCTGAGCTGCCCACTGAGCGGCCAGAGGGGTGACCAGTCGCGAACCATGGGGCCCGCCTTGTTTGCCGAAGCTGCCCCCCAGAACATCCCAAAGAGTTTGTTCCTCAGGCTGTGCTCCAATCCTCCCCCAGAGCATGCAAGGGATCTCTTCGGGGGAAAGCAAGTAGTCCCTGCAGATTGCAGGAGCACCCCAATAGGTTTTCTAGAAAAGAACTTCTCAGTACCGGTAATCAATGCCCTCTTTCCCCAGCTGAGTCTCTGAGGCACCTCTTGCTTGCAGGAGGAGGAGGAGGGCGGCGTAAACCAGTGCCACCTTAAACCAAAGCCTCTGAGTAACTGGGAAACAAAAGCCGCGCTTCCTACAAAATAGAAAGGTACTGTAATCCAGGCCAAAGAAGGAAGAAAGCCAGGCTTTCAATGCCTACGTCTTTAAGTAGGAAGATGGGAACGTCTCGGGAGCAGAGCCTTCGGTGCCAAATCCCTCTTCTGCTCCCATGAAAATCATCCCCCACCCCACTCATTCCAGTTAAATGCACATGTACTGATAGGGTTTGTTTTAAATAGATAAAAAGATCTGTGCTGCTCGTTATCAAAATCGAGTGGAAGTGAGGACGCGGCTGATCTTGATGCTGGTAGGCAGAGGCAGAATTCTTTTTTTCTTGTTTTCCCCCCCCCCCCCCCCAAATTAAGGTGCGTCTTATATTCCGAAAAATACGGTATTTATTTGCAAGCAAACTTGCTTAGAATCACAACCTTTAGATTGCAGGTAACACCATGGACCTCGTTTAAAGGCAAATAAAAATGTCTGCAGTAATAATATTCCCCATCCTAGTCAATTTCCTTGAGGTTGAAGAGAACTTTAAATTCTTACTATTTGAACTCTTAATAATGAATAAGTAATACTGAGTATTCATATGTTTAATTAATTAATTGGTTGTTTAATCTTGGGGGGGGGGGAAATAACAATTTATATTAAAATTCAGTTTAAGTATCCTAAAAGGGCTTTCTCTGTCTGCAGGAACTAAATGGTATATATCTTGTTTGGTGAGCTTGCTTACAGCAGATACAGCAATGACCTTATTTATAAATCTGGCATGCCGTAAAACACAAAATAGTTTGCTGGGCCCAGTCATATGTAATGTGGTTGAAAAACAAGAAGACGTGGATTGGTTGTGGCCCTTAGTATTTAGGAAGTATTTCAAAAGAAAATCATTTCAAAAGTAGCATTATATATTTTTAGGAAATATGATATTATCTAGATCAGGGGTATCAAACTCAAGGCCCGCGGGCCAGAACCAGCCTGTGGGGTGCTTAGATCTGGCCTGTGGGCCCGCCCTGAAACAACAAAGGAAAGATGGTGCCTCTGCGAGCAAAAATGGAGCTCAGGGAGGTGGTACGTGACCTTCCTGAGCTCCATTTTCACTCACAGAGGGCTGCAGAAGGCCGTTACAGCCAAAAACAGAGCCTCAATGAGTGATGTCGAGCTGGTCACACACTCCAAGGTCAAACCTGATGAGGCCTTCAATGAAATTGAGTTTGACATTCTTGATCTAGATCTATAGTTTATGACTCCTAGCGGAAAATATTTCACACGTGGATCAGGGGCCCCATTCAAACCAAAAAGCAGTATGGCTGTTCAGCACAGGTAGTCCTTGACCTATCATCTCAATTGAGCCCAACATTTCTGTTGCTCAGTGATACATTTCTTAAATGAGTTTTGGCCCATTCTACGTCCTTCCTTGCCATAGTTGTTAAGTGAATCACAGCAGTTGTTAAGTTAGTAACACAGTTGTTAAGTAAATCTTTGCTCATCAGAAGTTCCAAAAGGTGATCACATGACCCTGGGACATTGCAACTGGCATAAATATAAATCAAGGCCCTAGCATATGAATGTTGATCATATGATGATGATGATGCTGTCATAAATGTTTAAATGGTCATAAGTCACTTTTTTCAGTGCCATTATATCTTTGAACAGTTGCTAAACAAACTATTGTAATTTAAGTACTATAAGTCAGATTACCTATATAGAATGTCTATTATAGACTCTCCATCACAGACTGGGTAGTGGAAAACATATAAATCTGATTTTTTTTACAAGAACACGCTACCAATTTGATCTGTTTGACCTCTTTTTCTTTGTCTTCTAAGCAACTGTACTAAGTGGTTAATTGTAATAAGGTATTGTTATAATTCAATATGAAGTACAGTATAAGAAAAACTTTTTATGGAAAAAGTAGGGTCATAACTGCAACCACCCAAAAAAAGTGGGGAACATTTTTGCTAAGTGATGTGCAGTTGCCCTCCGTTGTGGATTTCCATAAAAGTTGTAAGATTTGTTTCAGAAGACACAGAGCTATTTATTTTAGTATTTATTTTATCTTTATTTGTTTATTAAATTTGTTTGCCACCCATCTTGCTGTAACTCTAGGCTGCTTACAATATCAAAATAAAACTATAAATATATATACAGATATATAAAATCACAATAAAATTGTAATAAAAATAAAGACATTCTTGAATTGCTGTTGATACCTTTTCTAGCTTATGTAATTATCCATTTGGGACATATTCTACATTTTTTGATATCATAACAATACCTTATTATGATTATTCTACATAAAAACAAACATTGCACAGCTGGATTTCAACCTGTCCTCCTTATCCTTTTTTAATCTATCCCTAAAGAATCCTTAAGCATAAATTCTCTCAAAATTAAGATGCAATCTTGGAGCATTGTGGTTGGTTGATCTGCTCTTGGTTTTCTCTTTGATATTGTTTGAAAACTTGGAAAAATTATAATTCCTTTAGGTTAGCCAATGGCTTGAAGTGAATAGTTATTTGCACAGATTGGAAAGGAGAACAAAACAGGCTAAAACTGAGGAAAAGAAAACAACTGAAACATTCACCTTCACATGCTTCTTTCTTGAATACATTAAACAGAGGATCTGTATCATACGCTTATACCAGAATTCCTTGCAGGGTTTAAACTGGATCATTACCGGGAATGAACAACAAAAGAACAAGATGCAAAGCCAGAAATTTATATTGGCGGTTGATACCCCTAGCCTCATGGTCATGGGGGATTTCAACCTGCCATCCGTGGGTGTGGCCTCTGAGGTGGCTCGGGAGTTCATGGCTTCCATGACAACTATAAGACCTGACCCAGCTAATTCATGGACATACTCACACGGGGGGAAACACGCTGGACCTGGTTTTCGTCTCTGGACAGTGGTTGAGTGACCTTGAAATAGGGGATATAGTTACCAAGCCCTTGTCATGGTCGGATCACTCTCTCCTTCATCTTGACCTTTGAACCACTGCACCTCGCCGCAGGGAGGCAGAGCCGGTAAATTGGTTCCGCCCCAGGCGCCTGATAGAACCTGACAGGTTCCAGGTGGAGCTTGGGCCATTCCCTGAGGCTCTGGCTCACGCCTCAACTGGAGACCTAGTGGCCGCCTGGGATAGGGCGGCCACTGGAGCTCTGGATCGGGTCGTGCCTTTGCGGCCTCTGACTTGGTGCCGATCTCACCTGGCTCCTTGGTTCACCGAGGGGCTAAGGGAGATGAAGTGGTGGAAAAGACGCCTAGAGAGTAGTTGGAGGGCCAGCCTTTCTGAATCTGGCCGGACACTGATAAGATCTCATATTAAGAATTACCTAGTGGCAATAAAAGCAGCAAAATGTAACTATTTTGCTGCTCTTATTGAGTCATCAGATAACCGTCCGGCCACCCTGTTTAGGGTGACCCGCTCCCTGTTCCACCAGGGAGCACGGGATGACCTCTTGGAGGGTAGAGCCAAGGATTTTGTACAGTATCTGCATGACAAAATCACTCAGATTTGGACTCTGATTGGGTGGTCTCAGAGGGAATGACTGGGGTGGGTCTTGTGAATATAATCTGGGATGAGTTTGATCTTGTGGCTCCTGATGATGTGGACAGGATCCTGGATGGACTGAACGTGACCACATGTTTGTTGGACCTGTGTCGCTCCTGGTTAGTGCTGGCTTCTCGGGAGGTGACGCAAGGCTGGTTCCAGGGAATTATAAATGCTTTGTTGAGTGAGGGTGTCTTCCCCGCCGCCTTGAAAAAGGCAGTGGTGAGGCTTCTCCTCAAAAAGCCTCCCCTGGACCAGGCAGTGTTATCTAATTATCGTCCGGTCTCCAACGTTCGCTTTGTGGCAAAGGTTGTCGAGAGTGTGGTTGCGCAGCAGCTCCCCTGGTACCTGGATGAAACAGTATATCTGGATCCATTCCAGTCAGACTTCAGGCCTGGGTACAGCACAGAAATGGCATTGGTTGCATTGGTTGATGATCTCTGGAGGGCTCGGGACAGAGGTTGCTCCTCTGTCCTGGCCCTATTAGATTTCTCAGCAGCTTTTGATACCATCAACCATGGTATCATGCTGCACCAGTTGGAAGAGTTAGGGGTGGGAGGCACCGTGTTGCAGTGGTTCTCATCCTTTCTCTCCAACCGGTGGCAGTCTGTGTTGGCAGGGCGGCAGAGGTCAACCCCGAGGCACCTCATTTGTGGGGGTACCACAGGGGTCAGTCCTCTCGCCCTTTCTGTTCAACATTTATGTAAAGCTGCTGGGTGAGATCATCCGTGGTTTCAGGGTGAAGTATCATCAGTATGCTGATGATACTCAGTTGTACATCTCCACCCCGGACCACCCCAACGATGCCCTTGAAGTGATGTCCCAGTGCCTGGAGGCCGTACGGATCTGGATGGAGAGTAACAGGCTCAGACTCAACCCATCCAAGACCGAGTGGCTGTGGTTTCCGACGTCCCGATATAGTCAGTTGGTGCCATCACTGACTATTGGGGCAAATCATTGACTCCCACAGAGAGGGCTTGCAACTTGGGCATCCTCCTGGACTCACGGCTGTCTTTAGAAGAGCACCTGACGGCCGTGACCAGGGGAATTTTTTATCAGGTTCGCCTGATCCGCCAGTTGCGTCCCTTTCTAGATCGGGACTCTTTACACATGGTCACTCACGCCCTCGTCACTTCCCGCCTGGACTACTGTAATGCTCTCTACATGGAGCTCCCCTTAAGGAGCACCTGGAGGCTCCAACTGGCGCAGAGTGCAGCCGCGCAGGTGGTTACGGGAGCGACATGGCGTTCCTGTGTGACACCACTCCTGTGCGAGCGGCACTGGCTCCCGGTGGTCTTCCAGGTGCACTTCAAGGTTTTGGTTACTATCTTTAAAGTGCTCCATGGCTTAGGACCTGGTTATTTACGACACCGCCTACTGCCACCAGTGGCCTCCCACCAGCTGGTACACTCTCATAGAGAGGACCTCCTCCAGGTGTCATCGGCCAAACAATGTCGACTGCCGGCCCCCAGGGGGAGAGCCTTCTCTGTGGGAGCACCTACTATCTGGAATGAGCTCCCCCTGGAGATTCGGAGGATCCCGGACCTACGCACCTTTCGCCGCGCTCTTAAGATCTTTTTATTTCGTCAGGCAGGCCTGGCCTATTCCCCTTTTTAAATTAATATTATAAATTTTAATTTGTTTTAAATTATTGGCATTTTAATATTTCTATGGCCAAATTTATTTAATTGGATTTTAGTGGGTTTTAAATGTTGTATTTATATGTTTTATTTATGGCTGTTCACCGCCCCGAGTCCTTCAGGAGGAGGGCGGTATACAAATTAAATAAACTTAAACTTGGCATTGGTTTGAAAATGTGCGCACACGTGCACATGGTGGTTAAGAATGGGTATTTCCAGTTTCTAGTCTTCCCTTAGATATACATACCAGATTTAAATCTGCCATTTTCTTAGTTCTAGACTGAGAAGTCAAAACATGTTTATTTACTAACCCCCAATGTACAAGAGTACTAAATTACAGTTCTTAAACTTCAGGGAAGAGATGGATTTGCCAGTGGTGGTTTGATTTTGGTCTATAACCATGATGATGAACCTATGGCATGCATGCCAGAGGTGGCACGCAGAGTCCTCTCTGCTGGCAAGTGCACAGTTGCCCCAGGTCAGATCTTCATGGTGTTCCATTCGTGAGCTTCTATTTCCCTACAAACGAAACAGAAGCTCACGAAAGAAAAAGATCTTATCTCTTGCCGCCCTGCCGGTGTTGAGAGGCCCCGCCTCCTGTCAGCCAACTGGTCTTCGGGTCTCTGCTGTGCATGCATGCATGTACATGCATGCACATATCCGTGCACCTTTCAGTTTGGGCATGCACATGCACTCAGTTTGGGCACTCGATGTCTAAAAGGTTCATCACCACTGGTCTATAATAATACATCCAGTGAGATTTTTTTCTTGTGCATGAGTGAAACTTTTAAGTAAAAAGACGATGTGGGAAAACAATAGTTAGGAAAAAATGATACAAAGCTTTAGGGAGGAAGTAGACCCTGAGGTAGGTAGAATATCTTGGCACCAAGAATGAGAAAACATTGGGCAACTACATGACCCTTAATTCATATAGAAATATGTATGAGCTTGATCCCTTTGCCTGTGGTTTTAGGTTACAGTAGGATTATTTATTCTATTTTTCTAATTAATTTGTAACTCATTGGAGAAAAAAAGTGTGTGAGCAATAGGTTAATGACCATGCAACAGAGAAATAGAACAAAGGATTTTCTTTGCCACAATGGTAATAGCAAAGTAGTACTTATGGGTAGTCATTATTCATAATATTCATAATTAAGTAGGTCTAATTCAATTCTAACCTATTAAATCTTTATATTTTGCATTACTGTATTTGGATTATCAGAGGTGGCAACAGCATGTTGCTTATGTATCTTGAAATCCAGTAAAAACACAGTTACAACCAATTCTGATGATGATTTATTTATTTATTTATTCAATTTATTTATTTATTTATTCAATTTATAAACCAATTTATAATTCAAATTATGAGTGGGGAAGAGCTGTCTATATATATATATTTGCATTCTCTTATCAACTGTGCCTCAAGATCCCTGGTCTTTGTAAACCTTCTTGACTTTCATCAATCAGCAGAAATGCTTTGTGCTGTTCCCTGACAAGTAATCTCTGTGCACCATGTGGCTATATACACATGTGGCACTTGGTCCAAAAGATTAGATAGTATTTACTTTCTTTCTACGGCTTTAGCCAAATTTTAAACCACACTGAAAGTGTTAGCTTTACATATACTGTAGTTTGTAATGTCCTGAAGAATGATTTTTCAAATTACTATTAAGAGGCATATTCAAATTATTATTTTTTCATCTTGGGTACTATGGCTTTCTATTTACTATATAGAAAGGAGTGATCCTGTCAAGAGGCTCTCTATATAATAAGACTATTTCCTCATGTTGCAAGCAGCTGATTTAATAAGGCTAGGATGAGTTATAAATCCTACATTGCTATTAATTAAATAAAATATTTAATCAGTGTGTATGTTAGCTACTCTACATCTTTCTGTGATTGGTTTACTTGATGTCCAACATTCCTTTTTGATACTTTGTCTTTGCCAATTTTATTGTCTTTTTTTGATATAAACTTGTCCCTGATTTCTTATCCCTAAATGCTCCACTCCTCTGATTCTGGGCTTAGGAAATTTAGAACTATGCTGCCTTCGGTATGACCTAAGCATAGCTCAAAAATCATCTGCTACAATGTCCTACCTGTCAATAACTACTTCAGCTTCAACCACAACAATACACAAGCACACTATAGATACAAACTTAAAGTGAACCACTCCAAACTTGACTGCAGAAAATATGACTTCAGCAACAGAGTGGTCAATGCCTGGAATGCACTACCTGACTCTGTGGTTTCATCCCAAAACCCCCAAAATTTTAACCTAAGACTGTCTACTGTTGATCTCTCCCCATTCCTAAGAGGTCTGTAAGGGGCGTGCATAAGAACACCAGCGTGCCTACCGTCCCTGTCCAAATGTTCCCTTTAATTGTATTCATTTTATGTATTCAATTCATGCTTATACATATATAAATTATCTAATATGTACTTGATAAAATAAATAAAATAAATGATTAAGAATGGGATTTGATGCAAGGAATGTTGTCAAGGGAAAAAAGAGTAAATAACCCCACCCCACCCACCCATCCCACACACACTTGCTATGGTTCAAATCAGCATTATTTTGATGTCATTTCCAATGATTTTGAAGTCATTTCCAGAAAATTTGTGAATTGCAGAATTATGTAAACCTCAGGTTCTCTGCTAAGTGAAAGAATCTGACTATTGCAACATCCCTGACAGATATAAGCCACCCTTGTTCTATTTAAATGTAATTGGAATTAGACTGAACTAATGAAATAGTTCATGTGATCTGTCTGTCACTGCTTTCATAATTTTTCATTCAAAAAATGAAATTTAATGTGGTGAAAAGCAAGGTTTTACACTTAAATAGGAAAAAGTACAAATACAGATTAAGTCCAAATCTAGCTCAAAAACAGTAACTGTGAGAGGTACTTTGGAGTTTTAGTGGACGATCACTTAAATAGGAGTCAAAAGTGTGCGATGGCAGCCAAAAAAGCTAACAGAGGCATAGAATCAAAGTAAAGCCTTAGTAAGGCCACACTTGAAATACTGTGTCTAGTTCTGGTCACCACATTACAAAAAAGATGCTGAGACTTTGGAAAAAGTACAAAGGAGACAAAGGAGATGATTAAAGGCCTGGAGACTAAAACATATGAAGAATGATTTCAGGATTTGGGTTTGACTAGTCTAGAGAAAAGAAAGACTAGGTGAGACATGATAACATTATTTCAATATTTGAGAAGCTGCCACAAAGAGGAGGGAGTCAACTTATTTTCCAAAGCACTGGAGGGAAGGACAAGAAAAAATGGATGGAAACTAATCAAGGAGAGAAGCATCCTGGAAGTAAAGAGAAACTTCCTAACAGTGAGGACAATTAACCAGTGGAACAGCTTGCTTTCAGAAGTTGTAGGTGCTTCATCACTGGAAGTTTTTAAGAGACTGGACTTGTCTGAAATGGTATAATGTCTCCTGCTTGAGCAGGGAGTTGGACTAGAGCAGGGGTCCCCAACCTTTCGGACCTTAGGGACCACTAATGACCTGCCTAATTTTAAATCTCATAGACCAGTAATGACCTGCCGAATGACCAGTTGGGTGGGCGTGGCTAGATGGTCATGTGACTTGGTGGGCATGGTAAACTCAATGTCACTCACATTGAGGGGCCCTCCCTGGTCTCTACTTGCCTCTCCCCTCCCAGCCCCTCCTTGCCTGCCCACCCAGGCTCCTTACTTCCCAATAGGAAGCAGTTATTGGAGTTAAGCAGCCACCATGAGAACGAGTTGGCAAAACAGCTCAGTTCAAATTGGATCTGACCAAGAAGGAGGCTCAGCAGAAGCACCTCACTGAGGACTAGGAGCATAGGCTTTCCAAACAGAGGGAAGACCTGCAGGAGTGCAAGGTCAGGTACCAGTGCCTGGAGGCTCAGTGGGCTGAGATGGTCAGCCAGTTCCAGGTCATGATGCAGTCCCATTGGAACAAGGCTCTCCAGCTCTTCACCACCAGCGGCGCTTCCCTCCAGTCTTCACCCAAAGCCTTGCACCAGGAGGCTGAAGCAGACCGCAAGTCAAAATTTCTACCCCCCCGACCCACACAAAAAGACCCCGAAGTGGGGAACTCTCTGCAGCAACACAAACATTCATTGCACGTATCCATCCCAGGGGCCATAGTTTGAGGACCCCTGATTTAGTGCAAAATTAAAAATGCAAATAATTTTCCTGCGGACCACCAAAATTTTCTCACAGACCACCAGTGGTCCACAGACCACCAGTTGGTGACCACTGGACTAGAGTATCTCCAAGGTCCCTTCCACCTCTATTCTGACTGTCTATTTTGCTGTTAACAGATCTTTCTGTTAGGAAATTGCCCCAACATTTGCCAAACTCTCTATCCTTTCCTTTTTATTCCTTTCTTGTTGGGATGTCTGCCGAGTATTGTCTGCAAAGTATAGTAAAAACAAATCAAGTGTCGATGATGGTCACTAGCACATAAAGAACATCATTTGATCACAGCATTGCAGTCACCATCTTGACTTTTTAACCATACCAATGAACATCCCTAACTCATGTTCTGTGCAGCGTATTACATGGCAGTCCTTTAAATCATTGAAGAAAGAAATTGGAGCATATCTATTTTGCATTAGTTTGGTGCCCAGATACACAGATGGGTCTGTTAAGCAGCTGTATTTAATAGCCCAGAGATACAGGTGGGTCTGTTTAAGCAGCTGTATTTAATAGTTCATATAATAACTTTCTATAGCAATTTCAATTGATCCAGGTACACTGTGAAATAAGTCATATTCAACTGAATGAAGTTAGTTATTACCATTATGCTCTATTTATAATGCCATAATGGTGTTGTGCTTCTAAATTTTGTAGTACTACAAATAAAAAAAATTAAATGCTTCTAATTTAGGTGACCTTAGTTGCTAAACCAATTTACCAATTTTTAGAACCTCAAGAAAGAGAAAGAGGTTCACTGTACTGGAAAAAATACAATGTATCCAAAATGGGCTATTAGGAACCAGATATTTAGCAAAGAAAGTTGTATAAAAGAGGTATTATGAAAGCATAGCCTCTGAAATTAAAATAAAAAGAAAAGGTTTCTTTTGTAATTGGCTTTTAAACTCTTGAACAGTTCCTTGCTGTTCAATTTGAAGGAAATTAAAATTAAAAAAGATGTAGTAAAAATACAAAAAAAGCTATAAAATTTATACTTAAGCAAATAAAAATTACGGTGTCTGTTGAAGCTGAAATAGTTGGTACTATATTGAAGATAGAGTGAATCTAATAATAGAAAGCTGATAAAATAAAATAAAAAAACAACACAATCTGTTCTATATTTTCCTACACCTTTAAGTGTAAGAGTCCTTCAGTATTTTTTATCTACAAAACAATTCGCTTTAAGATATACTTCTGAATAGAATTCCTTTTTTAATCTGATTTTTTATAATGATGTCTATGTTCTAATTGTCATTAAAACCACCTATATCTGCTTTTTGACTTCTGAGATTTGGCAGATCTATCCCTGAAATAGCTGGTGTTGTATAATTTGCAAATAGAATTTGCAAATAGCTGATGTTGTATAATTTGCAAAAAGAAAAAAATTTACATGTAGGAGATAGAAGAGTTTTTATCTGAGAGTAGTGTTTAAAGTATAGTACTGAGAGAAGAGAGTATCTTTAACTTAGGGTTGAACAATGAAATCCTTGGTGCTGTTCTAGCTTGGTTGTTTGCTTGTATTATTACCCAACTAGGTAACATTAGTATAAATAAATGGGGGGTTTCCTAGGGAGCAAACCCCACACTTACACTGATGATATTACAAAGTTGGGTAAAGAAATGTCTGCAACAAACGACCATGGTCATAAATAAAGTACGTTGAAACAGTAAATTGTTTACACCAAGGATAAAAAAACAAGAGTATCCATATACAATTTATGTGATCTATTGTTTTGATATTGCTAGTATTATTTTAGGTATAATCTGAGCATATATGAAATTTTCTTGACTTCCCCTTTGGGCAGTAATGTAGGAAGAAGATTAAAATGGGCTAAATCCTTCCTGAATAAAAGAATTGTGGCATGATTTATGTCTTGGGTTGGTTTTACTGTTATGAAATAACAGCTTGAAAATATATATATATATATATATATATATATATATATATATATATATATGTATGTATGTATGTATGTATGTATGTATGTCTGTCTGTCTGTCTGTCTGTCTGTCTGTCTGTCTGTCTGTCTATCTATCTATCTATCTGTGAAGGAAAATTTGTTCATTTTGGGCTTCCAAACAGGAACTAAAAAAGGAAGTTCTCTTTTCTGTTCTCATTTGGGCTACAAGAGAATTCATACTCTGATGGCATGTAGTATTGCTGGTAGCTTTGTGGCTATTTTTTACAGTATTTCTGATATGGCAATTTTACTACAGATAATCCATGATTTACAACTGCAATTGAGCCTGGGATTACAGTAAATCATGGTCGTAACTAAACAGATCACCAAGTAACCACATCCATTTTTATGACCTTTCTTGTTTGTTTAGCAAATGCTGCGGTCATCAAGCAAACTCCATGTTGTTAAATGAATTCACTAAATCCAATGGGTGTTTTTGCTGGAAACCATAAGTAAATACCTGAAACCATAAAAAAAAATAAGGAAAAAAAAACAGCATCATGTAATCACTGGATACTGCAAAACGTTGTAAATGCGACCCAGTTGTTGAGGCCCAAAATGAGAATGCGAAAGGCTGTGCAGCTGTTGGAACTTTGGAAGCAGGTTGTAAATAGCTCTGGGGAGGTCTACTCATAATTTTGATCAGTCATTAAGTGACCAGTCATTAAGCAAAACTACCTGTCTCAAACCAGGTGATTCCAATGTCCAACTCAGTGTAGGTAACAGAGTTGCCCAGAGTGGTATGGAATTTTCTGTGACTATGATCTAAAGCTGTGATTATGCACCACCAACATTACTCTTAGTATAACTGCTGACAAAAATAGGACAATGGGATTGATCTGCCCTTCTCTTTGATGGATAGTTTTGAATGAATGAAGGTTCTCCCTGTCTTTCAAGATGTGAAAAATTACTATGTCTAACTATGGTTCTTTTAAAATGTCCTTCACGTACTTGGTTTAAGTGATTCAAGGAGAGCTATTCTAATGCTCCAAAATGAATGAAAGAATATAATTTTCAGAATAGTGTATTATTTCCCTTGTTTAACATTATTGACTTATCTTGATCTTTGAAGATCACAACAACATTCTTAAGTTTTGTATGACTAAATTATATCCTTGATAATATTTTCTTGTCCTTTTCTAGTAAGTTGGTAAAGGGAAGAAGAGAAAAGTATGATTCAGAACCATATTCAAGGTTATTTGTCTCACTTTACTTGAGCTTTTTTTATATCCTAATTTTACATCCCTTGATATATTTTATACTGGTTTGAAATGGGATCATTTCATATTCAATGGATGATTCCAGGGTACAAATACAAAATTATACATTGTTCCCCCCACCCTTCCCAAAGCTCCCTAATATCCACTGGAATTAATATTGCATTAGCTACTGGGCTGATTTCAAAGCTTTATCCTAGACTCAAAGCTACTATGGCTGCTGGAGACACATTAAAAAAATGCTGTTGACTAACATGGTAAGGAAATGGAAGCAGTTACTTAGGAGGTTTATATAGGTAGTCCTCAACCTACAACCATTCACTTAGCAACCGGTCGAAGTTACAACAGTACTGAAAGAAGTGATTGGTCCTCTCTCTTATGATTGTTGCAGTGGTCCTGCAATCATATGATCATGATTTGGTACTTGGCAATTGTCATGCATTTATGACTGTTTCACCATCCCCCTTCCTAGCTGGCTTCTGACAGAATCAATGGGAAACCAGCAGGAAAGGTCACAAGTCATGGTCATGCAATGGCTCACTTAATGACTATGATAATTCACTTAATCACTACAAAAAGATAATAAAATTTATTATAATTACATGATGCCTAGTTATCTATCTATCTATCTATCTATCTATCTATCTATCATCTCTATATTCCGTCCATCCATCTATCTATCTTAGATAGATATTATTGTTAGATAGATAGACAGATAGGATAATTATTGTTTTAAATCATGTTTGCAATCCAATCTTGCATATTTAGATTTCTCACATTAGATCTAGCAGGAGAAGGCACACATATAAAGTCAAGTTAAAGATTTTGGAATAAAACAGTCATCTCTATAATCATAACCTCTCTATAAACATAGATTACATGTTTGTCTTTCTGATTTTGCAACAAAATCAGGTAATTTTGTAATCTCAGTTTATCATTAGTAACTATGGATATTTAAGAGTGAACTTGTATATTATCTGATATCCAGTCATTGGAAACCAAGTTTCTTTAGCGATAGAATTACTTTATTCATGGGAACAATTATAATTCTACTTGTAATTTCATACTTAATTTGATTGGTGTTTTCCCTCCCTTCCCCTCACATACACTTTTTTTTGCAATTCTCATTTAAATACTGTGTAGTGTTTTATTCTTGCTATGATCAGGGTCTAATTCAGTGTATTTTAATAAGACCTAGGTGGACTCCATACAGGTAATTCTTGATTTATGACTACAATTGAGCCCAAAATTTATGTTGTTAAGTGAAAAATTTGTTACATGAATTTTGCCCCATTTTGTGACTTTTCCTGCAGTTGTTGAAATCACTGCAGTTGTTGAATTAGTAACCCGGTTGTTAAATTAATCTGGTGTCCCTATTGGTTTTGCTTGTCAGGTTACAAAAAGTGATCACATGACCCTGGGATACTGCAACTGTCATAAAATATGAACCAGATGCTGAGATCTGAATTTTGATCACATGACCATGGGGATGCTGCAAATGTTGTAACTGTGATAAATGTCATAAGTCACTTTTTTCAGAGCTGTTGTAACTTTGAACAGTCACTAAATGAACTGTTGTAAGTCAAGGACTACCTGTATTTCACCATGTGACGTTACTTCAATGTTGTTGGGGGGTTTTTTAGTTTAAAAAAAATCTAGAAAAGTTTTCTCTGTTTTCTTCAGACTTTAGATACCTTTTTTGAGATCTGGTTTCAAATGATCCAAAATAGCTGCTTATACAGTCTCAGAAGACTATAACACTACTGAATATGTTTTGGGTTGGGTTTGTTTTTGGTTTTTTTGTCATTCCAAAGCTCTATGTCAGAAATTACTGTGACAAGTAAAGCTCATCCAGAGCTTTCTTCTGAAGTGGTTACTGATGCAAAGAGATTGGAACACAGGAAAGTGTTTAATTATGTAATTCTGGTTCTCATTTGGAAATCTGAAAGGCTTTCAAAATCGTTGTCTAAACCTGCTCATCTTCAGACAAATTTCATGGAGTAAAAAATGTTTCAATATCCAGATTGTATGAATGCCTAATTGTGGGTATTATAGGCAGGTTTAGTAAGGGCCCATGTTTTTGGTTATTATGTAGAATATATATATATATAGCATGTATTATGTATAATACAATACAATATTGTATACATGTATTATGTACAATACAACATAATTGTATATACAATTGTTGATATAAAATACATGTATAAGTATTGAATTATTACTGTCAATTGCATATTGTATTGGTTCTGTCAACTGTGGAATCAAGTGCCCAAAAATCTTTATTATGGTTTAAGATATCTATCTGCTATTGTTTATTCATTGTAATGGGTAAAATCGATGATATTGAAAGTTTGGAGCAATAGTTGAAAACTGTAAATTAAGCTTGCAAAAATTCTATACATTTGAACAAGTTTGAATTTCACAGAATTGTGCAGATTTGCCACTAGTTCTTTTTTGTGGCATCCTTCTTTCCATTGTCTACAATTTTTATGGTCAGATGATTTCTTCTCTCTACTATTCAAAGTTTTAAACTTTTCTTCTTTTTGAAGTCATTTTCTAGAATATTATATTGGGATAAACACCCTTTTATAACTCACTGCTGGAGAGTTTGGATCTCAGTGTCCAAATTTCTCTCTCACTCCTGCTAAGTTATGCTAAAAAGTGACTCCATATTTTGTTTTTGATAAAGTATGTGCATTTTTTAAACAATGACAACATATCATTTAATCACTATGTATTAATTGTACATTTATACTAAGCATTAAATAAACTTGCAACTCCCCCCAAGTTTTTTATTTTTCACTTAGCTAATGTAGCTACATCCTGACTATTTAGCTGTAAATTCATAAATAGGCATTAAATGAATAAATTTTATTCTTAATACATTCCTATAGAGACAATTGCAGAAAAAGAGAAAATAGATACATACGAGAAAGTATTGGGGGGGAAAAAGAGTTCATATTCTCTGCTAAGGAATCCCAGGGCAACATTAACATTATAGTTTCCTACCAGATATTTAAAACAAATCTGAAAAAACAGCAGACATCTCAGCTGTAATCAGATTGCTAGGAGATGGGTGATAAAAATGACCAGTAGATGGCAACATATTAACATACTGTTCATACTTTTCTTCTATTTGTGAAATGTTTTTTTTAAAATAACTGCATAATGTTTCAGGATCAAATTTAAAAATCAGGCTGGGACTTGCAGAAGTTAATTGATTAAATTGCACCAAAATTTTCAAACCAATTGCTATTTTTTTTTAAAAAAATTGGGATCTTTCAAGTAGGCAGCCTTATCTGCACCATGACACAGGGATTTAAGTGAATTCATTCCAGCAAAAACAGAAATCATTTATTGGATTACATTCATGGTACAAGACTTTTAAAAAGAAAAGTAGGTCCCCTAGTCTTTAACTTCCTTTTTTGTTCTTGTGGCATAAAGTATCCCATAATATACAGCAGCTCACTATAAAAAGATAAGATAACTATTGCTTAGGAAGTATTTACGGTATATTCGTGCTGTTCTGTGCAAACTTATAACTATTGATTCAGCTGCCTGATTCTGTTTTTCCCATTTGTAGCAATGTTTTCATCAGTATTTGATGGCCACTGTTTACATGAGAAAATAGTTAATTGGATTTTTTCAATCAGCTATTCTGTACTGCTTTGCTAATTGGCTTAATTGCTTCTGACTCCGTATGATTTCTTTTCTATTCCAAAAATGTTTGACATCAATCATTATAAATGTTGGTCTTGCTTGTATGCATTCTCTGCTGCATATAATTTACCAGCAAACAAGAATGTTGTCTAGAACATTTCAAAGTAGGTTAATGAGATGAGTACAGGAGATTGCTGGGGTACTTGACAGTTGAACATAATAGAGATATTTCCTATCTCTTCCATTATTATTTGTGTGGTTGACTTATGAATTGAATGTAAAATTATACAAAATATGGGATTGTGTGGTCTTCATAAGTATTGTAATGTAGCAGTTCAAGCCAGAGAAGCTTAAACTTCCCTCCCACATTATTTTCCCCTCTATAATATAAAACTAGAATGTGCAGAAAGAAATATGGAAGAAAGAAGCTTTATAATACTGAATTGTATCAAGGATCTTAGTAGACTACTTCTTAGCTGCAACTGAGCTTCTTTATGTTCAAGGATTTTGTTATTATAAACAAATTATTGCACTGAAAATAATGTAGTCAATTAAATAATAGGATCCATGTGACTTGGAGATGCCAAGCATGTAACTACACCTTCATAATGTTTTTTGTGAACTAGAACATTTACTTTGGAAAGGTCTACATATGTGGTTGCTAAGGATGGAGGTGATGGCATATAATTTATCTGGACATCTACAAGAAAGCTTTTGAGAAGGATCTGAGTGTTCTGACCACAGATTAAGCATATTCTGTAGCTGCCAGACAGCCAATGCAGTCTTGGGTTGTTTCAACCAGCTGTCATCACTTGAAGTCTTGAAAACCATGTGCGTTTTTCAAACAACAGATTTCAGATAAACTTAGTAACTGAATTATTTACATATTGCTATAAGCATATAATTTGAATACACACACACTTCAGAAATTATTTATTAAAAGAATGTAAGGAGCTGAATTTATTTCAGTAAATAAATAGTAAATGTGTACAACCTGAGATGAAATAATAATTGAAAACCAATAAATTGCTTTAAGAAGTAATGTAAAATTATGTTAATGCCCTTCCTTGATATTACTGCAGTAGTTTGCAGGTATGAAAACTGTTTATTTGAATGACCTTTCCCAGTAAGGAGTGACAAAAGAAATCTGCTTAACTTAGACCAGTGGTTCTCAGCCTGTGGTCTGTGGATGCTGAAGGGGGGGGGGGTGATGTTGTGCCCCCCCCCCCCAGCATCCCAGGGGGGTGTCTTCAAAGGCTTGAACAAAAGTTATGATTTAAATCTTGAATTAAATCTTGGGGGTCCATGTCCCATGGCTACAGATGGTATTCAAAGGGGGTCCATGGTGAAGAAAAGATTGAGAATCTCTGATTTAAACTAAAATAAGCAAGAAGCAAAGACACTATGGACAGATTTCTCCTTTATTATTTGTAGGTCTACAAAGCAGCTAACCCAGGGGTGAAATCCAGCAAGTTCTAATAGGTTCTGGAGAACCGGTAGCAGAAATTTTGAGCAGTTCAGAGAAACAGCAAATACCACCTCTGGCTGGCCCCAGAGTGGGGTGGGAATGGAGATTTTGCAATATCCTTCCCCCAGGAGTGGGGTGGGAATCGGGATTTTTTAGTATCCTTCCCCTGCCATGCCCACCAAGCCATACCACACCCACCAAACCACTCCCACAGAACCGGTAGTAAAAAAAATTGGATTTCACCACTAGGCTAACCTGTAATGTTTGATGGGTATAGGATGAAAGTAGTTTATTGCAAGTGATGCTGCCACCATTTTTTCTAATTTGCATGCAACCACATGCCAGTAATCACAGTTGCAATAGATAGAGCCAGCGGGGAAAGGAGGGATCAATTTTTCTCAGTGAGAAAACATTGTAATCTACTTGTTGAGAATGTGCTGCTTTCCCCATTCAACAAGAATACTGCCTAGAGGAACTTTTTCCCCCTTCAAATTGAAAAACCAATTACCGTGAAAGACCTTTAAGTTCAAGTTGGTTGTTTAAAAAATCTTGGCACTTCTCATTTCTTTGGTGTTACTGATTAACACTCCTGCTTTCATGGTATTTGACAATTATCTGTTAACCCCAGGAATGCTTGAAAGCAGCCAAGGGCCTCTGTTGGAATACTATACCCTTCTGTTCTTGTCTTCTGAAAGTTGTACCATACATGGCCACAATAAATGGATTCCTGAATATTTGTGCAATTATTCTTTGTTGCTCAAACTCTCCTTCTGGACCATCTCCTCTTTTATTCAACAAATTTGGGAGAAGGCTACGGAACACTACAGTTTCAAGTTGATTTATGATTGCCCAAATGTCTTGGATTCTTAGGAATATGATGCTAATCATCATACTGAATACTAACCAGGTTTCTTTATTGCATACATACATTTCTTCTTCTGGAATCAATTTTTCCTTTTAGTCTCTGGGGTAAGACTAAAAAACTTCCATAACTCCGAGACTACATATTCTCTATTATGCTAACTCAGTGTTAGGGTTCCCATAGCAAATAGAACTCCGAGGCAGGTAGATTCCTCAAAGAATAGTTTTATTGAATATATCATATTTGGCACAGGCTGGTGAAAACCAATTCTGAATGTTCCCGCAATTTTCACCTAATTAAAAGTAAAAGTTTTCTCCCTTTCCAAACAGTCACATGATCCAATCAAGGTGCCGTCCGGTTGCCTGGTAACTTCACTCCTCCTCTCCCTGGCCACCTGTGGGAATTCCTTGGTTCCCAGGAGAAAGTCTGGGGTGTGAAAATCAATAACACCTGAAGTGAAGTGTTATTGATTTTCACAGAGTAAATTTGACATGCTATCTTGGATCATGGCGTGGGTCTGTTTCTCAAATTGCAGCATTTCGTTTCCTATAGACGTGATAATTTCTATCTGAGACATGTATTATTGAAATGAAAGTGTAAACACAGGACAGGGCTGCCATTTACGAAAGCTAGATGGAATCAAATGAATTCAGTTCAAATTTTGATATAAACCAACTGAAGTTACACTTCACAAACAAATTAGCAAACCAGACATTTTATGCTCGAAGTATTGCAACCAAACAATGCAGCTTTCCAACAGGAATGAATACATATATATTTATGTATAGTATATTTTAGTATAGTATATTTTATATTATACTATAAAATAATATAGTAATAAAATTCTTTCAAAAGTTAAAAGTGACTGATGACATTTTGGTAAGAGAGTATTCTGTTGGCCTCTTAAATTGTTTTTTGTGGTAGAGTATAAATTTAAAATATTGAGATAATATTTTAAAGTATAGTAAAATAAAATATTTTAAAGTAATATTTAAAAAGTAGGAATAAAAATTTGCATGCCTTTTTTCATACTTCACAAATGATTTAGAAATGAAAGTTGCTTGAAAAAAATAATCAGAATTTTTCAGAATGTATGTTGTGTCCAATTGTCTGCTGTGTAACTAGCATGGTCTTCATTCTATTCAATAAGCAAGAAGATTCTGTGAATATAAGTCAGGAATAAATTGGAAGAAATCAGTTTTTTATTCCCTGACACTGGTTTTCAGGAAGTGGACAGCACTGGGTTGTCTAAAATAGTCTTTCGGTGGCTGCAATTTTATGTTTACTGTGGCTTAAGGTATTTTTTTCAAGGTGATTTTGACTCTTGGTACCTTTATGTAAATTTTTCGGGGAATCTGCAGGAGTGGTTTGCCATTGCTGTCTTCCAAACTGTTTTTTGATTACTGCCTGAAATTTCACTGCAGGTTTTCCTTCTGAATACTAACCAAATGTAATCCTCTTTAGTTCAGTTATACAAATGTTGTTGACCCAAATTGGACAAGTTTTTTGCAATCACTTTTAAAACATATTTTCATGATACATTGCTGCTAATAGAGGTGAAGTCTCTCTTCAGTCCAAGTGATAATCATAGAAGTTAGACCCATTTATCTTGAAGTGGAAAAATCAGAGACCATGGACATTCATAGAATCTACTGTAATGGTGGGTTGCTCCCGGTTTGGTCCAGTTCTTGCAAACCGGTAATAACGGGGGCAGGAGCTCCGCCCACCCACCCAGACATCATCATGAAGGATCTGTGCATGCGCAGAAGCTTCTACTCATTGCGAACCAGTAGCGGTGGTAGGTAGAACCCACCCCTGATCTACTGGGCCATATTTTCCCAGTGAAAACTAGTCCAGTCCCAATTTAAGAAGTTTGCTTATGTTAGTTTTCCTTCTCAAGTGATTGGAGCACTCCTGTGTGGGAAGAAATATCCATCTGGTTCAGTTCCAAGCTGGGAGAAAGACACTGGAAACATGGAGGCTGATTGGAAAGATGGTTTATTGATGAAGCAGAACCACATAGGTTTGTGGTTCTGGGCAGCTGACAAGATGGAATTGAGAGTGGGTGGCTTTTATACCAGTTTCTGGGTTTTGCACTTGAACTTCCTGTTCCTGTGCAAGAACATGTCCTCTAATATTCTATTGGCTGTTATCAGATTCCTATGGGGCCATGTAGGGATCATATAGGCAAAAGAGGAAGTGCAAATCCTAGGTGCTTGTCTGATCTAATTTTGTCAGCTTCTGGCTTATTGTTTATCTGAGCTCAAAGACGATGTTTGGACTGCTATGGGAGTGGTGCAGTGAAGGTGGCTTGTGTTCTGAAAGGTTGTTGGGCACTTCCTATTGTGGCTAAATGGCTTTTGTCCTGTTTTGGATCTTGAGTGAGTGGGCTTGTTTCTAATCCTACCATTCTGCCTTTGTTCAGACTTTGCTGCAGGGAGTTTCAAAATATCCGGTCTTGAATGGATTACCAAATCTATGTTTCTAAAAGGTGCCTCCTCAGTTTCTGCTTGGGGGCAGGGAGGTTGGGGCTGCTTCCTGCCTCTAAAAAACGTTTCTCCGTTTCTCATCTAGGGAAATATAATATTCTGCCATTTTTTTAAATTTCTCAAAATATTTCATTCTTCTAGGAGAGGGGGGCTTCCCACATCTGTTTGAAATTTAGATTTCCTTTCTCTTTAATCAAGCGGGTTTTGAGTAAATAAGCAAGTTTTGACTTCATATTGATCATTCTGGCTGCTGGCCTTGTTCTGTGCAGAAGTTAATCATGACTGGAATATATTGGCCAGAAGTTTTTTTAAAAAAAATACCAATTTGCAAAAATTGATCTTAATAGCTATAAAAAGCACATAGAAAGCTGGGGTGTTTTTTGTTTTGTTTTGTTTTTGTTTTTGCTCTTAGTACTGCAGATTCTCTACCTGTAAGATTGATTCCAGATGAAAACTGGTTTCCATTAGTTGACACCATACTGCATCACTTTAGGTAACTAAACAATTCAGGCCATAGTGGAACATATTTGTCAAGGACTATAACATATAAGAATGAATTGTAGAGCTGAATAAGTTGAAAGCATGTCACTTCCTGGCAACCACATCATCTTAATTTTTATATTTCACATTGAAATTAATTTTCTGATACAGCTTTTTTTTTCTTCCTAGTGCACAGATTATAGTTTGTTTGATCTGTACTCTGCTTTTCTGTAGAATGAATTCTACATATACTTTATTTTTAACATATACAACCTGATGTCATTTTAGATGATTAATGGGCATAAAAAAAATTGCTCCTTTCCCTGCCTACTTGTGGGTAGTAGAAAACAAACATTTAGTACATATTCCACGTATAAAGTATTTTCAAGAGAATTACTATGATAGCC
Source organism: Ptyas mucosa (assembly GCA_012654045.1). NCBI lineage: Eukaryota > Metazoa > Chordata > Lepidosauria > Squamata > Colubridae > Ptyas > Ptyas mucosa. The sequence goes on along the minus strand of WNWU01013629.1, from coordinate 10,028,512 downwards.
TCTTTCTTTCTTTTCTTTTTGCTGTTGTTATTGTTATGCACTTAGCAAATACAAAGTACAAACTGCACATATCCAGACTGTATTCTTGGGCTAGTGATTCAGAGCTTAATCACCAGGTTTCAACCAAATCTTTTCTCTTTGTAAGGGCTGGATGGAGGCAAAGCAAGCATCACTATGCTTTTTTCCCCATTCCCCTCTTCTTTGTTGCTTTTGCCATTTTTGGAACACTTTTTTGTTTTTTACCAATAAAACCTGAGCAACAAAAGATTGAAAAACGAAAGTCCTTTTACTTGACAGATGCCTCCAGAGAGATTCTTATGAACAACATAGCTGCTTCAATCATCTCTTAGTTGGAATGTTGAAATGTTCAGTTTTTAATCAGAAATGAATTGACTGAAGCTGTCTGGAAATGTTAAGATTTGAATACACTCCTCCATAGTGATGAATCCATCAAATGCAAATTAAAGTCTCAAGGAAACACAGTGGAAGATTCTTATATTCAGCTGATGAAGGACAATTTTCAACAGTGTGTTAGGATCTAATTCTGCCTCGTTAGCTATAGAATTTTTGCATAGTTTAAGGATAGCAGAATTGATTAGATAACCTTTTTCTAAAAGGTCACAGATGCTTGGTATTTCTGTGGATGAAGAATCTTTGAATGTTCAAGGCTTGCAATTAATCAAGCACCACAAAAGTCAGAAGAATACACAAAATGGACCTGGCCATGTTACCTATGTTAGCAAATCCAAAATTCTTAAATTGTTTCTTTAATTTTCTTGTCCTTTATGGGATTTGTGTTCTTTATTGTTATTTTTAAAAGAAACTTAAGTTTCTTTTATTCATGTTTCCCTCTTGAATGCTGTAGAAGTGGCTGATACCATTTGGAAATATTATCCAGCAAGGGAAAGAAAAGTTTCAAGGATTGCATGTAGCCTAAGATTGCACTTTATCAATCCCTACCTTAAACTCTTGATTATATTCTGTGTACCAAATCAACATGTAGTTTTATAGTCTGTTGCATCACTAATTCTATTTTCCACTTGATACTAGCTTTTACAGTTTTTAAGATATATTTAAAATCTAAATTTGGAGTAAATTTAACCCTAAATTCAACTTCAAAATATGATTGAAGGAAAGATTTACCAGACAACAATAAACATTAATATATAAAATACAATTTACAATATATTATCCTGATTGGTCACTAAAGCAGTTTTGCAGTGTGCATAGCACAATCATGAGTGTTTCACCAGGATCTACAAACCTGTAGCCATAGTTTCACATACCAGAAGGATTTCAGGCTTGTGTTTCTTACAGAGCAACTTTACAGAGTCAGAATTTAAATCCCATCCTAGCCATGAAAGCTAGCTGGATAACTTTAGGCCATTCACTCTCTCTCAATTCAACCTTACAGGGTTGTAATACACCTGTATTGGATGTGTTTGCTGCCTTGAGTTACTTGTGAAAATAATAAAGTACAAATCAAGTTTGAAATAGAGCAAAATTGATGAGGTTCTGCTATTTCTTTTTTTAACTACAAAAAATGAAATTCTACTCAATTTCATGCCCAAGTAGCTTTGGGAATGACAATTTCTTCTAATAGATTATAAAATTTCAGGTATTAAAGTTACAGTTTTGCATTCCGCATAAGGAACTAAGGAATTTTTTAAAGGTAGAAAACATTTTTAAAAATTGATTCGCTGATGCACATCTGTGTATTAAACTGCTATGATGCAAAGTAGATAATCATTGTGTTCTGGTTTCTTTAACACGTTTTCAGATTATATTTTTGTGCTAACCATTAATACATATGAATAATATTCTAAACTGAATGTGCTGAATGTGGTAGGAATATAACTACTTTCTAATGGAAATGAGAACCCTAGGTATTTCCTTTGGAGACTTTCTAATATTAAAGTGGGGTAATCATATTCAGTTAGAATAATACATACAATTTATTCACACAAAGCTTTGCTGAAAATACAGAATGGTAGCTGATAGAATAACCTCTTCAGTGACATTTCCAGGTTTTTTTGAAAAATAGACAATTTAAATTATTAGAACAATACCGATGCAGACTTCTGTGGCTTGTTGGAATCTATTTTCCCATAGCAGTACTGTAGGATTGAATTTAAACCATTTAAATTCAGAAGTTCAGTTTGAAATTCCAGGCATGAATCTGAACACACAAGACAAGTCTCTCATATGAGTGTTCTACTAGATTACATATGAGCCTGTGTTTCCTTAGAAAAGAACAGAATAAATTAGATACGCATAATATGTTAATTCACTAAGCAACTTACTATTAATATGTTAGAAAAAAGTCAGTTTGGTGCCTGTTTATCCCCTGGAACTTATAAGGCTTATAATATGGTTGTTTGTATTAGGTAAATGCAAAAATTATGGATGTTTGTAACCCAAAGTTATGGTCTAGCCTCTAGAGTGTTCTGTAAATTTAGTCAGCAAGTTTCTGTAGCTCTGTCCATGGCTTCAGAACTGTTTGCTCTGCAGATTCCTAGAACAGTTGAGAGGTTGAATAATTCTCCGCTTTTTGAACATTGAACAGAATGCATGCTGCCTTGACCTCCTGGAAGAAGGATAAGATATAAATCTAACACATAAAGTAAAATGAGCGAGCTACAAAACTTTCTCTAATGCATCAGAGACAATTTCTTTGTGTGTTTAATCATATTTGGCCAAATAAAGCTAAGTTAAGCTATTCTATTCTATTCTATTCTATTCTATTCTATTCTATTCTATTCTATTCTATTCTATTCTATTCTATTCTATTCTATTCTATTCTATTCCATTCCATTCCATTCCATTCCATTCCATTCCATTCCATTCCATTCCCATTCCCATTCCCATTCCATTCTTTCATTTGGTGTCCTTCAGATGTTGACTGGAAACTGTTGCTTGGTAATATGATCATACATTTAAAAAATGTGGCCATGCTGTTTGCGATGCCAGTTCCAGCAGTTCCAGTTGCCATCATTTAGCAAGAATTGTGGGAGTTAGTAAGTGAGGATATCACATGACAGCAAGTTCTGACTTCTCGCTTGCTTTCCCATTGACTGACCACAGTGATGTTGCAATGGCTGTAAGTATGAGGTCTACTCATAGCTAACAGTCTTTCAGCATTGTCATAAGTTTGAAAGGTTGCTGAACAAGCAGTCGTTAAATGAGAGCTATCTGTAATTTACTCAAGAAAGTTAAAATAGATGAAACAATGCAGTTTTAAATGTGTATTATCTCCAGAAATTAGTAGTAAATTCCTGCCATAAAGTAGTGAATTAAAAGTATTCTCGAAACCAATAGACATAACTGTTTTTCTGTGCACCGTTTTCAAATATATATTGCAAATACAATTCATATAAATCAAATTGCATGAAAATGTGCATTAAAGAGTTAAGCTGCACTTTGTTTTAACATTGATCCTCTACATCCTTCTAAAATGCCCTGTGCCACCGCCAACCCCCCACAACCTTTATAGACATTTCAAACTAAAAAGATTTAGTTGGTTGCTAAAGCAAGATCTTTTTGTTGCTGAGAGTTGTGGCCTTGGTGACTAATGATATAAAAATATGGCAGTTGTTCTAATTCTACTAAGTAGATATTATAACTATATTTATCACTGTGTTTGGGAAAATACTTTAAAGCATAGAATTAAGGCACATGGAAAGAAGTAAAGATGAAGTAGTACAGAACTGTGAGGTGTTCCTTCTTTTTTTAATCTTAAAGTATTGCCAAACAGATCTGCCTGTTCTCTCCATATAGCTATTATATTGAACTCATGTTTGGCTCATTTCCAACAAATGGAGGAGGAGGAGGAGGAGGAGGAGAAAAATCAGCCAAGCCACTCAAGCAATGAAAAGAAGAAAATTGCAGTAGAGAGTAATTCCTTTTAAATTTTTGACCCGTTGGCTGTGATAAATGTCTCATTCTACTAATAATCCATTTGAAAAGCTCTTATTTTCTTCTCTATCTCAATAAAATTCTTGACATCGAGCAGCCCAAATAAGTTTCTGACATTTCAGCAAATTAGGCAGCAATGGCATTTTTTAAAAAGTTCTTTACCAACTCTTGGTAATATCAATAAATCAGAATATATCTCATTCACATAGTAAAAGTAAGATTTCTTTTAAATTGTTTCACTTTCCTGTCATCTATTATTGTATGCATCATGCTTTCATCCTGGATGGAATTGATATCCCACAGTACTAAACTGTGATGGAATGTTGTATCTACATGTACATGGAGAAAAGTATGCAGTGGCATGCCCCAAGGCTCTATTTTAGGCCTAGTACTCTTCAATATGTTCATCAATGATTTGCAGATGAAGCTCGCAAGAGTAACCAACATCCCAGAAGATAGGCTTAAGAAATAGAAGAATCTTGACAGATTTGAACACTGAAGCCTCTATAAGAAAATGATAAAAGTAAGATTCTACATTTAGGCATGAAAAATCAATAGAATAGGTGGTACCTGGCTCAATACTAGTAATTGCAAGGGATCTTGGAATCCTAGTGGAGTCTCTTAAATATGAGATAGAAGTGTGCTGCACTTGCCAAAAAAGCCAATGCGGCTGTAGACTGCATTAATAGAAAATCAATGATGTGTTAATTCCACTTTATAATGCCTGGTAAGACCATATTTGGAATATTGCACCTATTTTGGGCCTCCATAATATAAAAAAGATGCTGAGAGTCTATAAAGAGTGTAGAAAAGAGCAACAAAGAAAACTGGAGGCAAAAACAATTGCAGGAATTAGGTATGTCTAGCTAATGAAAGAAAGACTAAAGGATGACATGATAGCATAATGTTCTGTCCCCTCCCTGCTTCAGGAGCCCAGACAAGCACACACACAAACAGAAGTGTACAGAAGTCGTTTATTCACCATTCATAAACAACAAGCTGGCAGCGAGCCCGGGAGAGATAAAGACAGCTGCTATTTTGAGTTGCCACGGCCAGTCCCTGATAAGGCTCTCTGGCATGTCCAACAACAAACAGTCTTAAGATTAGCAAACACTTATCTGATGCAGTACTTCAGGACACAAGCAGCCAGGTTAATACTTTGTTCGTCACAAAAGCCAACAAGGTAAGGTCAGCTCCTTTTATACCTTGTGGGGCATTGGCTTTGTGACTCATCACCTCGTGCTCGGCCCCACCCACTCCTTTGCTGAGCCCGTCTCTCTGATCGTCGCCACCTGGGATTAATCCACTCCCTCTCCTCATTAACGTCTGACTCAGAGGAGCTTTCTTCCTCAGGGCTTTCAGCTGGGGCCTGGGGTGGTGCCAAACCAGACGGGCCAGGAGAGGGGGGCCTTGCCTCCTCCTCCTCTTCACTTTCGGAGGATTCTTCCTCCGAAGGTCCGGGCTCGGGAGCCGAAGACACAACACATAATAATATTTGACAGGCTGCCACAAAGAAGCGGGTGTGAACCTATTCTACAAAGCATTGAAAACAGAAGGAGAAGAAATGGATGGAAACTAATCAAGGAGTGTATCAACTTAGAACTAAGAAGAAATTTCCTGACAGTCAGAATAATTAATCAGTGGAATGACTTGATCCAGAAGTTGTGGATGCTCCAACACTGAAGGCTTTTAAGAAGACATTGGACAATCGTTTGTCTGAAATGATATAGGGTTTCCTGCTTGAGCAAGGTGTTGGATTAGAAGACCTCTAAGGTCCCTTCCAACTCTATTATTCTGTTGTCCAGATTCCTAGGAGGGAGGAAGTGATTGAAAACCTGTTCCTTTTTAATGTACCTTGCACCATCTTTAATTTTTGACTTCCCCCCGCAAATAGTTCTGCTATGACCATATGCTGTTTGATGGCATGGCTCCCATGCTAAGCTGGAACTTACTTTTTATTATTATTATTATTTGATTTATATGCCGCCCTTCTCTGGAGACTCAGGGCGGCTTACAGTGCATTAAGCAATAGCCTTCATACTTTTGTATATTTATACAAAGTCAGCTTATTGCCCCCACAATCTGGGTCCTCATTTCACCTACCTTAGAAAGGATGGAAGACTGAGTCAACCCTGAGCCTGGTGGGATTTGAACTTGCAGTAATTGCAAGCAGTGATCTTAATAACAGTGAATTAGTCCACTGCGCCTCCAGGACTCTGGTGTTGCAGCTTTAAATGTTGCAGCTTTAAAATGAGTTGGGTTAAAATGAACAAAACAGTTTCTTTTCTTATACAATACTCTGTTTCCCCCAAAAGACACCCCCTAATAATAAGTCCAATCGGGCTTTTAATCGGGCTTGGCAATAAGTCCAAGCGCTTATTTCATAATACTTGTCATCTTATTCACAGAAATCATATCCAACTTTCCTCTGCGAAATCAGGATGGGGGTTATAGTGGCCTCACTCCAATCCTTCTCTCTCCAATTATTTATTTATTTGTTTATTTATTAGTTCGATTTATATGCCTTCCTTCTCCAGAGACTTGGGGCGGCTTACAATGCATTAAGCAATAGCCTTCATACTTTTATATATACCTGCTTAGTAGGGCTTTTTGGGGGCCCCTGAGCGGTGTTCTATTTTATACAAAGTCAGCTTATTGCCCCCACAAACCCGGTCCTCATTTTACCTACCTCAAAAGGATGGAAGGCTGAGTCAACCTTGAGCCTGGTGAGAATTGAACTCGCAGTAATTGCAGGCAGCTGGCAGCTGGCAGCTGGCAGCTAAGTACTACTTTAACAGCAACAGTTTAATCCACTGCGCAAGGCTCTTTACGCACAATCAATTGCGTTTAGGTAGATTGAGTTAAGAAATATTAATTTAGCCAACATGGTCTTTTACTCTCTACTTTAGCATTTTTCACAATTACACAAATTAAGAAAGCAACTCTTTGAAAAAAAGTATGTACAGGTAATCCTTGTTTAGTCTTTTTTTTTCCTTCTCTTTTTCTAGACAAGCCCCACCGGATTTAACTAGGTTTAGCAATTCATCCCTATCTGCTTTATCCTCTTGTTACCTTCTAGATCTTTCAGATTATCTTGTAAGATTGTGAGATCCTTCCTAAGAGCACAGAATATTTTATCTGAGAATTAATAAAAGTTGAGAGGCTCAGATTACATCTCAAATGGGTTTTGGATTTGTAATAACGTCTTATTTCAATGTGCATAAACATTGAGTATGGAATATGGAAAGATTGGAGGTTGCTCTCCTCTGGAGCTGGATATTAATACTGATTTGTGTTTATTAGTACAAATGATCTTCCAACTAACAGCATATCTTTATTAAGTTTCTTTGCAACCGCCTGCAGTTTTATGCATTTCATTCATTTGATGGAGTCAGTGGGTCATGAACCAAGAAGATACTTCTAAAAAATGAAGAATATATTTTTCAAAAGGTTTGAAAACATCTGTTGAAACAACAGAGCCTGAGTCATAGCAAGTATATCTTCAATTCATATTTGTTTATATTATTTTTTAAAAAAATATTTATTTATTAGATTTATGTGCCACCTGTCTTGTCTATAGGCTTATTCCCATCTCATCTTCAGGCTATTATGTTTGTGCATTTGAATTGCCTATGTTATTTTAGAGCTGGAAATATCATTGATAACATACTGCATGGTGTCATGGAATTAATGTTTATTAAAGTATGCAATGAAAGCTAAACAAGAATGTTGAAACATTTACAACAGTGTTTGGGAATTAATTATAAAGAACAAATAGCTTTTCATGTTTTAGATCCTGGTTTGGTCTTTACCAGACATCATAAATACGAACATTTTTATGATTTCAAAAATTGGATACTAGTGAGCACTATTGAGTTTTCATGTAAAAGAAAAATATACAAATATTTAAAAGAAGGCAAAATATTACAACAGTAGCAAAAAACACCAAAAAACTGAAAGAGACTTTTGAAAAAGGAAATCAGAAAATAGTAACAATATCAATGATTTCAATAATGAAATTTGTTTCTATGGATAGACTATGTCCGAAAGTTGTCACAAAGGTGTTTTTTGATAGGATTTTCCCCCTATTGAATTTACAAAAGAGGCTTGTCAAACCCTTGAAGAACTGTGTGAGATGGGACAATGAAGAAATGAAAAGAAATCAAAATTTACAGCAATATTTGAATAAACTACAGATTAAGCCTGTTGGAAATCAAAGGAAGTGTTATAAAGTTGGTTTATTTGGTCAATATTAAAACAAGATATGATGCTATTCTTATGAACTTTCTGTTGATATCAGGACTGAAAAAATGATACTTTATGAAATTTGTAGATAAGGGTTAAAATATGAGATGAGGAGATAAATATTTGTAACCTTAGAGTGGGAGAAGACTCACTAAATTTATTTACACTTGCAATTTTTAATGTTACTTCTTTTTATATTCCTTTTCTCTTTATTATAGTTGCTTTTCTCTTCTTGTCTGTTTCTTCTTTGTTTTTCCTTGTACTGTTTATTCCTTTCTGTTCTCTTTTAGTTTCTCTTCATATATTCTTTCTACTTTCACCCTCATTTCCTTTTCTTCTTTCCATTTTTATAAATCTATTTTTTTGCAAGAACTATAAAAAAAACTATAAAAAAATAGTTCATTGTTTCCTATATAGAACCTCTGAGCCAGGGTGTCAAGCTCAATTTCATTGACGGCCACATCATGGTTATGCTTGACCTTGGGGGGCTAGGGTTGTGCGTGGTCAGCATGACATCACTCATGTTGAGGGGTGCCTGTGGTGGTCTGAATGCTCTTCCAGAGAAAACGGACTCCCAAACTCAGTTTTTAGCTGGGACGGCCTCCTGCAACCCTCTGTCAGAGAAAATGGAGCTCGGGAGGATTGCACGCAGCCCTTGCATGCTCCATTTTCACTGGTAGAGGCACCACAGGCTGGTCCTTTGATGTTTCCAGGGCAGCCCTATGGGACAGATCTAAGCACCTTGGGGGCCAGATCTGTCCGCCAAGCCTTGAGTTTGACACCCCTGCTCTGAGCACTATCAAAACTGTTCACTAAATCTCTAAATATATTAACCAATCAAAGCTACAGTCCTTTAGGTCAGGGGTCCTCAAGCCCTGGGCTGCAGCACAAATATGGGCCACAGCCCATTCAGAACTGGGTCACATGAGCAGCAGGCAAATGTGTGCACATGCACAGCTCCATTTGCATAAGTTGCACCTGCTTGTTCATACGCCAGCCTCTTGTATAGAAGCACCCGCTCTCCTCCGCCCCTTCCACTGGGCCGCCAAGACAGAATGATTGGGAACTGCCACTTTAGGTGTTTGTGTGTATATATGTGTGTATATATCCAACAGAGATTGGGAAAACCATTTTGGGTCAATCTTCCAGGTTTCAATAGTCATGACCGGACTTGAACCACAACTGCCCCCTGCAATTCCGGACTGGCATCCCGTGACTCACGCTGAGATTAATGAGCTTATCTCTGAACTCAAGTCAGGCAAAGCCCCTGGCCCTGATGCTATACTCCCTGATTTGTTAAAATCTAATCCCGAGTGGTGGATTCCTCTTTTAGCAACACTCTTCACCCATATTAATACTTCTGGCAGGATCCCTACCTCCTGGAGTCTAGCAATCATTGTTCCTGTTTTTAAATGAGGAAATAGGAACAACCCAGCCGATTATCGTCTGATAAGTCTGCTCTCCATCATTGGAAAATTGTATGCTAAATATCTCCAACGCAGACTCCTCACCTGGGTCGAGGAATACAACATCATTGGTGCTGAACAAATTGGGTTTAAAGCAGGCTGTGCCACATTGGGCCACTGCTTTGTCCTAGTGCACCTGGTTGATAAATACGCCACCATATCAGATGGTAAACTTTTTACTGCTTTTATTGATCTAAAGACAGTGTTTGATTCAATCTCAAGGGAATTGTTGTGGTCAAAATTGCTCAAAAGTTCCATTGATAGACATCTTCTGTTCTTAATTAGATCCCTACATAATCAGACTTTTAGTCAGGTTAGGTGCAGTTTGCAGGGAGAACTCTCAAATCCTATCCTGATAAAGAGCGGAGTAAGGCAGGGCTGTGCCTTGGCTCCTCTTCTATTTAACTTATTCTTATCTGACTTGGCCTCCTACATTGGACGTACTGAGTCCCATGCCCCAGAGTTGTCAACTACGAAGATCCCGCTTCTCCTTTATGCTAACGATGCAGTCCTCCTATCACTGTCAAGGCTTGGTCTGAAAAGGCTATTTTCTGCATTTGGGTCCTACTGCACTGAGAACCACTTGTCCATTAATTATGACAAATGAAAAGTATTGGTGTTCTGTAGAGCCCAGAAGCTATACAACTGGGCTATTAAGGGTAATGCTGTTAAGCAGGTTTTCCATTTTAAGTATTTAGGTATCCATTTTCAGAACACCTGTGCTTGGACTAGACATCAAACTCAGGAGCTGAATTCGGCCTCCTGTAGCCATCAGCAGATTCTAAGATTTTTCTATACCCAAGGAGGCCAGGTTATTCCTTCTGCTCTGCGTATTTACAAAGCCAAAACCCTGGCCCAAACTCTTTATGGAATTCCTATATGGATATGGGGCTTCAAGGAGTATATTGAAAGAACTCAGGCTGGTTTTTTTAGGAAACTTTTGGGTCTCCCTCCCTGTGTTGGCTTTGCTTCGATGTACCTGGAATTGGGCATTCGATCAGTCAAATGCATGACGTGGATTAACACCTTTAAATGGTGGTTTCGGGTGCTCTTTTTGGCAGTGCCTGGTAGCTATCTATCCCTGGTATTAGCTGACTCCTATACTTCTCGATGGGAGAGAGAGCTGACGAAAAAACTCCATCTGCTAGGTTTTTCAGGGGATACGTTAGGAGACTATGGCCTTAAGGATGCCCAATCTATAGTCCAACGGCTTGTGGACATAGACTTGCAATACCTAAGAGCTAGAGCTAATAAAACCTGCTCCCCTCTGATCTTCAGCCAATTTAACAATTATGGACTGAGGATGGCCTCATATTTTTACACTTTAACCATCCCTAAGTATAGAAGAGTCTTTTCTCTTGCTCGTTTCAAAGTTTTGCCCTCAGCATTGCTGGACGGACGATTTAAGAGGCTCTATGCCCCTGTGATAGAGCTGAGGTTGAAACTGTTGAGCATGTTCTTTTATACTGCCCTATGTATAATGCAGGCAGGACTAAATTACTGTCTCTCCTAGAAACAGATCTCTCTGGATCCAATGCTAGTAATTTGACCTTATATTGTTTAGGGGATAGCTCCTCACACATTACTTTTCAGGTTTCTAAATTCTTTTTAAGAACTGTAATTATTAGAGGAGAACGCTGTAATTCCTCTCAGCCAAGGCTTCTGGTAGCCAACTGTTTATGATGTTACTTTCCCTATGTTCTTTTGCAACTATATTTGTATTTTGGTCTGTGACCGCAAATAAAAGTTATTATATGTAGTGTGTATATATTTTTCAAAAGGCAACTGTACTTTCTTTGTTTTTTCTTGAAGATGTTTCATCCAAGAAGCTTCTTCAGTTCTGACTTGCATGATCTATATGATTGAAAATCTCCATAGACATTTAACTATCATTCAGAATGTTTCACTATTTTTTTTAATAATTCAAATTATCTCAAAGCTTTCCTTATTGTCTCTCATAGTACTGAAAAGACTGTTTTTGTTTAGCTTTGTCAAATCAGTTATGATTAATTAGTCATGTGTAAAAAAAACACCATTCCTTGCAGTAATGAATTTTTTGGACCATTTTGTTCACATTATTTCTTTTTTTGTAATAATATTTCATCCCAGTTAAGACAAGCTAAATATAATTGAATTCAGTATAAAACATTACAAAAAGATGGCAGCATAATAGCATAAATAACATATATTTATTTATTGTACCTGTTACTAATATTTAACTTAAGTTCATTTCAGCATTTCACCTATTTATTGATCTCAGTTGCCTTTCAGTGATGTAGTATAACAAGCAATTGTTTCAATCCAGTAATATTTTTAATGTATTCTTTTTTTGATGAAGTTAGAGTGAAGGTTTAAGTCTATCTGATAAGATATTCAGACATTTTTCCCTACATAATAATACTTTTAGAGGTCTATCATGAAAATATAATTGGATAAATGGTAGAAATAATTACTTCATTCTATTTCTATCTATTTCAGCTTTGTAAATATTCAGACATTAACCTGTTCTAATGTTCTAATTAAAAAGTACATAAAAATATTTTAAGGAAATAATTTCCCAATAGTCATACTTTTATATCTACCGTTATCTAATGTTATAATTTTTATATTTTTGTTTTGAAAAATGCATCACAAAATTGAGAGTAGTATGCAATCTGAAGAACATATTCAATTTGCATATTAAATTTGAAATATGCAAATATATTTACTTTGTTTAATCTGTTGATGAAATCAAAGATTGATGTGAGGGGAGGGAAATCTCTATTCTTTTTGTTCTTAATTAACAAAAGTAGCATATGGCACAAATAGTACAGTAATATGGAACTAAATCTTCTCTATTAATTCAGTGAAGACTAATGTGATTCTGATGCATCTTGCACTTTATAATAGCTTACACATAAAAAACAAATCCTTGACTTAACAACTGTAATGGACCTTATAGTGATAAGTCATGATAGCCATAAAGGGTCACCCATGTGACCAACTCAATTTTATAACATTTTTTGCAGCAGTTGGTTAAGCGAACCAATTGTTTGCCAAACAATGCTGGGAGTAAATGCTGACTTTTGTCAAAAATACAGTAAAATGTGATCATGTCATTTCAGGAGGCCACAAATGTCCATAAATGTGGGTCAATTGCCGAGCACCCAAAATGAGATCACATGGCTACAGGGAGGAGGGCTGGAGCAACCTGTTAGAACTGCATCATAAATAATCCTGGGGAGGTCTATCATGATTTTGAATGATTGCTCTCGCCTGGACTACTGTAACGCTCTTTACATGGGGCTCCCCTTGAAGAGCACCCGGAGGCTCCAACTGGTCCAGAATGCGGCTGCGCGGGTAATTACAGGAGCTGCATGGCGCTCCCACATAACACCGCTCCTGCGCGAGCTGCACTGGCTTCCAGTGGTCTTCCGGGTGTGCTTCAAGGTGTTGGTTACCACCTTTAAAGTGCTCCATAGCATAGGACCTACCTAGTTATCTTCGAGACCGCCTGCTGCTACCGACAACCTCCCATCGACCCATGTGCTCCCACAGAGAGGGCCTCCTCGGGGTGCCATCAGCCAAACAATGTAGGCTGGTGACCCCTAGGGGGAGGGCCTTCTCTGTGGGGGCACCCACCCTCTGGAACCAGCTGCCCCCAGAGATAAGGAGAATCCAAGACCTCTCTGCCTTCCGCCGAGCCCTTAAAACTTTCTTCTTTCAGCAAGCCGAGCTGGCTTAACAAATTTTAAAAATAATTTTAAATTGGTTTGTCATTTTAAATTTGGGGCCAAACAGATATATATTCTTTTAACTGTTTTTAATGTTTGTATTGTATGTTTTTATTTGTCTGTACACCGCCCTGAGTCCCCAGGGAGAAGGGCGGTATATAAATTTGAAATAAAATAAAATAAAATAAAATAAAAATTGCTACTTGTACTGGAGTGCATATTTACCTGGGAGAAGTCCACTGAATTCAAAAATTATATTTGGGTTTTTCAGAATTCTTTATTCAGTGCCACATGTATATATCTACTCCATACTTCTATGGAATTGACATAGCGTTAGAATATTCTGTTGTGCACATTGAAACAGGAAGTGTGGGGTATCCTGGGACAAGGATACCTGACAGCTGGATACTGGTATGCCTACTAAATCTGAGTCTTCCTTGAAGCCAAGAGTGGTGTTCTGTTCTTCTCTCTCTGCCTCTCATTCTGACTTGCTGGTCTTGTGTCTCAGTTTTCAACATTCTGAAATGATCTGTTGTGAGACATTTTGGAAGGACACTCTTTTTGCTAACATGCATTCTGTAATTATTTCTACCAAGCAACATGCATTAGTGTGTTACCAGTTTGATTCTTTTTTTGATTGACAGGAAAAAGTATTAATCCAATGTGGGCATACTACAACTGATAGCTAAGAACAGCCATGTTTCCAGCTGTTACAAGCTGTTCAGATATCTCAAGAATGTAGCCACACTGTTTTCAGTGAAATGGGAGAATATTATATCACTTGAATAAACTTTCTCCTTTTGGAATGGAACTGGGTGATAATGTCAGATAGTGTGAAAATTCCCATTTGAAACATCTGGAGAAGTCCTAACTAAATTCCCAATTGGATAAGCCAGATGATTTAATGTGTATCTCCTGTCCTGCTTTACAAAGAGATTTATTTCTCATGATGAACCATAAATTCTACTTTTGGCTTCATAATTTTCTGGTCATAACTACTTTATTCTAACACTTTTACAGAGATTAGTTAAGCATCTAAGGACCGATATTTATATCATGAAGGAACAGAGAATTTGCTCCACATTGAAGGAAAAAAGTTTTGGATTTTTTGTCATCCTGCTTTTATTATTTTCTTATAAATAACTAATATCAAACATACCCCTAATTCTCCTTCCTGTTCCTCTTGTCCCCACAACAATAACCCTGTGAGGTGGGTTGGTCTGAGAGAGAATAAATCTCAAAGTCATCGGACAAGTTTTTATGCCTAAAGTGGGACTACAATTCACTGGTTTCCAACATGGTGCCTTAACAACTAGACCATGCTCCAGATCTCTTTATTATTGAAATTTTTATTGTAGTAGTAAAAGTAAATACAAATTAAACTTGAAAATATAATGAGAAATAGAATAACAGTAACAAGTGCAAAGCATGCTCCAGATATTGGGGGGTGGGGTGGGGGTGGGGGGTTTCAAATTTTTTTACTAGCGGTTCTGTGGATGTCGCTTGGTGGGCATGGCGTGGCATGGTAGGCGTGGCAAGGGAACGATACTGTAAAATCTGCATTCCCACTCCAATTCAGGGGAAGGATACTGCAAAATCCCCATTTCCTCCCGTTCAGGTGGGACTCAGGAGTCAGAGAATAGATGGGGGGTGGGGCCTGTCAGAATTTTTACTATCGGTTCTCTGAACTACTCAAAATTATTGCTACCAGTTCTCCAGAACTGGTCAGAACCTGCTGAAAGCCACCTCTGGGGTGGCGGAAATAAAAGGAAAATAATTAATAGCTAGGAGTGAATTACTTTTCTTAATTAAAAGTACACAAAAGATTTCCTTTAAGCTGAACTCGACTGCCCTAAACTTACAGTTTCTTGCACCAGTATCAAAGTGGTGTGAAATTGTCATATTGTCAATTGTTTTGTTTCTACTTTCCAATCCAATTTATTGCCCTGATATTACCTGTTATGTATTGAATATATATAGTTGTATTAAGGCCTGCTAAAGTGAAACTAACCTTTAGGTGACTCTGTTAACTTCAACTGTTTTGGAGGGAAACTTAGAACATTCATATTTGGGCGGGCTTTTTCAAGTATTATGATTGGTTGAGGCCCTGTGGGACCAGAGTATAAATTACAGGAATTTGTCTGTTGTTCTGCAGTTCCACTTGAATCAATAAATGCTGTTGTATCTATGCTGTCTGTTCTTGCCAACTGCAGCCCACTACATAATATTACCTATTGGTTTATCATCCATTGAAATCCATTGAAATTAGCCAAGGCTGGATAGCTTCTGGTAATTTAAATGAAGCTGGAACAAATATTAACTTGATTCTTTCTCCAGTTTCTTTCTACAATAGGGTGGGTAACTTGTGATTCTCTAAATTTTTTTTTCATTCCAGCAACCACAACCAGTACATGCATAACTGGGAATTTAATTTCACAGTATCCATAAGTTGAGAGAAGAAAAAAGAATGATACTGTGATGATTCATAAATTAGATAAGAAAATTAATATGGCTTCTGAGCAGAGAAATATATCAGCCTCTCTGTTTGACCATAAAAATGTACAAAACAATAATAGAACCATGGAAGGAATCATTTAGGCTACAAATCCAATCAACTTCTTTGAGTAACATGTGGTGAACTTATAGTAACATATGGTGAACTTGAGTAACATGTGGTGAACTGTTGGATATATTCAAGCAGAAGCTGCACAATCAGCTGCTGGAGGCAGGCCTGTCAGGAAGACAAAAGAGCAAGGTTTTGACGAGGCCATATTTATGTAATTAAATTCATCATCTTGGACTTTTCCTTATCATCCCTCATTAATTAGAATTCCTTAATATGAATGGTAGAAATTTTAAAACAGGAATAGGAACTTGGAGCCCTCTGGCTTTTGTTTCAACCAAAATAACCAACACAAGAAAGGTGGAGACTTATTGTCCAGTAATGTCACACAAGCCGGAGAACAAATATAGGAAAAGCCTATAATTCTTATTTGATGGACTTTCTGTCCTTGTCTTTTGTTTTGTTTTTGTTACAGAATCTTTAAAAGTCAAAAATTCAGCAAATTGAGTGAATTTTATTTTGTTCACTACTCTTATCTTCTTGTTGTTTTCTTCTTTAACAGCACAAGTAGCTGTGAAGTTTGGTTGCTTTTAGTCAAACATATTGATTGTTCCTTTGCTTTCTTCATATAAAATAAGAGATCTTCATTCTCGCCACTGTGACTGCCATCTTGATTTTGTTGACTATACCTTGTGGACAACTCTGGCCTATATTTAAAGCTTTTATATCTTTCATAAGCTTAAAATAGGGAGGGTTGATTTAGTACTTGAACATTGTATAGGTGTAGAAGAACCAGAAATTTTATCTGCCTTCTTGATTCCAACCTTTAACAATTTATTCTCCAATATTCCTTTGTAACTAAGGATTAATGATGTTCTTGAAAAGGAATAGCTTGGGCCCTGATTCATACAACATGAGTAGCATGTGTATTATATGATCATGATAAGGCATGCCAAAGTATTATCTGATTATTGCAAATAAGGAATTAAATAAATATGGAAATTAGTATTGTCATTTTGCTTTTTCTGAGCATCTGAAGAATATGTTATCCATGATGGATGGAATTGGAATCAGTGGGTACACTATGGACTTTATCATGCCAAATAGCCTTCCACTAGCACAGTGGAACAATGTTTGCCAGTTGGACAATGTGGAAAGTCAGTTTTGAAATCCAGAATCACATGGCCAATTCACCGGCAGGTTTGGTACTCCAAAATGCTTAGGATTTGCACAAAGGCAAGCCAATTGGTTGAGTTGATTCATACTGCTGTTCAGTTTCTTACATAAAGGGGGATCCTTTGAAACAGTTATTTTCAGAATATATTTCAAGCAACTTCTTTCTGTCCTCATCGAGTGTTAGTTACAATCACCACTATTAAACCATAGTTCATGATCCACAGTGCATGATGGATGATCTATAGTCATAAATCATATGCAACTTCAATCTAATCCTCATCTTGTTTTAACTTCATCAGTCTTTTGCAGTCACTTGAGTCCTCTGAATGGAGCAATCTGCCTTTCTTTTCAACCTATGGTATTAGGAGAAAAAAAGACAGAAAAGATGGGTATCAGAAAAAAAAAAGGAAGATACAAATAAGAAAATGAATGTGAGAATAAATCTGGAACTCAACCATTTTTCTGGATCAACTGCTTACTTCAGCCTCACCCACAACTTTGTGTGTAGAAAGATGCACTGTTTTAAAAGCTTGCTAATCTTAGGACTAAAAATGAAGATAAAATACTGGGAAGGTTTACACAAACCTGAATTTATAATTTGAACTTGAGGTAGTATGATGGGGAGTGAGGGATTGATGTCAGCAGATGTCTCCAATTCCTAAATCCCTTAGATAGAGATAAATAGATAAACAGTTAAACCTATAAGAACTGGTCAAGAAGGTCCTGCTTGACCTTTTGCATTCAAATATTCATTAGAATGGTGAAAACACACCTTCTGAATAATTAGATGAACATTAACCAGCTCATGCTAAATATGTTATGGAGTGGTACTTTTGAAAGTCAGTGGGCAGATACAAAAATGTCAGTGATGTGCCAAATTACAGTAATCTGCTTGTTGTTTTCTCAAGTGTAAGCATATAAAAGTAGTGCTCAAGAGCAGAAAATAACTCCTGTTCTTGACTGAGAGGTCAAGAGGGCCCTCTTTGCTTGTGTGCATAAATAAATGTCTCACCTTTCACTCAGAGTGAAGACACACTAGGCCTAATGAATATCTGGCTTTTACAGTTAATGGTGGGACAGAGGGAGGGAGGGAGAAAATATGTAAAAGAACTGCAATATTTTGGTCTGTGTTGAAGTTCACTGTAACCAGATTACCTGGATTTATATGTTTAAAAGATCTGATATTGATCTTATGTTGTGATTTACACCCTGTAGGACAGAATTTGAATGTGAATTCAACCACAATTTAGTTTTATCGGTTGACATTATATATGAATCAGATTACTTTGATTCATGCATCACATATCAAACATTATGAAATTATTGGTGCCCATAATTTTCATAAATAAAAAACACTTTAAAAATTCTCTGTTAGCATTATTGTAAACCAGGACAGTTTCAGACATATAAAGAAGTATCCTAGTGAGAGCTTGTGAGATGTTTAAAACAAGCCAGCTACAATCTGTAGATTGTCATTAAATTCATTTTAGCAATTAGTTAGACTTAGACTTAGAATAACTTTATTGTCACTGTGAATGTACATTAATCGGCATACATTAAAATGAAATTTCGTTGTATACAGCTCTCAAAGGGTCTCCACTTCTAAGATACACTACATAAACATGACTAAATAAATACAAAATTATGCATATGCTCACATATATTATATGACCCAGGGAAACAACACAGTCTAGTTCGGATGTATACATGTACATCGCGACAGAAATTAATCTTGTGAGTTTACCAGATGGATAGCATAGGGAAAAAAGCTGTTACAGAATCTGGTAGTTTTGCTAAAATACTTCTTTTCAAAGAGTATCTTCTCCCAGAGGGGAACAACAGAAACAGTCCATGAAGTATGTGTGTGGGGGGGTCTCTAACAATGCTTTGAGCTCTAAGCACATAGCAGTTGTAAGCAATATCCTGAATGACAGGAAGCGAGTTTCCTATAAATCTTCTCAGCTGCCCTTACCACTCTCTGAATAAACTTTCTCTCTGAGGCACTGCAGCCACCAAACCAAACAATGATGCAGTTTGTTGAAATGCGCTCAATCATGCCTCTGTAAGAAGTGGCCAGGATAGAAAAAGAAAGATGTGTTCTCCTCATCTGACACAGGAAATGCAGATGCTGGTTTGCATGTTGACCAAGAATAACATGTGGAGACCAATTCAGATTGTTAGTTACCTGCACCCCCAGTTACTTAATAGTGTTGACTACCTCTACAGCTGCATCCTTTATATTGAGTGAAGTATGACATGCTGGCTCTTTCTAAAATCTACGATGATCTCTTTGTTTTATTAACATTTAGAGCCAGGTTATTTTTATTGCACTAGTCCACCAGAGCCTTCACCTCTTCCCTATAAGCATCTTCATTGCCATCCTGGATAAGACTCACCACCACCTTGTCATCCACCTACTTCACAATATGATTTGTGGCAGATTTGGCACAGTAATTGTGGGTCATCAAGGTGAACAGTAGCAGACTCAAAACAGCCCTGTGGGGAACCTGTACTCAAGGAGATGGAGTTGGAAACTTTTCTCCCAACTCACACAAACTGGGATGTATCAATAAGGAAATCCAGTATCCAATTATCAAAGTGGTATTAAAACTTAATGTTGTGACCTAGGCTTCCGGAGTCATTAAAACACATGAGTAGTCTCCAAAACCTCTTTTTGCAACAGCTGTGAATTACGTTCATTCACAGCTGAGTCCCACAGTTTTTAGTTGAAAAAAGCCTTTGGGAGAAATCCTTCGGGATAATCACCAACTTTTATCTCCCTTGACACTCTGCCAAAGATCTACTTGGCAAAGCCACATGAATTCCAGAATCAGACAGAGATGCCAACTGGGAACAGAATTAACAACGTTGCTTTCCTGCAAAGTGCCCACGTTCCTTTGCTCCTCTTTTAAGCCTAATGGGAGGGGCCAATCATCTCCAGGCCTTACTCCCAAGTTGTCCCTTTTGTTTTAACTGTTCGTGCCTTCTGGCAGCTCTGTGCATGCGCGCACTAGGAACAGGAGGAACCTGTTCCTCTGCTTCTCTGCTGTCCAACTCTGGAGGCTCTGGAGTCCACACATCACACCCAGATCTCTGGCCTCATGTCTGCCTCCGATGCAGAGCCCTTGTCTGGGCCTTCCCCAGACTCCAGGACTGGCCCATGTTCCTCCACAGCCTCCTCACTGTCAGACTCTGCTGCCAGCTCTGCAGGCTGCTGGCGGACCACAACACTTAATAGGACCAGTTTGTTCAGCAAATACTGAGGAATGATTGTGCTGAACGCCAAGTTAAAATCAATAAACAGCGTTCGCGCATGAGTATTCTCCAGGTGTGCCATGCTAAGATGAAGCACATAAGAAAGTGCATCATCTATAGAGCGGTTTTTCCAATAGGCTAACTGTAATGACTCAAATGTAGGGGCAAGGCATGAAACCATATAGCCCTTTACCAATCTCTCATCATAATACTGTCCAGTGAGTGGAACTGGGCGGTGTCATTAAGGCATGTGATGATAGTTTTTTTGGGCACTGGTACAATATGGTAGTCTTAAAACATGATGGAACCATGGCCTGATGCAACAAGAGGCTGAAGATGTCTTAATTTTTACTCAATATTTCTATGGTTATGTAATCAATATTTTGGGAATGAATTTTGACTATGCAGCAGAAATTAGCCTGTAAGTTAAGCAATTATTAAATAGTCGATAATTTTACAAAACTGAGGTATTAATATTTCCCTTTGTTAAATTGCTAAGGAACCATTGATGTTGACCCACTGTTTTGTTTTAAACAAATAAGACAGTTCTTTGAATGGTGAAATAAAAATATGCTTTGTTAAAGTCACAAGCTACAGGATAATTATTCTGTTTATTTTTAATACAGCAGTCAAAAGTATAGTCTGCCTGTAAAAAACATAAATAGCTATGTTAATATGATAGTTTCTCCATAAACAATTTTGTAGAACTTCTTGGTGCCCATAATTTTCAGCAGCAAAAAAAATACGTAAGAAAAAGTTGTTACAGATAGTGAAAGTTATTTTTAAGGATTTACTGCTTTGAAATACCAAAAAAAAAAAGAGGACATTTTGAAAATGTTTTTTTTTCTTAAAAGCAAAGATTTCCCTTTGGATGTTACACTTGCTAAACTCCATTTTTAAATTAGAGTACTGTATCAATAGCTGAGTGTTATGCATCTGTTATAGCCTCCTAAATGTTGGTTCAAGTATTTGCAAATTTAGATTATTTATGTTATTATATTCTAAACATCAAACATTCAGAATGAAGTATTTTTATATGAGATTCTGTCACACCTAAATGCTGTTTAAGCATTTAACCATAATAAAGTAGAAATTAAATAGCAACATATTCTTCAACTTTCCTGATTCTCTTTCAACTAAAACAAGTATAGCATTATTTTTTTTTAAATTCTCCCTTGTGTCTCCCCCCTTCCTTTTTGGTTGTTGTTGTTGTTGTTTGTTATGGAAGACAAGTAACTAATAGCCTATTACTCACCCTGCAATCCTGGAATGCTAAGAAACAAAAATAATGAACAATGTCAAGAGAAAAAGTTTAATCCCACATAGTCATAAAAAGAAACCTAAAAATGATTTGCAACATAGACACTTAATTTTTAAAAGCTACTTTGTATACCTTCAAAAAGGCAAATCGAAACGCCCAACTAGTTTGAACAGAATAAAATATTGGGGAAAGTGTATTTTTTCATTTGACACCAAATAATGTTTGATGGTTTTTAAAAACTTGAGTCAGGTTTATAGTCTGTAGCTAAATCTGCTATAGTGCCCATACATATCTTTTTAATAAGGCATGGGGGATAAGGAATAATGTTGTTTTCATTTTATTACAAACAATGCCCAAACCAAAAAACAACAACACAGTGCAATTTAAATTTTAAAAATATATACCAAAGTATGCATATTGGAGGAAAGTGAACATGAAAATACATTATTTTGCAAAGCTTGTGGGAAAAAGGTCTTACTTAGAAAAATGCTGATGAAAACATATACAAAATATTCTTACAAGAAAATCAGAAACTCCTAACAAATGAATTGGATGGATTGTTTGCATAAAAATATAAAAAATTAACCTATGATCTATACTTTGGATGGTTAGATAGGGTAGATTATAGAATAAAATAGACCAGCCAACCTTTGCCATCGTCTTTCTCCTGCTGTTGACAAGGCACAAGGAGGCAAGGCAGCAACTAGGCCTGTGATGGAGAACCTATGGCATGTGTGTTGAAAGGGGCAAGCAGAGCCATCTCTCTGGGCCAGCTGTCGCCCGTTCTTCTGGGTTCCGATGCACCAGCTGGTCTTCACACATGCAGGAGCACTGGAAACCAGAAGAGCAGCTCCCTCACGCACCAGAAACCTGAAGACCAGGTGACCACCG
Source organism: Ptyas mucosa (assembly GCA_012654045.1). NCBI lineage: Eukaryota > Metazoa > Chordata > Lepidosauria > Squamata > Colubridae > Ptyas > Ptyas mucosa. Next base: position 10,006,027 of record WNWU01013629.1, on the reverse strand, counting down.
CACATGCGCACACCGTAAACTGGAAGCTCACATAGAAGCATGCGTGCTGGGAAGCTGCTCTTCCAATTTCTGGTGCTCCCCCCCCGTGGGCATGCTCCCGTTTTGGGACTCGGTGCCGACCAACACTGAACTAGGCCCTTTGTGAGGTTGCATGAAACCACAACACCACATGAGCCCTTCACATGGCATTTTAAGACCTCGGGGGGAGGCCTTGCATGGCAATGCAAAAACCACAAGGCTGTGTTGAAGTCCTCTCCAAGGCCTTGGGAAGGCCAAGATAAGGCCTTGCACAGCCTCAGGAAAGAACAGCAGCTGTTTTGGCAGGATGGGCCTTGTCAGCAGCAGGAGAAAGTTAATGAAGGTCTTCTGGGACCAGTAGCAGGAATAGGCAGTTGTGGCGGAGTGTAGCAGCCCAAAAGGCAGAGATGGGGAAGATGGCTGGGTGACAGTAGTTGAAGTGGAGGTGAGCATGGCACAACGGGAAGCATAAGGTCACTGCCTAATATCACCTAATAAGAGCAATCAGGAGCATCAGAATTGCCATTGCTAAACAGTACAGTCACATGATGTTTCACTTAGTGAAGGAATTTCCAGTCCTAATTAGTTTAGTTAAGCAAAGTTTACGGGTACTTGTTATATAGTTCTAGTTACTTACTAGTATCCATTCTGTTTTTTACAGAAAACAGCCAAAAGGATCTATAGATTTCTTGCATGAGGCAGTTAACCTTAGTTCTTGATGTCATTTCCTCCCTAACATGCATCTTCCAACATCATAAATCTTACTCAGCTTTCAATAGAGTAATCAGTGAACTTCAATATAAGAACTAATTTTGTAAAATAATGCACTTACTTAACAGCAATTGTTAGTTAGAGCCATTGTTCAATGCCTTTCCCAAACTGTGATATAGAAATAATTGTGTGGAAAGAGTGATGCACATTCTCTGGTTGATAACATGATTGAAACTTGTTAACAGTCACATTTTAGCTGCAGCCAAGGCCAAAATTGGAAGCGACAATAGGAAAAATTACATACCTTTGAACAGTAAACAATGCCAGGAACATAGAATTGCATCTATGAATTTCTTAACTAAGATGTGCAAGGTTCATCTATTAGTTATGTAGCTGGAGATGGAACAGAGTTAAAAATGCAAAATCTGAATTGCCTCCAATATGAGGTATAGAAATTTTAGAGGCTTTATTTGGTCCATATTCCTGTATCTTGCTTTAATATTTATTTATGTAACATAATATTTTTCTGTTGGAGAAACAAAACCAACATGCACAATCTTGCCACCAAGTGCATTAATATTTTTCAGATATCTTTTATGTCCTCTAACTGAAGCAGAATGGAATCTAGACAAATTCTTTATTTATTTGTTGCAATCTATTTATTTATTTGTTGCAATTTATATGCCGCCCTTCTCCTGAAGGACCCGGGGCGGCTTACAAAGAAAAAAAATACAACAATTTAAATTTAACTGTAAATTAAAAATCCACTTAAAATTAATTAAAATTATTACACTGTAAAAGCCCCTAAATGGGTCAGTCCATTTGATGAAATTATTAATAGAAGGTGAGAATTATATCTGGAGAGAAACTATGATAGCCTTTAAAAATTAGATTTATGTTCAGCCCAATTCAGCTGCCTGTGAGCTGTCAAGAGCTATACCACAATGCAGTTTCTTGTCTCTGAAGATGCCAGCCTCAGCTGCTGGCAGAATGTCAGAACAAAAGAAAACTAGACCACAGCCGTACAGTATGAAAGTTCATCATTGCTTCAAATCTTATTTCAGTGAGATTTACTTTCAGATATAGGAAATATGATATCAGAACAATTCAAAGAATAGTATCAATAGGTGCAAGAGAAACACTATATAGAAGTGTCCTCTTATATGTATTCTCTTTATGTAGCTCTTGGTCCACTTTGCATGTAGATAAAATGCTTAATAAATACAGTAATAAATTGGTACTCAACTGCTTTGAAACTCATAGAATTTAATACTCAACATATTTTGAAGCAAAAATTTTGTCCCAATACTCATTGTTTGCTTGGTACTCAATGCACAAGCTAGACCTTGTCGCTGTCGGCTGCTTTGTGACTCACTACATAATTCCTTATGGGGAAATTTGTTTGACACTCATTTTTTTGGTACTCATTGTGACACTAGAACCAATTAATGATGAGGTACCACTGTATACCCAAAACGCAAATGTGCTTAGAGTGTGATCAATAGTGGAAGTTCAGTGGAATTTTTAATGGAAGATTCCACCTCCAATTAGGGATGTTCCATGTTGGTTGAACCATATTTCAATCTATCAGCATTTATTTTGCTGGATATTTTTTTTAAAAGATATATACAACTCTATTTCATTCTCTACATTCTCTAAAACACAGGAATTTTTCCCCAGTATAATAAATTTTAACATAGGAAAATGTCACTGTTGTTTTTATGCTCCAATTCTAATTTTACATGTATTGTACAAATACTTTTTTAAAATGCTCTTTTTCAAAATGTATATTTCACAGATTTTTATTTTTTTGGGGGGTAGAATTTTCACTGTAAGAAACATGGGTGACACATCTCCATTTCCATGCTATCATTAATGTAGTGTAGGGTTCCTTTCATTGTACTTTGGGAATCCAATCAATAGTGATTTTTATTTTGAATTTCTTTACAAACTGTTTTCAAATGTTTATGGTACCTCAAGATCAAAATATAGGTTTATAATTTAATCCTATGCATGTTTTAGCAGAACTAAATCTCACTGAATTTTTGTTCCCGTTGAATGGATTCTTAAAGTGAAATCCATAAAGTTAATGCATTTAACTTGGGACAGATCATGAATAAATATGTTAAAATTGGTAGGCTGCTGCTTTGTTGCATTCTTCACTCATTACACACGCTTTTCTGATAACAGTAAGAATGGTTTATATTGTGTTTATTTGCATAAACAATTATGCTGTGATGGGCTGCTGCAGTTGCATTTAATTTGTCTCTTTTTTGATATGCCTTGTTTTTTTCTTCTAAAAGTAGATATAATATATCATGTATAATTAAAATAGCAATACAAATATTGTATTATAAACAGTAGCATACATAGAAGCATTGCATATATATTATATTTAAATACACATTGAAAACTGGATCCTAATGATGTATTCTGACAGCAGTTTCCATTTATAGTCTAAAACTGGGAAGGGATGCTTTGTGCTCAATTCCATGTTACGATGTTTCCATTTTGGTTCAGAAATGCATCATAGCAGCAAAGCACCTGACTATTGTGGCTCAACCTCAATTACTATGTAGAAAAAATATTTAAATTGATAATCATTGCTTTGAAAATCACCCAGTGACATGTTATGATTGAATAGAGATTTTAATTCAGATCTCTGTATGCTAATCCTCTTGAAGTCAAGGGGCCTGTAAGCCCTGCAGTACCGGTAGACACATCACACAGAGCAGGAGAGTAAGCCACAAGCCGCATGGCTCCTTGAATCCCCTCTGTGTGGAACCCAAGGCCACCCTCATGCATCCAGTTTTGATCTCAATGATGTAAAAAAGATGTGGAGACTCTAGAAAGAGTGCAGAGAAGAGCAACAAAGATGATTAGAGGACTGGAGGCTAAAACATATAAAGAACAGTTGCTGGTACTGGGTATGTCTAGTAGAACGACTGGGGTGACATGATAACATGATAGCAGTGTTCAGATATCTCAGGGGCTGCCACAAAGAAGAGGGAGTCAGTCTATTCTCCAATCAGCTGAGGGTAGGACAAGAAGTAATGGTTGGAAACAAATCAAGGAGAGAAGCAACTTAGAACTAAGGAGAAATTTCCTGACAGTTAGAACAATTAATCAGTGGAACAATTGTCTCCAGAAGTTGTAAATGCTCCAACACTGGAAGTTTTTAAGAAGACTTTGGATAACCATTGGTCTGAAATGGTATAGGATTTCCTGCCTAAGCAGGGAGTTGGACTAGAAGACCTCCAAGGTCCCTTCCAACTCTATTATTTTATTTTGGCAGCTAAGTCTCAAGAAAGGGAGAAGGGGGACAAATGCTAACTGTAGCGTAAGCTTAAAATAAACCCACACCCTACAAGAATCTAGCCCTGCCCAGCTATGTTGGATCATTCACTCAAAATAGTTAAGTCTGATCCTTGAGCATCAAAGTCTACCTGCCTGTGGCAAAAAGGAATTGGGGATTATCACAGACTGAAACACACAATATCTTTAACCTTTGAACCTTTGTCACCTTAGAAATAGTTGTGAAGTGAATCTTTCAAAGAATAAGAAATAAAAAAAAATTGTAAGTAAGAAAAATTCAGCTTAGGTATGCATAACTCATATATAACCAATAAAGAAGAATATTTATAGTTCATGGTTGAAATGAGGGGTCCTTGATGCTCTGTGAGCTTGGTTGTTTTCTTGAAGACATTTCATTATCCAAACTAGGTAACTTCATCAGTGGTAGTTTGGGTGGTGAAACATCTGCAAGAAAACAAGCAAGCTCAGTGAGCACAAACTTGATATGTGAACCCAATTTTAGTGACAATATTTAAGCAACATGCAGAGACAAGGTTTATTGTGATATGTAGACATTATAAACATTTATATGCTTAACTCTTTTTTCCTTGCCACTCTTGCATGGAAAATTTAGTAGCTGTTTTTTGGGTGCAATTTAGTAGCTGGGGTTTTTTTCACTTTAGTTCATCATAGTTTTTTAATATTCTCCAAATCCAGAAAATGGCTAATAGTAGCCATTCCTTATGTTAAGACATTGTTTGTTTCAAAGATGGTGAATTGGATAAACCACAATGGCTAACCACAATTGTTATGCTTTGTTATGCTAAAGTAAAACAAATCTAACCATATTGTAATGTATGAGTCTAGCCATTAACTATAACCAGTTGATAAATTTAAAACCCACGGCCAGAGGATATCTTCACTTTTAAAATGACCATTCAGGTATTGTGTTAAAAGCAGAATCAAAAGCCTTTAAACTTCAATTGCCCTGCCAAAGAAAAAGTATACAAATGCTAAGCTTGTGGAACTAATGTATCCTTTGAATATGATTAATATAGCTGGGTGATAGTAGGGTGAAATAGTCCTATTTTCACTGTCAAGATAATTATCTGTCAAGATAATTCTTCCTTAGGATTCTTATATTCAGATTAAAACATCAGGGATCTTCCATTACCAAATTGTGACACTACAGTTTTTGAGTTCATCTGAAAATATCAGTTAAAATCAGTGAGCATTTAAGATAAATTTAAGTCATTACATTCCACAAGAAAGTATGTTATCCTTCTACTTTCTATCAAGTAAAATATATAAATATAGTGGAGAGGTCTTGGAGTTCTTGTTCCCACTCCAGAAAGTAAACCAAATGGTATTTAAATTTTCAGAAAAGAGTAAAAACTAGCTGTTAGGAATCATACCCGTCCTGTTATTAGCGTCCTTACTGTCATCAGTAAAGCCATTACCTTTTACTTTTTGAGAAACAAAATTATTGTTATCTAACGATCTAACAAAAATAGAATCCTCAAAAACGGCCACTGATGAGAATGTGAGAGAGTAACACCTGGAATGGAGGGTCAAGAAAGCAATAATGCCAACATTTGTAAAAATATGATTATTTTCCAAATCTAGGATGATAACAATTATCAGGTGTCTACTCCAGGCAGATATTTATTTAACACCCTCTGGGTGTTATATAATACCCTCTTGGATTTAGATGTCCATACCAGATAGTGATAAGAAAGTCTGTCAGAATTATTGCAGGATGTTTCATTCTCTGCTGCCCACCAAGCAAAATAAATACATGTTTGGGCCTAGTTGTAAATGATACAGCTAATGATACGGTTTCTTGGATGAATAAGACTAGCATTACATCAATATTGTTGTGGAGAGGAACAAACTCAGGACAAACTTAAAATCTGACTTAATTTTCTGCTGTGTCTACCTTTCCTCCATATTTTGCATGGGCAACTGTGGCTAAAATATTTATTTTTCCTCATCAAACTGACATCTTCCAGCTACATCAAAATACAAATCCCAGAATTTCCAGTTTCCTAGATCAATGATAAGAGTATTGTGGGACTCTAGGATATATTATTCCTTTACACATTGACCAAGATGAGTGAGAATTATAGGAGGTGCAACCCCAAATTCTTTGGAGTGTACCTGGTTAAAAAAAGAGTGTCTTATACACACCCACCTATGGATCACAATGTTCAACTCTATTCAAATATTCCCAATAGGAGAAATGCATTCTGAAGTTTATAGGGAAATTTTATTCTTTCTCACCATTGGCTATGCTGATTGGGTTAAAGGTTGCATTTGGTATATGAGTTCGCCTATGAGTTCTGCTTCAAAATTTCTCTCCCCAACAATGCATCATCTGTTAAATTATCAGTGTTACTATCTGTGATCTAAATACTGAGTGATAAGCCCCAAAATAATCAAGCTCAGTTCAACAATTTCTTTTTTATGAATGTTAGGATTCCAAATTTTTTTGGCATTTGCAATGACTGTGCAAATTTTCTGGATGGCTTGAACTTTAAATTCAAAACTAAAGTTTCTGTTTCTTCCTTGTATTGAAACTATAATATAAGAAATGGGTATTACTGGATTGAAGAGTATGTACACTTCAGTAACTGCTTAGAAAGATGGTTCTGTCAATTTCAATTGATTGTTTAAATCAATTGAACAAATCTAAAAAGAGAGACTAACTAGTTTGAGGATCTTTCTATAATTTGAATCCATTAAAAATTGCAAATATAGACAGAAAAAATAAGATTTTATTAATTTTCCTTCTTCAAAATTATGTAGGCATAACACTGAAAGCTGATTTTTTTTCATTTATGTAATTTTGATGCATAGATCTGCTTTTGTGAACAGAAATGGGAGAGGAGTTCTGCTCTAGTTGGTGAATCAAATTACTATTCTAATTCAACATTGCAAATTCTCATTAAATCATTGTGGCGTTTCCAATGTGCCCCATGCTGGCTTTCATAAGTATAGCTAATTTCATTCACAGCTGTAATTTGTTTTAACTGAATGTGTACCTTTAGAAAACTGTATAAAATCATCAATGTTTGTGTTTCCCAGTTGTAACCACGTAAGTCAGTTTGCTGTCAAATTACTCCTGATTCTTGAAATCTGAAACGATACCTCACATCCAGCTACAATTCTCTGTTAGCCTGTATTTAAAAAAAACCCCAACTATTAAAAAGGTGCTCAGGATCTTGCTAAAGAAAGTATTTTCAGAAGGAAGATAAATATAACAATAATTACAATACGTATTTCAACCCCGCATTCATTAATAATACATTATTGCAGGTCTTTCCTGGATTCAAGACTAATTTGGACTTGGTCTTCTGGAAATAAATTTTGCATAACCTCAACATGAAAAGCACACCAGGTGCTCTTACCACAAAGTTAGTATCAATCACTATTGCTTCAGATTTTGGAAACAAATTTACTGGAACACAATCTCCCATCCCCCTTCAAATAACTAATGAGTGCAATCAAAATTTATTCTTCTGTCAATCCTGACAATGCACTTCTGATTATTATTTGTTCTAATTGCTCATGAACGTATATCACACATTTGACTAGGATATACCAATGTAGAAATCTAAGCAATAGACAAATGGGTTATGGGACATGCATGAACCGTGGTGGCACAGTGGTTAGAATGTAGTACTGCAAGCTACTTCTGCTGCCTGCCGGCTGCTTGCAATATGGCAGTTCAAATCTCACCTGGCTCAAGGTTGACTCAACCTTCCATCCTTCCAAGGTGGGTAAAATGAGGACCCAAATTGTTGGGGGCAATATGCTGATTCTGTAAAACCATTTAGAGAGTGCTGTAAAGCACTGTAAAGCGCTATATACTGGTAAGTCTAAGTGCTATTGCTATTTTAGAAGACTTATGCAAATGAGCGATGTTCTATGGTGGCCCTATAATACAAATGTAATTGTGTCATTTGCACTGTGTTGTCCCCATGCATATTTTTTATGTTACTGCTGCTTGTAACAGATATCTAGGCAACTTGTACTAGAAGACACTCTCATATCAAAAGACTTAGAAATGAATTATTAAAATGAGTTGTCCAAAGTGACAAACCTTTTATTTTATTTTATATTTATTATATACCACCAGAGTCACATTATAAAATACTCTTATACAGTGGAATAAATGTTTTTAAAACTTGCATCAGTTAATATTAATTAATCCTTATTTTTTTAAAAAAACCTTTGAATCAAAATCTGATCATACAAAATGATCTTCTCATGTGTTCTTGACTGGCCACATGCCAACTTTCAGATATTTTCTTTGTCTGAAAGCTGTCAGGAGGCAGTCCTGTCTTTCAAGAGTCCTTCAGTTCAACTCTGCTTCGAAATAAATAAAAAAAAACAATGTAAAAGGAGAATAGAGTTTTTGACATCTCTTCTATAAAAATTGGAAGAAATCTGTTTGAGGTCTCAGAGACATTTTTAGAAATAACTTTTTTGTGTGCTTCATGAGGACACTGAAGATCTTGGATTGATTGATATTAATGGCTATAAAACTAGTTGAAGCACAAGATGTAAGGCAATCTCAAAATGTAAGGTAAACATGTAATTTCCACAGTTGCTGAGACAATAAATTCTGTTGTTAGGGCAATGGTTGACTTTGATTATCATTCTGCAATCTCACACAATGCTTTTTGATACCTTGAAATTCAAATTAAAAATGGCCAAAATCTCATAAGATTTTATGGAAAAGATATCTAAGAGATTTGTAAATGACATAAGATTTGGTTACTTCACATCTGATAGTTTACATGATCCTATCTGAAATCCTAGGCTGCATTAATAAAGAGATAGAATCAAGATCACGTGAAGTTCTACTACCATTTTACAAAGCCTTAGTAAGACCACACTTGTTGGAATACTGCATCTAATTCTGGTCACAATATTAAAAAAAATGCTGTGCTGTCCCACTCATTCCCATAACAGTGGTTTAGTGGGTTTATTAATATTCCCCAGCAATTCCCTTCACCAAAAGTCCAGAACTGTCCCAATTAAGTCCAGCCAAAAGCAGACCAATGCTAGTCCACAGAGCAATGGCCAATGAGCCCACAAGGCACTTGAAAGTTTCCCAATCAAGAAAGACCCAGCAGGCAAAATGAAATCCCCAATACAAGAGGGCTCACGAGACAAGAAAAGTCCAGAGTTCACAAGGCACGATGCAAGTTAAGGCACTGTGTCAATCCAAAGCAAGGAAATGAGTACCTTGTTCCCAGCATTGCCTCCATCTGTCTGCTGGGCTAGATAGCCAGCTTCTGGGGCTGCCCATCAAGAAGAGCAAGGCTGCCTTCTTGTGAGTAATCGGGATAACTTTCACTGCTCCTGCCTTTTCTCTGTTCTTGGATCAAGTGCAGAAGGTAGTTCCTATTCCTCATCACTGACTGGCTGTGCCTTGAGTGCTTTCACCACCTGAAGTTCAAGGCTGTCCTGCTGCTTCAGTTTAATCTCAGTCTAAAGAGCTAGAAGATGAGTCATCCCCCATGCCTGGAGTCTATCGCCACCACACTGGAGAAACTGAAGCTCACAAAAGAAATGCCACAGAGATCTGACTTGGGGCAACAGTGCACGTGCCAGCAGAGAAGGCTCTGTGTGCCACCTCTGGCACCCATGCCATAGGTTTGCCATCACGGGGATAGGGACTGTACCATTCATCTGGTTTTGAGCAATGACAATGAAGACATGTTTATTAAAAGTTGAATAAAAATAGCCAAAGCAATGCTATGAATATTGAAGAAATGCTATGAGAATCCTATTTTAGAGAAGAGAAGCCACACAAAGTACGCATTGTAACTACTACTATATATAAACTGTAAATCTGTGGGATTGGATCAGACATGCCTTGTATATTGAACCCATGCTCTCAATTGCTATTGTGTATATAACTGGTCTGATTTATCTTGGCAGTAAATATAGATCTTTTGTAAACTATACACATAATTCATTGTTGTTCCTGCACCTTCCATGATTAATGGACTCAGAGACTAACACCATGCATTTTACAAAATGTACAAAAGATGGCAAAATACTAGATTAGGCACTGAGAGTTTATTTTTTCTTTTCATTCTTATATGATATACAACTTTGGAATGTGTGCAGGAGAAACTTTTTTCTATCTAGTGCAGTGAATCAAAATTAGGAGGAAAAAGAGCCTATTTTTGGAGGCTCAAGTCCATTTCTAAATCACTAAAAGCAATAGATCAAACAGGTGGAAAGCAAGTGAGAAAACAGGTAGAAAGCAGGTATTAACTATGTAAGAGGTACAACAAAATTATATATACATACATACATACATACATACATACATACATACAAAAAAGACTTCTGATTTCTTTTCAGCACATGAAAAAAAATAAAATTTACATTCAACTCTTTATTATATAACATTCATTTTTAAAATAATCTATAAATATTGTCACCAAACTCTGACATGTTAATCTTTTTCTGTTTTGTGCAAGTATTTGTTCCCTTTAGTTTTCCTTTTTCTTAGAGAATTTAATTTTTTTAAAAAAAAAAACTGTGTAAGAGGATGAAAATAACCTAAGAAATTTCCGCAGCAGCAGACTACCCAGACAAAAGCAACAAGATTTCGGATCCAACTAGATCTGGCTAGAAGGATTATGGAAGTAGTGTGTGATTTTCCTCATTTGAATTGCCCTTTCTGTCCTCCTTCATCTAGAGTGCTTAGATTTCCAGTTTTGGTAGATTCGCACAGTGTGTTAAGATACACTCTGTTGAACAAATTCCATTTGATTCAGCTTAAACCACATATGAAACCATAGTCTTCTCTATGGGTCCTCCAATCTTATGGAGGAGTCTGCCCTCAATGAAATGATGGTCTCTTCTACAAGTAATGAATCTAAATATAATAGAAATAAATAAAAACCATTAAATATTAATATTTATTAAGGAGGGGAAAACACCCTCCTTTAATTGAGTTTTTGGATCAAAGTTCAGAAGGAAGTTGTGGTAACTATGTTTTACCAGCTATTCTTCTTTTGACTTTTATTCTTCTAGTACTTATTTGCCCAGGATGTCAAAAGTTTTGAGTTTACAAAACACTTTGGCTAGGTTTAACACAAAGTAATTAAATAAATAATAGCCAAACAAAATAAGTAATCTATTGCTTGTGTTGGATTGCTTACGTTTTTGAATTCCATAGTATCTCAAAAAGTTTCTGCAAAATTCAATTGCGCACAGTTAGCTATATTTTTCTTTTACTTTTTATAGAATTAAATAAATGTACTGATTTTCTGTACTTTTCTGAGGGAATAAAGGTAAAGGTAGAGGTTTCCCCTTTCCAGTTGTAGGGGGCATTGTTCATCTCTGTTTTTTAGAGAACCAATGTTGTCTGAAGACATTTTTATGGTCATATGGCCTGCATGACTATATGTTGAGGCACGTGTAATGCTGTTACCTTCCCACCGAAATAGTTTAAAACCTGCCAATTTCATAAGTGAAGGAATTTTGAAAGTAAATGCCAGGAAGGAACTCCTTATAATTTATTTCCTTTTGCTGAAGAGATAGATCTGTCAGTCAATTCCAGTCATCACTCCCCCGCTAACTACTTTGTCATTTTACAGAGGAAAAAAATGTACCTGGGGGTGGAAGGAGTGTTAGTTATAAACTGTCTGCCTTTCTGCAATTCTCTGGAATCCATTTCTGTTTCTTGACAGATCCCAACACCTTATACTGTAGAAGCACAGTATCATTACAAATTTAATTCAAGATTTGGCCAGACTCAGGACATCTTTTACTGTATGTAAGAGTACATGTGTATGGATAGGGATATGCAGGTATTCAATCCAAAATGAAAAAGATATTTTTGATTCAGGAGGTGAAGCTTACTATATATCAGCAGCACCTTAAAGAAACCATATTTTTTTCTTCATTTCGTGTTCCAGGAATTTAAATTCAGCAGATGTTAAAGAGCTAGCAACCTGTGTACTTTTGGGACCACATGGCTACTTTCAAGACCACAAAAAAATCTAGCTTCCTTAAGTTGCTGGTGACAGCTGCAACCTGTGCACACACCAGCTGCTGTAAAAGATGCTGCTCCATCTAAACACTGCTCACTATTAACTTGAATATATACCATATACCACATTCAGTATTTCTTCATTTATCTCTTGTTTGTGCTACATCCAGGCCTCTGTAACTTTAACTATAATGTTACTTATTGGATGTTGAAAAAAATCAGAATGAAAATAATGTTAACGGTTTTGAATTTTGGTGTTAAAGAAAACCTCTGAGAATGTCATGGATAGCCATGGAAACAAACTAATGAAGCATACAACAGATCTGTTTTCATTTGAGTCACTAATGTCCAGGTTAAAATTATCATATTTTGGATTCATTATATGAAGCCCCAGCTCCTTTGAGAAGCTATAGTGTTGGTAGAAGTGAGCAGAAAGAGAAGGGGCGTTGGTCCTCCCTGATACGTCCCTTCTCATTGGGTGGAGACAGCAGCCAGATGTGGGTAGTGCTCATTGGTCAGATTATGGGACTGAGCCTGTCATTCAATTAAAATTCCGCCCCTGTTGCTAGGGACTCCCAGCTTTTGTCGAAGGAGGAAGAGAGATTCTATGTATGGATAACACCTATATAATATTAGATTCCAGATTGTTTATAGGGTGGGACTGGCTGCTGTCTCCACCCAACAAGAAGGGGCGTATCAGGGAGGACCAACGCCCCTTCCCCATTGGACATGGAGACAGCAGCCAGATGTGGGACATACCCAAGTTCATTGTCCCAGCTCACAGGAGGGCATAGTCTGGATAGAAGACTCTCCCTGCATATCGACACCTTGTAACACTTTTCTTCCAAAGTCAGCCTCCTCGGAGGCAAATCTATCTACTTTATAATGTCTAATAAATGTAGAAGGAGAGGTCCAAGTAGCTGCCTTGCAAATATCAGCCAATGAAACACTCGATGCCCAGGCAGCTGACGTTGCAGCCCTTCTCGTGGAATGAGCTGTAACATTACTAGGAGAAGTCAACGATCTGAGTTTGTATGCTGTATTAATCGTAGCTTGGATCCAGCGATCATTGATGACATCACTCTTTGTCCTAAAGATGCTGGGAGAAAAGAAATGAACAAAGATTCAGTCTTATGAATATCAGCAGTCCTTTTCAGGTATATCTGAAGAGCCCGACGTACGTCCAACGTGTGCAGCTGTCTCTCCAATGGAGTAGATGGCGAAGGATAGAAATCTGGAAGGACTAGTTCCTGTAAAAGGTGAAAAGGAGAATTAATCTTGGTCACAAATGTCGGATCTAACCTTAGGACCACACGGTCCATGTGGAACACACACAAATCCCTGGTAGATAATGCAGGCATCTCAGAAATTCGTCTCGCCGATGTTATAGCGACCAGGAAGGCCACTTTGCCAGATAATAGTCTTAAACTTGCCGACCCCAACGCTTCATATGTAGACCCCATAAGAGTGTCCAACACCAGTGTAAGGTCCCAATTGGAGTACCTATGTATTACTGGAGTACAGAGATTCTTTGCTCCTCTTAAAAATCTCCAAATCAGCGGATGCTGAGACAATGAATGAGTGGAATTGTAAGTCAGTATTGAAGATATAGCTGCCAACTGTCTCCGTAAGGTGTTGGGAGAAAAACCTTTTTCCAACCCAGTCTGGAGAAACATCAGAACCTGCACTACAGATGCTCGAAGTTCAGAAAAGCCTTGTATATGGCACCAAGAGGAAAAGGTCCTCCAAGTGGACGAATATATTCGTTCCATTGACAACCGGCGAGATTCTTGTATAGTATGAATTACTGAGTTCGGGATGTGACCCCACTGCAGAACTTCCCACTCAACCACCAAGTGGTCATCTGTAGCCACGAGGCTCTGGATGTACAATCACCCCTTGGCTGAGGCAGTCGGGGGTACATGGAATCCTCCAAGGAGGAGACACTGATAAATTCATGAGATCCGCAAACCACAACCTCCTCGGCCAATGTGGTGCCACCAAAATTATCTCTGCCTGTTCCAGCAGGAGCTTTCGAAGTACCCTCGGGATGAGAGGAATTGGTGAAAAGGCGTACAGCAGGCCTTGTGGCCAAGGGGAGCGCAGGGCGTCCACAGCTTCCACCTGTTGACAATGGAAACGGGAAAAGAAACGGGTTAACTTGGCATTTTGTTGGGATACAAACAAGTCTACCTGTGGCATTCCAAAGTGATCCACCATCATCTGAAATAGGAGAGGATGGATGCTCCACTCTCCATGATCTATCTTTTGGCAGCTCAGCCAATCTGCCGCCACATTTGCCTTTCCTGATATATAGTCTGCCTTCAACGAGGCCAGATGTTGTTCTGCCCAAAGTCCTAGTCGTTTTGCTTCCTGCATCAGAGACTTGGACCTGGTGCCGCCCTGGCGATTCATGTGGGCTTTGTCTGATGTGTTGTTGGTGAGTACCAACACATGTGAACCAGTCACTAGCTGTCAAAAATCCCTAAGTGCAAGGTAAATGGCCTGCAGCTCTAACCAATTGATACTGTGAGCTGCGTCTGTGGCGGACCATGTGCCCTGAGTAACTTGCGTCTCTCAGTGAGCTCCCCAACTGAATTTGCTGGCATTGGTGGTTACTATCACCCATTGAGGCTCCAGGAACAGGCAGCCTTTGGAAATCGCAGGGGAAATCCACCAGCGGAGGGACGCGAGCACTTCCTTTAGAATTGCAATTCCGGCTGAAGAAGATCCCCGCCCGCCTTCTGTAAAGGCAAGAGAAACCATTGAAGGTCTCTAAGGTGTAATCTGGCACAGGGAACAATGGAGATGGCCGAGACCATCTTGCCCAGCAGTTTTGAAAGTAGCAAAGGGGAAGCCTTTCTATCTTTTATGACCTTAGCTACCAGAGATCTCAACCCGGTTTGTCTATCTGGGGAGAGGAAAACCTTACCTTCCACTGAATCAATTATAGCTCCTAAATGGAGAATCCTAGTAGAAGGTTCCAGATGGCTTTTCTCGATGTTAACAGAGAAGCCATGCGAGGCTAGAGTCTGAATCGTAAGTTGGAGGTCTGCACGGGCCCGGTCAAGGGAGCTAGACATAATTAGGATGTCATCCAGGTAACACTGGAGACGAACGGCCCGAAGTCTGAGATAAGCGGCTAAAGCCGCCAAAATCTTTGTGAAGCTACGGGGAGCAGAGGAAAGGCCAAATGATAAGGCCCTATACTGGTAGTGAACCCCAGTGTAGTAAAAATGAAGGAATTTCCTATGCGAAATTCGAATGGGGATATGGAGATATGCCTCCATAAGATCTATTGAGCAGAGGAGATTGCTCCTCTGTACGCTGTCCAGAATTGAACGTAAGGATTGCATCTTGAACCTTCTATAGATTACAAATTAGTTCAGATTCAGATGTTTAAGGTCCAGAATAGGTCTCCACCCACCCGATGACTTCAGGACTAAGAAGACCCGAGAATAGAACCCCTGTCCCACTTGCTCTCTAGGCACTCATTGAATTGCCTTAATGGCGAGAAGGTGATTAATCGCCGGCTCCATAAGGGTTCGATGTTCTGCAACCTGAGACAGCGGACAGCGGATAAATGACAAAAGGGGGGTGGAAACAAATTCAATGGCCAGTCCTGATAGAATGGAGGCCCGGACCCAGCAATCCAATGTGGTACCCTCCCAAACTTTGGTGAAGAGTCCCAATCTTCCACCAATGGGAGGCTTCCCAGTACCACTAACGACGGCGAGGGATGAAATGACCCCCTCCCCCTCAAAAGGGCCGTCTAGACCCAGAAGGTCTCCCTCTTGGTGGCCTCTCCTGAAACCCCTTCTGTCTAGGCAGAAAATTACCGGTGGGACGGGAAGATCCCAAGCCCCCGTCTGGTGGTCTAAACTGAGGATGAGGTGTATAGGGTGTGAATCGAGATTCCCCCCTGTGAAAAACTGCTGGTAATATTTTCTTCTTATCCTTAGTTTCCACTAGGAAAGCTTCTAGAGGCTCCCCAAAAAGTTTCGTGCCTGAAAAGGGAACTGCCTGCCAGTGGCGAAGCCACACTGAATGGCGGGCTGCAATTGGTGAAGCCAAGGATTTTGCCGCAAAGCGGGCCACAATTAAAGTAGCATCTGCAGAAAACTGTACTGCAGCTACAATCTTGTTCAAGTCCTGCTTTATTCTTGAGTCCTCCGGGGAAAGCTTATCTTGTAGCTGGTGAAGCCATAGGAGTGTTAATTGATTGAAAAATGATGCTGTGGAGGCGGATTTGATCGCCCAGGCCGCCCAAAGATGAGCCCGCTGCAGAACTTGTTCCAACCTGTGCTCTTCCGGTCGAAGTCCTTCTTCTGGGTCACCAGGAACAGAGGCTAAAGTTAGTAAGGCTGCCACTGGTGCATCAATAGAAGGCACTTGAAGCAGGGTAGTTAACTCAGAAGATACGGTGAAATTATTTTTGTCATTAGAATAAGGCACCAAAGCCGGAGAGGACCACTGCTTTCTAATGACATCTAGAAAAAGTCGTGGTGTCGGAATGGCCGTCACCTGTTTTGGTGGTTCGGCAAACAATGGATCTAAGGAACTTGGAGCCAGAATAGGATCCGGCTGTGAAGGACTTCCGAACTGTGCTGTATTCACTGCTTTAAATAAAAGTGACTTAAATAGAGCTTGTGGAAACAAGCCCGTGAATGATGGTTGATCCGGAGGAAGGCCCTCATCCTCCGACAACTCTGGTTCCTGAATTTCCATCTCTTCTTCCCTAGAGTGTCTGCTGAGTGTCTGCGGAGAAAGAAGGAAAATCTGATCCTGCCAGAGAGAGGACATCTTCCAGATCGACTCTGTCTGGAGAAGCAAAATTGCCATTTGGAAACGGCGTAGGACCGCTCTTAATTTGTCTTTGAGGTCAGACTGACTGAGGGCAGAGATGAGAATGTCATCAAAATATGGAACGACTCCTGGCAGACCATGCAGGAGTCGCTCCATAAGGCCCTGAAAGATGCCCGGGGCTACACTTATGCCAAATTGGAGCCGGCGGCACTTGAATGCTCCCCTATGGGTGACAATGGTTTGAGCTGCAGCTGTGGCCGAATCAACTGGGAGCTGCTGATAGGCTTGTGCCATGTCCAGCTTGGCAAAAATGGAGCCCGTGCCTAATGAGTGCAACAGGTGTTGCACTACGGGCACCGGGTAAGGATGGGCTTGGAGCGCCTTATTTAGGGTACTCTTGTAATCAGCGCAGATGCGCAAAGACCCATCTGGCTTGATTGGGAGGACTATAGGGGTCTCCCAAGGGGCGTGGTCAGTGGGTTCTAGTACCCCCTGGGCTATGAGTTTGTCTAATTCTTTCTCAAACAGGGGCCTGAGTGCAAAAGGTACCCGCCTGGGCTTAAGCCTAATGGGTGCCACCTGGGGGTCCAAATTTAGGGAGATGGGTGATCCCTTATATTTACCCAATTTATCGTCGAAGATGTCTGCGAATTCGGCCATGATGTCATCAAAGTTATCTGGATTGGTTGAGTGGATGCCAGTTATGCCAAGTCCCAGGGCGCCAAACCAGTCGAGCCCAAGCAGGCTTGGCAGGGAATCTCGGACAACGAGAAGGGGTAGTTTGCCAGTGAAGGTCTTGTGTTCCACCAGGAGCTGGGCGCCACCCAGGATAGAGATGTCGTTTCCTTGATAGTCTCTGAGATGTACTTGGCATGGCTGAAGCGAGTTGTTTTGTAATTTTGGTGCCAGTTTCTTCAGGGTGGTCCAGGAGATCAGGGATTTAGAAGATCCCGTGTCGACCTCCATTCGGCATGGTGCCCCTTCAATGGTTACAGTTATATAAATTTTTTTGTTGGAGCTAATTTTGGCCTGGCGGGCAGACACCGCAGGGACGTTGTTGCTTCTCGAGATGGCAAAACAGTCATCGCTCGACCTGTTTGGTTTGTGATACGGTCTTCTCTGGGGTTTTTGACTGTGAGCCTTGCAGGTTAGCCCGGCAGACTCTTGCCAAGTGCCCTTTTTTTCCACATCTTCGGCAGATAGTGGTTTTAAAAGGGCAAGCTGCTCTGGGGTGCATTTCACCGCAACCCTGGCAAGGAGACCCTGAGAAGTCCTTGTCTGCGGTGTTTCTTTTGCCCTTGAAGGTTTTGAGGCGGCTGACTTCGTCCTCCTCTTCCTCAATTTCCTCAGGGTCAAACGCTTCAGAGTGGACGGTGCTGGGCTTACTGGCGGGAAAAGCGGCTTGTGACTTACGGATCTCTGAGGTGGACTTGCCTGATAGTTCGCAAGCCTGAGCCTCCTCAAGGGCCGTCGCAAGGGTCAGCTCTTTCTTTTCTAGCAAGTGGCGTTGCACTCTCAGGTCTCTCAACCCGCAAACGAATTGCTCCAGTAAGGAGTCTTCAAGTTCGGTAAACTCACAATTCAAGGCAGCAGTCCTGAGGGAGGCAATATAGTGATTGACAGATTCTCCTTCTGCCTGCAGGATCTGTCTAAAAGCGAACCTGCGCACGATGCATGATGGTGTGGGCTCATAATGGCGCTTGAGTTTTTCCCTCAGGACCTCCCATGGTACTGACTGGACAAGGACAGGGGCTAGCAGGGCCAGCGCAACTGTGAACATCTCGGGACCGCAGGCATTTAAGAAATGCGCCCTTTTTCAGCTGCTGGTCAGCCCAGTGTAATCGTTCGCCTCCAGGAAACACTCGAACCATGCCTCATAAGAATTCCAAGTTTCTGTGGCTTGGTTGAAGGGAGCGAATGTTGGAGGTGCCATCCTTACAAGGACGGGTTCTGTTCCTGTCAGAAATGCTCTTAACGACATCTCGTCGTTTAAGTGACTCAGCTAGCGGCTTGGTTTAGCGCTACTGACTTCAGCTGCTGACCACCTGTCTCCTCACGCCCGAGATCCCACCTTCGTCACCAGTGCTCTGTAGGGCGACCCGGGGTCCACTAACTGAGGCGAGACAAGGTTAAGTCAAACAGGAACTCTTTATTGCTAACAACAGCTGTAGAAGCTGAACAGGAAAAACAGAACAAGGCTTAGGCGTTTGACAGCTATTTATACTGTAGCTGTCAAACTAAGCAACCAATGGAAACACAGTATTCTCCTGCCGGCAAGTCCATGCGTCTTAACCAATCAGAGCTGGCCGTCGTAAGTGCAAGGACTTGGTCGTAAGTGCGAGGACTCAACAAAAATAATTCAAATGGGCCATATTTGTCTGAGCTAATCTGGGAGAGGGAAAACTATGAGCAGCTAGAGTTTGTTGTACTGTTGCTGCAATCATACACTGAACGTCCTCTGGACGTAAAGAGACACAATCATCCGTAGAGGTTCGGACCAGAACAGAATGTATAGGTGGATGAACCACCGACACAGTGGAAGCGCTAGACTCCACATTATTGCTAAACCCCTCAGGTGGAGGAGATCCCCATAATTCAGCTGACTCAACAGACACTGGGAAGTCTTGTAGGGACAACTGATCCGGAGTCAGCAATATGTCATGCCTAGATTCTCCTGGAGAAATTCTGGCTGTTATAGTTGGTGCAAGACCCTTATCTTTAGCCTTGACTACAGGCTTTCATAGAGGCTTTTCCTTGCGCTTAGCAAATTTTTCAGAATGCGGTGTGATGGATGTTCCATCCCTTAGTGCGTGCCTGGTCTCTTCCCGTTTGGAAGACATAGACTGGTCACATACTGTGGCCCGGCATCCATGCTTCGATTTGGCCAGAGCCTTAGGCATGATTGGCCGTGATAAGTAGGATAAAACAATATATACTTCTTGCCAATTAAGGCAATTGAGTATCAGTAAATTGTCAAATTCCCAAACTAAATGTACTTCAATTAAGGGGCAACTTTGTTTCAATGTGTGTAACACAATAGTCAGGCTTTGCAGTCTGCACTTGAAATATCAAATTTCTTTGTAATAAATATGAGACCAGGCTAGTAGACACAGCCTGAAAGGCTGGAGGTCCTGAAACACGCTCAACGTGCCGCTTTGCCCTTAAACAAAATGGCGGCCAGAGCTTCACTCAGGGAGCGCCCAGCTCCCTTACTGAGCCGATCAGAATCCCCAGAACAGCTGATATGTTGGCCAGTAAATTCAGGTCTACGAGCCCATTCTATAATAAGGCTAATCGTTTGTGCCAACTATAAGACCCTTGTTATGTGCCAACAAGCAGCAAACAGCTGGGAGCGAAATACTCCACTTCAAAGGCTGCGGCAATATAAATCAGCTGAGGGGCGGTAAACAGTAAAAATGGCAAAGCTGTGCTCTTTAGGGAGTGTGAAAGCTACATTTGTAAACAGCGGCTATCTCAATCAGCTGAGAATCGGCTTGTTAAATTGCCGGAAAAAAGCCGCTCCTGTTTAAAGAGCCAACAAGCGGCTAAAATTAGAGAGCGTGAAGTTCCACCAACGGCTATATAAATGGCGGTTATAAATAGGTTGGCTGAGGGCAGCAGGGAGCGCAAGACTCCTCCAGGCAAAAATGCTGTCCTAACTTAAGACTCCACCGGTAAAGCCAATGACCTAGGGTTACCCCCCCCCCGGGGGTGAAAATCCACCGACGCCCAGCCAACTGACCAGTTTGATGACAGATGCAATGGAAAAATAACAGTAACGAGACCTCAGCGTTGAATCTGAAGCGTCCTGAGGGAAAAAATTTTACAGAATGTCCAGTAAAAGGAAGAATGGTCTAGTACTAAGTCCAATAGTCAAATCCGAATAATCAGGTATGAAATAATTGAATGAATAAATTACTCTAACGCTAAAAGCTGTCAGAGCTAACTATCCACACAACTGTCCAATCTGACGGATTGAGCAAAAAGCTGGGAGACACTAGCAACAGGGGCGGAATTTTAATTGAATAACAGGCTCAGTCCCATAATCTGACCAATGAGCACAACCCACATCTGGCTGCTGTCTCCACGTCCAATGGAGAAGAGGTTGATGAGCAGCAAAATGGATGAACTTGATTACAAAGGGGTACCATTAAAAGAAAACCTGAAGAGACATATTGAGGACACAGCATCTCCTCACAGCATTGAGGACATATACACCCACCAAATGTTTATGTGGATCCTAAGAATCAGCACTGACTTGAGGGCACATTATAAATCAATCAATATTAATTAAGTCTGTGAGAAACTATCTAAAGGAAATACTTTGATAATCGTTACTCAGGTTTCTTTCCCATCTTTCAGTTAAGATAGAAGGGGAAAATCCATTGGGATTTGATACATTGAGAGTAATGTATCAGAGGTCTAACTTTTTTATTCTCAGCCTCTATGAATTAAAATATGCTTTTCTTACATTTTTGTTCTAAAATGACATCAATTATCCCTGTCAGTTAGGCTCAAACCATCACTTTACTAAATATACAATTAAGCGTTTCTTACTGCTTCTGACAAGACTAGTCTATTAAATTTTGAACTGTGCAGGCAAGAAAATATATAGTATTCAAAGATTAAAATAAACTATTCTATTAAATATATATGTATAAAACATTGCAGAAAAATATCTGCATCCGCTAAATTGCTCTAAATTATAAAATAATATTCTAAGTTAATACATTTTTAAAATTAGCCAGAAGGTTGCTCTTACCCAGGCATGAGAATGTTTTTCTCTGGTTTTTTTCTTACCCTCTCTTTCACATAATAGGAAAACAAATATCTGATATCTGATCCAAAGTATATTTTTTTCAATATTAGAACTCTACTTAGTTGCCAGGATTTAGCCATTAAACTATAGTCTTCTAAAAGTATCCAGCTTTTAAATTCACTACCCTAGAAATATTGAGGCAAAATTAAAACAAGTCCTACCTAAGTTAAGCAAATGGCTACAAATTCAGAATCCAGTTGGCAGGGTCACAAATAATGATCACATAACCCTAGGACAACATTGTAAATATATGTTAGTTACCAAGCACCTGAATTGATCATGTGACCACAAGGATGGTGTGAAGTTGTACACTAAATATGAGGATCAGTCATAAATCATTTTTTTCAGTACCATTGTAACTTTGAACCGTTGTTAAATATATGGTTGTAAGTTGAAAACTACATGTATCATTTTGGAACATATGCCAGTAACCCATAATGGTGTACAGTTAAGTATTGGACTAGGACTGCCTCATTCAGATAGAGAAGCTGAATGAGTGAGATCCATACTTTGTCTTTTAGTTCAACCTTCTTAATTTCTCAATACTTAGCTTGTAATGGGGATAAAATTAGAAGAGGGGATTTCATGCACACTGCTTTGAATTTCTTGAAGAAATATACCATAGAAAGCTAACAACTCCTAAAATCATATCATATAAATATATGCAAAGCTTCTTTTCCAGTAACATGGTATTGCTAACTAGGGCATACTAAACCTAAACCTACCATCCCTGTCCTACTGTCCCCATTTATCTGTATTTACTTCCTTTGTTCATGTTTATATTCATACCTATACTTGTTATCTTGTACATGTTTGACAAACAAATAAAATAAAATAAACAAATAAATATTTTATGATTCCAACTCAGCTGAATCTCCCAATCAAAAATTAAAACTCATATTTTGTCAGTTCTCCCAGGTAAACCAAATAGGAAACACGACTAGATGACCTAATTGTACTTTATTGTAAATTTAAATTTTGCATGTCTGAAGACAAATTTCTTGCCTCCATTTTTAACTGCTGGATCAGTTAGGGTGGCTACTTCCTAAACTTTTTTCTTTGACCATTAAACCACTGAGTCTCCATATGTCTTGTTTCCTAGGCACATCTCTTCCCTTCATCCCCCAAAGTCATACACACATTCTGTTACACATTTTAAAAGCTAGTTGGATATTGGTTCTACAGTAGATTCATACATTGTTCATATTTTATTTAATTATGATTTACAGAATTAACCACTACTTGTTCATTCAATAAATGAAATGGCTATGTTCATACAATATGCTAAGACCAAGCAATACAGCAAGACTAAACAAACTATATAATGGTTTAGTGTGATCATAATTGAAATATCTCGGAAGCTCCAGCCCATTTTTTACATTACTTGGGAATAAAGGGACAGAGTGGAAACCATCTTACTGTCAAAGTGGTCATATAAAAAAATTAGTTCTTGAGTTCTGACTTTATAATTATAGTGAAAGAATTTGCATGCATTATTATAATTTGGCAGAGTATCTAAGCTTGACCCCATGGAGGAACTAATTTTTCAACCTACCTTATAGAGAGCAATGCTGGGCAAGTCTTCATTTTAGGAACAGCAAAGTAAGGGAATTTATGTATTTGCTTGTTTGTTTATGTAAAGGACTTATGTGGGCCCTATTTCACACAGTGATCTTAGCTCAAAACAAGAATTAATGAAGCTATCTGATTAAACTTCGATGATGTGAAACACTGAGCTTCACAGTAAATCATCTTAGCACTAGCTTAAATTAAATTTTATAATCTGTGCTTCATTGACATATTTAATTTTCCAAAGAAGAACTAATGGGAAAACTTGATATGCCATAAATGTTTAGTGTAATTATTTAAAATGTAATACCAGAGGACAGAAATGTTTTAACTGACAATGTATAAAATAAAATCTAACAAAGTCTGCTTTTTTTCAATTTCCCATAGAGCCAGGAAAGACATATTTCTCCAGAAAAGACCTGCGAGACCTGCGATGGATAAAAAAAGCAGTGGTTATCTCTTACTGATCATTCTACTAATTGTAAGTTTTTTTTAAAAAAAAAAGCTTAATAGCATTGATCTGAAAACCACTCAGGCCAAAGTTTGCATGTTTTTAAGTGCAGAAACCATATTATGCGGGGTAAACAACTTTAAGCCCACTGTTCCTACAGCTGTCTTGATCCAACCATACTTGGTCTAATTAAATGTACCTCAATGCACTGTGCAAGTTAATGAGATATCATAATTTGTTTAGTTATTTGATTTACATCTGTTGGGGAAAATATCCATCTTGTTCAGTTCCAAGCCAGGAGAAAGACACTGGAAACATGGAGGCTGATTGGAAAGAGGGCTTAATGGTGAACAGAACCACCAAGCACATGGTCCTGGTGCAGCTGACCACATGGAGTTGAGAATGAGGGGTATTTATACCTTCTCTTGGGCTTTGGACTTGAGCTTCCTGTTCCTGTGCAAGAACATGTATTCTATTGGCAGTGGTCAGACTCCCATGGGGCCATGTGTGGTCAGGTTTGTCTGAGATAAGTTTGGTTGAAGAGGAGATTTAGGAGATTTTGCAATGCAGTGAATTCTGCTGCTAGATAATCCTATCTGGAGGGTCATGTTTTAATCCCATCATCCTGGAGCTGAACATCTTTTGTCTTGTAGATTGGATAGGCCAGTCTTTCTTAATGGGAACCAAATATCTGCTGGGGACAGGGAGCTGGGGCTGAGTTTCTATCTACCTTAAGATTTCTATTTCTCTTTTGGGGGAAATATAATATTCTGCCTTTTTAATATTTCTCAAAATATTTCATTCTTCTAGGAGGGGTGACTTCCCTCACATCAAATTAAATCAAATAACTTGATTCAATCCTTTCAACCTAACTTAACTATTTGCAGCTAAAACAAAGTTGGAGATTCACGCCTTCTCACTCCATCCAATTAATAGTATTAAAATGGCATTCTTCTGTATGTGTTTATATATATCAAGACCAGAATACAATAATTGATACTAATTAAATTAGTACTATGAATTATAATTGATCACATGTAAAATAATTTGCCCAATTTATTAATTCCCCCTTCCAAACTTTCCAAAATCAACATTCCAATTTCCCTTTTTCTATCTATCTATCTATCTATCTATCTATCTATCTATCTATCTAAAGTCTTTAAGCCTTGCATCAAACTTTTTTCATCAAGAATAGAAGAAAATTCAGTCAATGTGGAAAAAATTGCCCTTCTAAACATTCCAAAAGCCATTAATGAGAAATTTTCTAAGGTAGTTAAGGAAGAAAATATCTGAATCCAATGTTCATTTGAAGGTTTTGAATCATGGCTTAGACGACATGACTTTTCTTTGGTTCCCCTAGCTCTAAAAGCCACCAGAGATTGCTGTCTTGTAATCTCTTCAAGGGGAGTCTTTATAAAGAGTTCTTCTGAGTGATCCTGGTTTTCTGCAAACCAGGGTTCTAAGTCCAGTCCACCCAGCTAAGTGAGTCATGAGGCAAACTGTAGTTCCCAAGGCAAAGGCAAGACACAAGACAAAAGGCAGTCCTCAAGGTACAAAGGTACCAAGCAAAAGACAGTTCTCAAGGCAAGGCAAGGCAAGACAAGGCAGAAGGCAAAAGGACGAGTCAAAGCCAGAGGAGTGTAAGCCAAAACAAATAATTGTTTCTGGCAAAGACTAACTCCACATGGCTTCTCCTTAAGTCAATCCATTCTAGGTGTTTCTTGTGAGGAGGGGTGGAGCAACCTTCACCTGAGTAGCATTGCA
This sequence comes from Ptyas mucosa, assembly GCA_012654045.1. Taxonomy (NCBI): domain Eukaryota; kingdom Metazoa; phylum Chordata; class Lepidosauria; order Squamata; family Colubridae; genus Ptyas; species Ptyas mucosa. The sequence continues at coordinate 9,980,569 of WNWU01013629.1, read as the reverse complement.
GCCCTTCTCTGTGCTTGTCTATGCTCTGCTGTCCATGCCCTTGGATCAAGTGGGGGAGGCAGCTGTTTCTCATAGTAATGCAGAGGGGATCTGCACTACTATCTGCACTAGGGGATATGACAACACATAAACTCAGGATAACATGTCTCAGCATGAGATATGTAAGAGAAAAGGTCGACATTTATTTTTAAAATCTATTTTAATATTTGAATTGATACCATGCTGTGGCATTTAGACATTTTTGTACATAAATGTCTTCTCTATAATATAATGACTCTTTATAAAATGTCATATTTAAGTCCCAGACTAAGCTTGCATTCAGTATCTTGATGACATATCTAAGAAACAATATATTTATTCTGGTGACAAACTGGCTTGTTGCTGCAAAAACAACAGGTGCGTTGACCCCTTAAAGAGAAAGAGGTCCAAACAGCTACTGCCTTCGTGCTCTTACCTTCTGCTATCCTTCCACCCGCATGGAATATCCTCATGGCTGCTTGTTGAAGTTGATGAGAAAAGAAACACCATCTTGTTGGCCAGTGGAAAGATTAGTGGTCCAGTCAATGTCCAGGCATTGTCTTTCTTTCTTTCTCTTCTTTTTTTGCAGCAAATGGGGAAAAAGATAACTGGGGCAGCAGTAAAGTTGCTTCTCCAAGCTTTCTTGACCACTGGAGATGAGGGATTAAGTCAAGGCACCATAGCTCCTTAATTTCAGGTATGGGAGGAAACAGTCCCAAGAACTGGACAGTTAGAAGAGCTAGTTAGGCCCACTAATTCAAAACCATCTGTAATTGCACAAGAAACAAAAACTGTTCTTGTGCCACTTTCTCTGGATCTGAAACCAAAAATAATCAGCTTAGCTTCTTAAGCTCTGGATCATGTAGAATGGGCTTAAGATATTTATTGTACTATTATGTTTCATCATCTAGATCATGCCAGAACAACATGAAACCCTGCAGCATTTTTTTAAAAAGTCATGTATCACTTCTGGGCATCTCCAAACTTCCCCACCTTCACCAGTTCGTTGATCAGCCAGTTGATTAGCTTGCCAGATACTTTCTTCATGCCCTGGAAAAAAATTTAATATATTAGTGTGCCTCTTTCCCCTCCACAAATTATGCAGCCTTGGTCTAAATTCTGTTTCATCAGGCACATGAGTAGTAGGTGATAACTGGAATAAGAAGCAGGCCCAACCTAGATGTTTGTGTGTATATACAGTCCCACTTTAACATTGGCCAGGAGATGCCATCCACTTCTGTTGTACTGTAATGTGCTACGAAGATCCTTTATCAAAAATTGGAGAAATGGAACACTGGTTACAGAAAATATATGTTACCTCCCTCCGCCAAAATGGATAAAGTTTTGTTATTTCATTCTGAAGTCCAAGTAATTCCAGGGAATCATTACTGTATGGATCCTAACATTGAAGTCTGCATGGTGAATAAGGTTAAACAAATATTTATTGATGCATTAAAACTAATTTCAAAATAAAAGTAAAACTATTATTGTGCAGTCCTTACCAGAGGGTAGTTTGCAGTTGATTGGAGAGGAAGATAGAATCCAGCTACAACAAGCCTGTTATCTACTTCTATCCTTTCTCTCATGGAATACTACCTTTTATGAAGACCAGGAATAAATGGGTCTGTAGTGAGCGTGAGCTTAATTGAGGAGGTCTTTGTTTTCTGTTGCTTTTTCTGATTATTCATTCTATAAGACAACTAGCTGTTTTAATGTTATTTTATAGTTTTGTACACTTGGAGCTGAATGGTCCATTGGAGTCCATTGGAGCTGAGTGGTCAATCAAGCAGTTCACTCTCCTTAACATGGAGCATAGGTAGGCATGGAATGTTGCAAGTACACCAGACAGTTAAAGAAGACAAAAGGACATTAAAAAAATATCTGAAGGAAATTGAAGAATATGCACTGAGGCTAGTACTTCAGGAAGGCTTACTGACTTCTGGAGAGACTAAACTGGCCTACAAAAAGACAAAATGAAGAACGGAAAAGAGACATGGGAAGAGAAAACATTACATGGCTAATACACACATGCACATATACAGAAGGTACCAGTAAATGCACATAACTACAAGACCCAGCAAGAGCTAAGAGCAGCAAAGTTGAAGAAAGAGACAGAGGGGCTAATTCTGATTGGATAAGACCAAGCATTAAGAACAAATGAATACAAAGCCAGAATTGAAAAGACAGCAACAGACAGCAGCTACCACTTCTTCAAAGAAGCTGAAAAAACAATGGACACCTAATTAGCTGCTGCAAGATCTCACAGATTGACTACAAACAATGGCATGACAAACTAGCAACAATAGTACATTGGAAGATCTGAAAGAAATATCATTTGCCTGCAAGCAAGAACTGGTAGGAGCACGAAAACAGACAAAATAATAGATAATGAAGAAGCTATGGAACTTTGGTATTCACATAACATCCTAAATGTAATAATTGTTGATAGGAAAGACAAAAAAAGTTTGGATAGTGAATGAGGCAGAAGGAGAAGAGAAGAGAAAGAACTGGAGAAAATCACTAAATACCTGTAAATAGAAGTAGAAGGACTATGGCAAAATAAAGCAAAGGTAATACCAATAGTAATAGATACATTGGGTGCAATCTCAGAACATCTGGAGCACCACTGGAACACCATTTGCACTGGCAAAATCATCATAAATCCGTTGGAAAAGGCAGCTTTACTTGGAACATTTTACATCCTGCAATGATACCTTTAACAGCATTAAACAGCATCTGCTTTTTCCAGATGTCATTGGGAAGGAATTCAATGGATGGACAAAAATGCCAAACATTTGAGTTATTTGTGGGTCTACCTCATCTGGATTTTGTCTAATTGTCTCATCAGATTATACCAGTGGTGGGTTGCTCCTGGTTCGCACCGGTTCACAAGAACCGGTAGTAAAAATTTGTAGTAGTTTGGAGAACTGGTAATAACATTGGCTGGCCACATCCCTGAACATCCCCGTCCCACTCACTTACCCTGCCGACCTCATCAGAGGCTTATTTTTTTTTTACTTGTAAAAGCATTTTTTCTACAACCTTTTTGGCTGAAAAAAATGCTTTTAAAAGTAAAAAAAAAAGTTGGCCACGCTCATCCAGTCACATTACCCCGACCACCACCAAGCCACGCCCACAAAATAAGCCACACCCACAGAACCGGTAGTAAAAAAATTTAGAACCCACTTCTGGATTATACCCTAATCCCCATTCAGCAGAAGACACATGTTCTGCATACCATTGCTTAGATTTAGAGCATGTCACCTGGCAGAGCCTAGAAGACACTCATTTCTGCCATGAACCTGCCCTTTGGAACAGCATTCCCTGAAGATTAGTTCGGCCTTTGTGTCTTTTTATAAGACCTAATAACTTACAGAGCCCATGCTTATATTAATTGCTACTGGCTTTTGTACCTTGGCTGCTAATTGTCTTTATAAAGTTTTAATATGAGGGTTTTTTTGCTTGTTTCTACATAAATGTTTACTATTGTTAACTGTCCACTATCATGAACTTGAGATGGGCAGCCAGATAAATAAATGAACAAATGAATTTCATTAGAAGCAGTCTTTGTGGAGAAGCTTGGATGCCATATTCCTCAAATTGTACTGGTAATACCTAAAGTCATCCCATTTTAGAGAGCTTTCTTTTGGTCTCCCAACATTCAGTAAGAGGTAGAGGGGAATCAGTGGGAGGAGACACTTCAGTTACGATTCTTCAATTATCTTTTAATGTGATGTATATTCTGTCAACTTTAGCATTTTAAAGTAATTTCTATCTTGTTCAATCTCTGTTAGTGGCTCTAGGAGATTATTATTTGACAGACTAATAAACTTTCTAAATGAACATATGGTTGGGTTAAAAATATCTGTTCAAGATACTTGACTGATAGAAGCTGAAACACGTAACTCACATATAGCTTTTGTTAGACTTGGTATAAAGATTATAAATGTTGGATGGAGTAGATGTAAAAGTGAGAACATGACAGTTAACATGGTTCCAATTTATTTTTTCAACACCAAGAAAATTATTCTGTTGATGTGATAGTAGTAAGTCAAATTAAATAGCGCAATGATGACAAAGAGGTTCCTGATGCTGCCTTTGAAAAGGAAACTGATATTAAACTGTAAAAGTCTTCATGTATTCGCTTAGATGTACAATGGCATTTCTTACTAGGTCATTAAGTGTCTTATAGATGAGCAGAATACTTTACAAAAGGAACAGATTAGTATATTTCCAAATGCCTCATGCAGTAGCCCAGAGAAAAAGAAAGATTTCATGCCATCAGTAGACTTCCTTATTTACATTTCCACAGTAAATTGGAACAATAAAAATGGATGATGGAAATATAAGAATAAATGCAAAATCACCTAATCTTTCCAATCTGTTCCAATCTTTGTAATCTGTACACCTTTGTCATTTTAGTCTTGAATCAGTGTAGAAACATGTTCAATCTAAACTAGAGGTTTTAACTAAAATATACTAAATCCAAAAAAGAAGAAATAATCTGGTACAAAAATGTACCTGCTGCATAAATTGTACTTAGAAGTATAAAGATGTATATAAAAATTTATGCTGATAGGGAGAAAAGGCAAAAAGTATGTCGCACTTTAATAGGACAGCTGTTTGTATATTTACTTGGAAGTAACCCTTACTGAATTCAGTGGGATCTCTTTTTAATATATGTGTCTAAGAATTTGATCATAGCAAATGCTAGATGCATTCAGCAACGTATCAAATGCTAGATGCATTCAGCAAAATACATTTCCTTTTTTAAAAGTCCTTTCTATTTCAATGGAGAAGAATATTGGTCAGTTACAACAACATTAACATATTAATCTACATATTAAAGCTGTACATAATATTTGAAAGGGGCAATTGGGAAAATAAACCTAGCCAGCGAAGCACAGTGTTGCAAAAGGCACAAATGCTATAACAATTCAAAGAGAGGCTTCATTTGTGCCTCCATATATCTTCCACATGCTAGGCACAGTCCTACTATTTATATCTTTTAATTGAATAAGTTCTGCAGATTGAAGTAGAATGAAAATAAATTATTGGCAATTCCTGATGCATAAGCCATCACTGATTTGCATGGTTCATGCTCAATATAAAATCATAATGTGATTTGATTTTGGATTAGCCCTGCATGATGAGTGAATCCACCCCCTTATTGTTGAAAGCATATAAAAAATCTATTCTTTGCTATTGGAATCTCGGTATTTAACAGCACTTGACTGACTTTGTGTGGACTTGAAAGTTAAAGAGAGATTAGCAGGAAGTTCCAGGTGTATAGACAAGGGCAACCTGATCAGAGCTGCAAAAATCCAATTGGTAGCTGTCCTATAAACAAGATTAGGAAATTTAAAAAGCATCCCAGAAGGCAATGTACTGTTGCCAAGAAAATTGAATCACCAAAAGTTGAGACTGACAGATTATTTTGATTAACTGTCCTTGTTAGAAATCAGGCAAGTTATCTGGAATCCTGGGAGTACTTCTAAATCCCTCTTCTGCCCACTCATGCTTTAAATAATATTATTTTAATTTATGGGAATATACACTGTTCCACTATATTATATGAACAAAGATAAAATATACTTACTCACAATTAGCTGACCTGTGAGTGTTACACTTCTTTGTACCAATATGTGAAACATTGTCCTGAGACTGCATGTACTGTAGGAATGTGAAAATTTTAGATAAGTATTTCTTGATCTTGATAACACTGGAAATTAATAATAAAATAGATGGAATATTGCTACAAGAAAATATAGTTGTACTATTGAAATAATGGGAGTGGGGCGTTTGTCCTCTTTTTTTTTGTTTTTGTTTCCAACATTAACAACATAATCAAACAACATTAAGAAACAAGAATACAGTAACAATAACTTATCTACTAATAAGGATATACTCATAACCACCTTTTAATGACTGTATCTTGCTACTGTCATTAAAAGAAGAGATAAGAAATTACAGAGAGCTCTTATGCTAGATCACTACAGTGAATGAAGTTTTCCACACAGTTTTTCTATGCATGTTTTTATAATACGGTAGAAGATCTCTCAGGGAATCAAGGCACACAATCATTCAAAGTGGCATTCAACTCTATAGAGTTGCCAACTCTATAGCATGTTGCCAACTCTATAGATACATGTCCTTGAGATTAAGAGTGTTGTACATTTTCCTTGCAACTCCAAACTCCTTGATAAAACAAAAAAATAGAAAAATGTTTTTATTGACTTGTCCTGATGTAACTTACAAATATTAACAATTTTTTTTTATATATACACAGAGAATGGCTCCAAGTTTTCCCACTACTGTAAGTTATGTCGATCCTACTTTAGCGTCTATGGAATATTCAGTGATACGCCAGAAAATAGTAGATTCACAGTTCAAGTGCTATGAAAGGATGAACAGAGCACCTCCTTACAAGAAAAAAGGTAAAGGAATAAATGAGAGAAAGAAAAAAAATTGAAATTATTATTTAAAGCAGTGCTTGGATTTTGGATTGCTGAAAAGAAAAAGGGAGTAAGGAGAAATCAACATGAACACAATTATAAGAAAACATGTCTGATAATAACTATTAGACCGAAAATCTCACAAAATTTTATAAATAGTGAAAGTGTCAAGGGCAATATTAGATTATGAATAACATTTATTTAAGCAGAAAGGTTCTCCATTTAAGCAGAAAGCTTATTCATTTTGAAGGTGTATTGAATATGTTATACAGGGCAACATTTTTTTTACAACTGATTTGGGGTTCATATTTCTAAACCTTGACCCCATACTGGCCTTCCCCCCCCCATGTTGAAAGTATTTTTTTGTATTGTCCTAGATATATATATATTTGAATTATCACAAGATTTCATAGACAAAACAAATATAGGTAGTCCTCAACTTACAAACGTTTGTTTAGTGACTGTTCAAAGTTACATTTGCATTGGCATCCTTCAGTCTCAATAGACTATGGTATTGTGCTCTGGAAAGAGGTCCTAAAACAGCATCTAGTGTGACTAAAAAGGCCAATTTGAGAGTGGCAGTGCCCTCCACACTGAGGGCAGATACATTCTGTCCCCTGCCCAGCTCCCAGATTTCGCTGGTTCTGGGATTGCGTCTTTGCCTCAGCCTGCCAAACAAGGGTCTCTTTGAATTGGAGAAGGCCATGCTGCGTCTTTAGCCTCCAAGCTGAACGATCGGAAGTCAAGGTTTCCCAGTTATTAATGTCCATTCCCAGGGCCTTTAGGTCCTTCTTGCAGATATCCTTATATTGCAGCTGTGGTCTCCCCCTGAGGCGCTTTCCTTGCACTAATTCTTCATACAGGAGATCTTTCAGAATCTGACCATCAGCCATTCTCACGACATGCCCAAGCCAGCGTAGACGTCGCTGTTTCAATAGTGTATACATGCTAGAAATTCTAGCACATTCCAAGACTGCGCTATTTGGAACTTTGTTCTGCCAGGTCATGCCAAGAATACGTCGGACACAGCGCATATGAAAGGTGTTCAACTTTCTCTCCTGCAGTGAATAAAGGGTCCAAGACTCACTGCAGTACAAGAGGGTGCTCAGGACACAGGCTCTATAGACCTGGATCTTTGTATGTTCCGTCAGCTTCTTATTAAGCCATACTCTCTTTGTAAGTCTGGAAAATGTGGTGATCCTTTTCCCCCCCATGTTGAAAGTATTTGTCCCATATTTAGATTTGAATTATCACAAGATTTCATAGACAAAACAAATACAGGTAGTCCTCAACTTACAACAGTTTATTTAGTGACTGTTCAAAGTTACAGTGGCACTGGAAAAAAGTGACTTATTACCATTTTTCACACTTATGACTATTGCAGGGTCTCCATGGTCATATGATCAGAATTCAGCTGCTTGACAACTGCCTCGCATGTATGACGATTGCAGTGTCCCAGGGTCATGTGATCACTTTTTGTGCTCTTCTAACAGGCAAAGTCAATGGGGAAGCCAGAGTCACTTGACAATCATGTTACTAACTTAACCACGACAGTGATTCACTTAACTGTAGCAAGAAAGGTCGTAAAATGGGGTACTTAACAACTATCTTGCTTAGTAACAGATTTTTGAGCTCAATTGTGGTTGTAAATCAAGGACTACCTGTATTATTTTTATACCCATCATTTGAATGTGGATAAAAGAGTATTAAGTCTTTAACTGAAAGCTTCTTCCTGGTAATTTTTGTCCTGTTATTGCTTCTCTAATCATCCCTTAATTATCTCTCTGGCTATGACATACCAAGCATACAACTACCCAACTACAGTTTAGTCTAGCATATACAGACCCAACCCTATCATTTTAATGAATACAGAAAATGATCTCTACTGAAATACTATGCTTCGCTATGGATAAATATATCATATGAATAAAACCTGTCTTATTTAATTGATGTCTTCATTTCATTATTTACACATAAATGTATTCTTGCTCTCTTCTACCAAAGACAAAAAGAAATTAAAGAATAGATTTTGATAATTAAGATTCCTGCCCTCAATAGGGAATCAAGGCCAATTAGGAAAAGAATATTACATTTGTGCTGAATCCAGGGAGATCCTTTGTACCCTTATCTCTGGAGTAGAATGAAGCAGCTCATCTGGCTGAATATTTAAGTGGCTAAGTGGTTTTAAAGTGCTAGCTTTTAAAAAGAGAGACACCACTTGATGCCACATCATGCTGAATAAAAGAGGCAGAACCATCAAAGAGATTAGCTAGATATAAATAACTGCAAGAAAATATTTGACTCCAAGGAAAGTCATTGGTTGAATGTATATTACTTTAATCAAGAGCTATGTGGAGCTATTCTTTGTTTTGGTTTTCACTTTTCAAAAAAGCCATTCTTGAGCTTTGCTGAAAGATTCTAATGTTTGTCCTGATTATTCATTGATTCCTGAAAATCAATAAACACTAAATAGGGTAAGGAGAACAGAGAGATCATCCAACATACAGCTTGTATACAGTTTTCACTTCCTGAGCAAAACATTCCCCTCATAAGGTACTGTCATACATCTGGTGAGGAGAAACTTAGCATGATAAACCATAAATCTAATTTGCTTGCTTTGATATAGACAAAAGCAATACAGGAAGAAGCACTTTTAAAGACAATCTATACCTTCAATAGGTAGTCCTCGATTTACAACCACAATTGAGCCTGACTGTTGCTGTGTGAGAAATTTGTTAATTTGCCCCATTTTACGACTTTTCTTCCACATTTGTTAAGTGAATCACGGCAGTTGTTAAATTAGTAACACGGTTGTTAAGTGAATCTGGCTTTCTCATTGACTTTGCTGGTCAGAAGGTCACAAAAGATGATTACATGAATCTGGAACATTGCAATCATCATAAATATGAACTACTATAATTGTTAAGCATCTGAATGTAAATCACATGACCAAGGGGATGCTGCAATGGTTATAAGCGTGAAAAACGGTCATAAGTCACTTTTTTGGGTGGCATTATAACTTCAAACAGTGACTAAATGAACTGTTGTAAGTTAAAGACTATCTGTATTTCAAATTATTTACAGACATGTATTTATATACATAACCAGTGGTGGGTTTCAAAAACTTTTAGTATCGGTTCTGTGGGTGTGGCTTGGTGGGCATGGCATGGCTTGGTGGGCGTGGCTTGGTGGGCCTGGCAGGGGAAGGATACTGTAAAATCTCCATTTCCTCCCAAATCCAGTGGAAGGATACTGCAAAATCCCCATTTCCTCCTGATCAGCTGGGACTTGGGAGGCAGAGAATAGATGTGCGCGGAGCCAGTTAGAATTTTTACTACTGGTTCTCCGAACTACTCAAAATTTCTGCTACCGTTCTCCAGAACTGGTCAGAACCTGCTAAAACCACCTCTGTACATAACCATTTTCTTCCTTGGATTATACAAGGGCAAAAAAGGAAGAAGAAATATTAAGCCAAACAAATTGCAACAAGAAAAAGATAATTAATGAAAATAGCTAAATATATCATTGATTAATTTAATTCACCAACCTGTTATATCCTGTTATATCCTAAAAAAAATTTTGCTTCTACCAACTCTGTACATAAATTTATATATAGATATATATAAGTTTCTCCCCTGATCTTATCAATTCCATTCAGGATTGATGGTTTCTTTAAATATATTAACTGCTAACTATGTATTTTGTGATTCAGTCCTCATTTATGTCCTTTGTATATGACCAACAACTTCTATATACTTGCTTCCTATGTTTTTCATTTACTTCTGTATTCAATCCATAATCATTCCGTATTAATTCTTAAAACTATTCTTCTTGTTTGCCTCGTCATTTTATTACATAGTTTATTTTCATAGCATTTAGATTTTACATTTCTTCTGAAAGACTAAATTTGACTTCCATTTAGCAAAGTTGGTAGAATTATGTTGCAATGCACAGCCACTTTTTTTCTTTTGACAAACATTAATTTTTCACAGTGAACTACATAATGCTCACATCAGTCTGTCAACATTTGAATGTCTTAAATGTTCTTTTTTTCTCATCTTTGGTAAGCATAGTACCAAGAAATGCACATTTATTTTTACCATTTTTATATAATTAGTGCATATTGTATGAAATATCTAGAGGAAAGCAGACTAGGAAACTTGGGTTTGAGATATTAATTTAAATATCACCTTTAATCTTGAGCAGATCTAAAACGCATACTGCTGCTATTGCCACCACAAAGTCCTCATAACATGGAGCTTACTTTTATATAATATTTTTAAAATGCTTTGGAATTTGATTTCATTCTCCTAAAGCAGAAGTATTAGATATCTAATAATAGATATTAGAGAGTTGTTCTTGATATAATGTTTTAAGCAAGGTACTCTAACAAATATCTATACAAGAGTTTGCTGTTTTTTTCCTTAGGTAGAACATATTCAAGAGATGTCTGCTGCATTGTGATACATCTTTTGTTTTAATTCTTCTACCATTTAACTTGATTGCATACCATTCAAAAAATCATGGCATACCGAGTAGGGGTCTTTTTAGCTTTCAAAAAATGCTATCTTCTTCAGTAGAAGGAACAGAATAAATAATATCTTTGTTAAATGAAAAAAATATCATTGGTAAGGTTGCATAATACAGAACTGAAAACATATATGTGGTAAAAAGGAAAAAAATGTTTTAATGAGGCAACAAATAATTGGGGGTAACAAATAAGCAGATTGAAAGTACATATTGTGCAGAAATAAAATTAGATTTTATTATTTTTTTCAAAAATAACCAGAATGTGTAGGTGAAGGAACCTGTTTTATTTCCCCCAGGTGAAAAAGTTTCTATATTGTATTAGCAAATACAAATGTTTTTCATTTCATAGAATGACAAATCTTTTCAAAATTAAAAACTAAGCCTCCTACATAATGGACTGCACTGTCTTTCAGAAATATATTTTGATTGCATTTTTGTTCTTTTCTTAATCTTTTCCACTAATTCCATGATAGGGTTCTTTTATCCAGTACAAAGTCTGGAAGAAAATGTGCTATATCTAAAAAAGAAATAGGGTTGTTCTGATGGAATGCTGAAGTCAATATTTATCAGACAAAAAACTGAACATTTTAACTTTTGTGTTTCTAAGAAAAGAACATCCACCCACACCTGAAACGCTTGGACCTCCCATTATGAGGAAAATTCACCTGGGAGCTACTTTCAAGCTGCCCATCAAATCAGTGGTATTTTGTTTTAGATAGGAACTCCAAGGGTAGCCAAAGCACTTTAGATATATTTAACAATTTTTACCACATGTTTTGGATTCTAATATCATTTAGCTTTCAAAGATGACTTTCCATTTCATTGACTTATTGCCAGGTTTAAGTAACATAATTATACTGTCAGATCCAGATTTTGGTGGCCCTGATACTCAAGAATACCATCCTGCTTAAGTAATCTTGTACCCTCATTGTCAGTGTCCCCATTTACTCAAATAATTTACTTTTTGCCATATTGCAAGCAACCAGCTCTGAATCTTTCTATTATTGCTGTTGTTAGTAGATAATAACAACATGCTCATAGACAGAGAGAGATTTAGAAATGTTATAAACTGCCACCTGCAAATTCTCCATAATAGGGGGAAAGAACCAGCTGTTCTCCAGTTCGCATTACATCTGTTAGGAAAAAGTTTTGAAGTAATTCTGTAATTCAGTTGCTGAAAATCTTGTAATTCTATCCCTTTCTTTTCAATAAATTCTTTTTAAACAAAATTTTAAAATTGAATTTTTATTTAAGTCAGCTGCCAGGAACCTTACAGCATAACAAGAAATTTATTTATTTTTATTCATCTAACCTGTATGCTACCCATCTTACTAAATGAGAATCTAGGTGCCTAAGAAATTGTTGTATAAACAAGTTGCAATGATGCAGGGGAACAAGCTCATGGAATTATTATCAGTGATCCCTATTATGGTACACACTTAAGCAGTGGTTGGATTCAAATAATTTAACAACTGGTTCTCTGTCCTAATGATTTCTTCCAACACCTAGTTCACCAAATTGCTCCGAAAGTTGACAACCAGTTCTCCCAAAGTGGTGTGAACTGGCTGAATCCCATCACTGCACTTAAGGGACCACTTAACTATGTCAATACTGGCTTAAATTCTGATGGATCTTATTTCATTCACTCTATTATCCTGGATTGATGGGATGTAATGTGAAGTAAGCTCTAATAATTAATAATAACAATGTTATCCAGCGCAGATGACATAACCTAGTGAACTTGGCAGCTTTCAAAAACTAAGTTGAACCAAATTACAAATTGGATTGGGAGATAGTGCGATATCCCAGGATGGTAGGACATTCTGCAAAATTGAAAAAAATATGTCAGAAGACATACCACTTCTGTACTGTTGCCAAGAAAATTACAGACATAGTTATCAGAAGTCAAGTTCAACTCAAAAGAGTCTTTGCCTTTTAATGCAAAAACAACAAAAATGCTAGGCATTTTCATGAACATGATAGACATCACTCTGATCTTAGAAAAGAAGGCCAGTGTATTTTCCCCAAAACTATCAAGCTATATTTCTTTCAAATTTCTAGGATTGTACTGTAACCGGACCTGGGATGGATGGCTGTGTTGGGATGATACACCAGCTGGAGAATATGCTGACCAGCATTGTCCCGATTATTTTCAAGACTTTGATCCAACTGGTATAGTACCTTTGTTACTTTCAGCCAATTGATAGAATATGGAAATGAAAGGATAAATTTTATCAACATTAAAAGTACAGTTGGTTTGCATTTATATGTCCAGAACTAGTTACTGTACATATGCTGGAGCAATTAATTTTTGTGAATTTTTGTGAATTTTTCTGATTTCTCCAAGCTTTTGATGCAAATTCTCTTATTTAAAAAATACATATATTAGCATGTGAGCAAATTACTTGCATATACTCCTATATGGGGCAAAAATGTACAGAACAGAATGTGTACAGATAAATTGTAATCCAATCTGCAAACAGAAAAATAACCTGTTTTTTTTAATGCAAATATTACAGTAGGAAAATCAAGTAGTCATTCCTGTTTAAAATTAAAGTGAACAGGTTAAATAGGTTTTATTTATAGCATTACTGAGTTCTATTCACACCTGCACTGAATGTTCAGAATGTTTTGCTTTAAATCCTCTTGCTGTTTGCCATATTGACTATTGACAAGCCAGAAAATGGCATTGTTTATTTTTCCAGTCAGTCATTTTTTTCATAAGTCTATTGGTAGGGAATTAAATAGCAGTTACTAAAACTGGTTCATTCGTGTGGCATGAATCTCATTCCTAGTGTTTTTTAATAGTTTATGATCAAAGGCTGCTGTATAAAATGTATCAATATAATTCTCAAACTCATAATACTTTATAGGGATATCATCAATGCAATCAATATTGTCAAAGCCACAATAGCGTGATTGAAATTCTACCTATTGTATACATACCATCAAGCTTCAGTTGCACCATCATGTATACCATCGTACCTTTATCAAAATCATATCTTGAAAACACTCCTGACATTTTATGAAGTCACCAAGTGTATAATTATTACTTTTCCTAAAATATTCATAGCAATATGTGGTGTCTCGATAGAAAAACACTTTATATCTATCTATCTATCTATCTATCTATCTATCTATCTATCTATCTATTTTTCTATCTATCTATATCTGTATATCTATATCTATATCTATCTTGCTATATCTTCCCCAAATATTAATAAATTGCACCTTCAAATAAATTATCAAAGGGAAACATTTTTGCATAATCTACCATTCTGTAGTTCTTATGTACAAATAAGTATAAATTTGTTTAGTTGACTGCTGTTTTCTACTACAGCAAAATTGTATGCTGTTATATGAGTATATATAGGAAATATTTAAGTCTGCACTGATACCATCTGAAGTACCAGTTGAGAGATGCCTAGAAGGTGGGATTTCCACAGTTACAGAATAGGAGTGAAAGTTTTCTGCCAAGGGATTGCTTTCAGAATTAATAATGTCTTGAATCTAAAATCTCAGATGAGCAATCCACATTTGTATTTTTTTCCAATGATAGGTTTCTGTATTGTGCTAAATACAGAACCAATCATGATTGGTTGACTTTTGGTTTAGAATATTGTGTGAATGGGCATATTGACTTGTAAGTCATGTTTTTATTTCTTTATTTGTAGCTTGTTCAGTAAACTATACTATTAAAAATATATTGTGCTTAGCAGAAGGAATACGCAGTATGTGACTAACTGAAGAATCTATGTTTCCATAGTTAGATTTTTGCACATTCAGGTACCTATTGAAGTATATGCACTTCTGATTTAGCTCTTGTTTTTGTAATAGCACTTTATGCAATGGAACAGCCTGTTCTAAGGACACTTAAAGTAAGCAAATGATTGCTCACAATCTTAGGCAACAGATTGTTAACTTCTGTTGAGTAGAATAGGGAAGTCTAGCAGGATTAGCTCCAGCTTCCCATACCAGAACTGGACCATCTGTTTATTTTGTTCCAAATACATGCGGAAAGGACTCGTAGCTAATAATCACTTCCTGCCACTTGAGAAGACACATATGGATTGCATGCCTACAATTATGGCCTTGTTGAGACTAACCATCAGTAAGCTTTGTTGTGACTGTTTTCAAAATGATTTAGATAATATTTCTGCTGTTGATATTAGCATAAAAATGCCATAAATAATTCAGATAAATTGGCAAGCATACATTAATCAAAAACAGAAACATTTCTGAATCTTCTGCCAGATTCAAACAAAACAAAAGATTCAAACATATCTCAAGTTCAGACAGAAGCCAAGCATGCATGTTCAAAACCTTCCACATGGCTGTGCCAGAAGAAGAAATGGAAGGAAATAAGCAAAGCCCAAATTATGCAGCATCTCATTTTCATCACTGTAAAATATGACTTGCTGTATTGTCACATTACTTTTTGTTGTACTTATCGCACCAAGAAACTACTTCATATTGTGTCCCATTGCAGGATATCTATTTGTGTGTCTAGCATTTTCTTAGGTCCTTAAATCTGTAAAAAACATTCTTAGATTTTCTTTTTGTTAATAATTCCTTATTTTGTTGTATTTCATTAACTGAAATCGAATCTCCAATAATTTAGCCACCAAATGAGAAGAGAGGACTTATTGGAAAAGACCCTGATGCTGAGAAAGATAGAAGGCAACAGGAGAAGGGGATCACAGAGGATGAGATGGTTAGATAGTGTCATCAAGACAATGAACATGAGTTTGGGCAGACTCAGGGAAACATTGGAGAACAGGCATGTTGTGGTCCACGATGTTGGACATGACTTAGTGACTCAACAACAAAAAAATTCATTAAGAACCAAATTTGATTAAATAAATGTTTTTTTATTACTTATACATACTGAAGAATATCATCCATGACTTATGATATTACAGTTTTACTATACACACTAACTATTTCCTCTGTGCATGTGTTTTTTCTTTTTCTTTTCCTAATTAGCATAGTTCCTTTACCTGTATGCTTATGCATTAACTTCTGTTTTACCTGGATAGACTTTCCTATAAGTCAGGGGTGTCAAACTCGTGGTCCATGGGCCATTTTAGCAAAGGCATTTTAGCAAATGACAAATTTGGCTACTAATCTTGATGACTGACTACACCCATTTTGATCACAGGAAACTTATTTTAAATGCTAGAGTAAAAAAGTATTAAAAACATTGTCACCTCAGTTCATGTGTGTGACCTTCCCATGAACATTTCTGATTGGCTGCTGCGTGACACAGAATGCTGCTCAAATTTAACTTTGGCCATTATAATTTTTTCTCAGGTGCTATTTATAAGTGTCTATTGCCGTGATGGCAAACCTATGGCACGGGTGCCACAGGTGGCACGCGGAGCCATATCGGTGGGCACGCGAGCTCAGCTCTGGCACACATGCGTATACCAGCCAGCTGATTTTCAGGCCTTCTGGGCCCACCAGAAGTCAGAAAACACACTGTTACCGGCCTCCGGAGGGCCTCTGGTGGGGTGGGGAAGGCCATTTTTGCCCTCCCCAGGCTCCTAGAAAGGCTCTGGAGCCTGAGGAGAGCAAAAAACGGGCCCACCATGCCATTGTGTGCCAAAAGCAGGGGGGGCAGGACACATAGAATTATGGATTTGGGCACGCGTGCGTGTGACCCCACCGCGCTCCCCCCGCTTTTGGCACATGATGGCAAAAAGGTTAGCCATCGCTGGTCTATTGGTTACCAGTTGAGGATATTTACTATAAAAGAGATGAAAAAAGTATTTACAATATCTTAAATTTACCCCAAAGCAGCAGTTTGGGGTTTTGTGAATGGATATAAAAATTCAGCCACAAAGAGATTACCTAAGCTTTTAATATTGCTTGGTCCAAGATCCACCAACTCTTTTCTTATAAAGGAAAAGCAGTTACAATTGAAAGAGCAACAGTACCACATTTCCTCTATTCCTTAGACACTTGAGACAAATCTTCTATCTTAATGAAAGTGAAGTTCCAGCAACTAATATATATCTTCTTATTATAGCTTTATAGAGTAGAAGGTATCAAGGAAAATGTCCTTTGATGACTGCCAGTGAGTCAAACTTGTTAATAAAAGAGACATATTGGAATTTAGACTCAAAACTACTAAAGGAGCTATTTTCTTTATTTTCCTCTCCGTTTCTGCCTTCAAGTGAAGCAATTGAAGAGGAGAAATAAATGTTAATATGATTCCTTCGATATCAATGGAATAACACTCAGTATAAATGTGGTACGTTTTATTCAATCAGCTTTAAGCGCTACTTGAGTCATTTTCCAGTTTTAGATAATCTATATTTTGAATGATTTAAAGAGTGTTTATTCCAAGTGTTTCCAGATAAAATGTGCTGCTCCTTATCAGAGATGAACATATTACTTCAGCTGTTAGTCTTTTCCTGCTCTTTTAGTAACAGAAGGAACAGAATTAGAAGAAAGGTTTATGTCTTGCCTTTCTTTTAAATTTAATTTAATTTATTTATTTATTTTATTTATTTGTCAAGAATATATTAGGTAATACATATTTATTTATTTATTTAATTTGTATACCGCCCTTCTCCAGCTGCACTCAGGGCGGTGAACAGCCAAAATAAAAACAGAGCATACAAAATTAAAAAACAATTTAAAATAATTAAATAGTTTTGGCCCACAATTTAAAACAACCAAGTTAAAACCAATTTACAATTTAAAACAGAGCAGTAGAGTAAAGCCAGGCCAGCTAGATGAAATAAATGTGTTTTCAGGGCTCGACGGAAAGCCCGGAGGTCAGGTATCATGCGTATCTCTGGGGGTAGGTCATTCCAAAGGGCGGGTGCCACCACAGAGAAGGCTCTCCCTCTGGGGGTCACCAGCCGGCATTGTCTGGCGGACGGCACCCTAAGGAGGCCCTCTCTGTGCGAACGTACTGGCCGGTGGGAGGATATTGGTGGCAGAAGGCGATCTCGTAAGTACCCTGGCCCTAAGCCATGGAGCGCTTTAAAGGTGGTCACCAACATCTTGAAGCGCACCCGGAAGACCACAGGAAGCCAGTGCAGCTCGCGCAGGAGAGGTGTCACATGGGAGTGTCCCGTTGCTCCCATAATCCCCCGCGCGGCCGCGTTCTGCACCAACTGGAGCCTCCGGATGCACCCCAAGGGGAGCCCCATGTAGAGAGCATTACAGTAGTCCAGGCGGGAAGTGATGAGTGCCTGAGTGACTGTGCGTAGGGAGTCCTGATCAAGAAAGGGACGCAATTGGCATATCAGGCGAACCTGATAGAAAGCCCCCTTGGCCACGGCCGTCATATGCTCTTCTAAAGACAGCCGTGCATCCAGGAGGACGCCCAAATTGCGAGCCCTCTCCATGGGGGCCAATGATTCACCCCCAATAACCAGCGATGGCACCAGCTGGTTATATCAGGACGCCGGAAGCCACAGCCACTCGGTTTTGGAAGGGTTGAGACGAAGCCTGTTCCTCCCCATCCAGGCCCACACGGCCTCCAGGCACCGGGACATCACTTCAAGGGCATTGTTGGGGTGGCCTGGGGTGGAGATGTACAGCTGAATATCATCAGCGTACTGGTGGAATTGCACCCCAAAGCCACGGATGATCTCACCCAGCGGCTTTACATAAATGTTGAACAGGAGGGGCGAGAGGACTGATCCCTGCGGTACCCCTTATAACCCATAGTTATAAGTATAAGCATGAATTGGATACATAAAATAGATACAAATAGAGGAAACATTAGGACAGGGACGATAGGCACGCTGGTGCTCTTATGCACGCCCCTTACAGACCTCTTAGGAATGGGGTGAGATCAACAGTAGACAGTTTTAGGTTAAAATTTTGGGGGTTTGGGGATGAAACCACAGAGTCAGGTAGCATATTCCAGGCATTGACCACTCTGTTGCTGAAGTCATATTTTCTGCAGTCAAGTTTGGAGTGGTTCACTTTAAATTTGTATCTATAGTGTGCTTGTGTATTGCTGTGGTTGAAGCTGAAGTAGTAATTGACAAGTAGGACATTGTAGCAGATAATTTTATGAGCTACACTTAGGTCATACCGAAGACAACGTAGTTCTAAGTTTTCTAGGCCCAGAATTTCAAGTCTGGTGGCATAAGATATTTTGTTGCGAGCAGAGGAGTAGAGGACTCTTCTTGTGAAATATTTCTGGACACGTTCAATTGTATTAATGTCTGATATGCAGTGCGGGTTCCAGACAGATGAGCTGTATTCGAGAATTGGTCTAGCAAATGTTTTGTATGCTCTGGTTAGAAGTGTGATATTATCGGAGAAGAAGCTACGCAAGATTAGGTTTACAACTCTTAATGCTTTTTTTGGCAATGTTGTTACAGTGGGCTTTGGCACTTAGATCATTAGATATGAGTACTCCAAGGTCCTTGACAGAGTGAGGGTCATTTACAAGGTCATGTCCACTCAGCTTGCATTTATGTTCTGATTCTTTTTGCCAATGTGTAAGACAGAGCATTTGTTGGTTGAGATTGGGAGTTGCCAGTTGTTTGACCATTCCGACACAAAATCAAGGTCTTTTTGAAGGATAGCAGCATTGTTGATGGTGTTAAATATTTTTACATCATTGCCGAAGAGAACACAGTTGCTTATAATATGATCACAAAGATCATATTATAGTATGTATAGTATGAAGAGTGTTGGTCCTAGAATATAATTAGGAATATATGGTAAATTGCAATAAAATGTAATGAAAAAAACATTAAAAAAAGAAAACAAATTAATTAATGGTGACAAATTTTACAAATCAGTTGATGGACACAAGGCCTATCTGAATGAAAACTTCATTCCTTATTATTAGGAACTAAAGATAGAATAAGGAAATCCAAAAGCTGATGTTAACCATACAAAGTTCCTCTGTTGGTTTTCAATATATGCCGAGTAAAAAGGACATTTATTTTACTTTATTTTATTATTTTATTTTATTATTCATATTTCTATGCCGCCCAACTCTCCGAGGACTCTGGGCAGCTTACAACAAAGACAGTATGAACAATATACAATAAGAGACTTTAAAAACCCATACACACCACTCATGGCCGGATCTCACAAGATCGCAGTGGTGAGATCAATGGCCACAAGCCTGCCAGAAAAGTCAGGTTTTCACCATTTTCCGGAAGGCCAGTAGGGTGGGAGCGGTCCTGGCCTCCGGAGGTAGCTGATTCCAGAGAGCCGGGGCAGCCCCAGAGAAGGCCCTCCCCCGCGGACCCGCCAGCTGACATTGTTTAGCTGATGGGACCTGGAGGAGGCCAGCTCTGTGGGGTCTTACTGGTCGTTGGGAGCTATGCGGTAGAAGACGGTCTCGAAGATAGCCTGGCCCTAAGCCATATAGGGCTTTAAAGGTAATAACCAACACCTTGAATTGTGACCGGAGACCAATAGGAAGCCAGTGCAGCTCACAGAGGATTGGTGTAATGTGGGAATACCTAGGTGCACCCACGACTGCTCAAGTGGCTGCATTCTGGACCAACTGTAGTCTCCAAACACTTTTCAGGGGTAACCCCATGACGCGGTGCATCTCTCAAAGATTTTAAAATCCAGGCATACATAGATAGTAAAGTGCAGTTCATCATACAGCTCAGTCCCCAATTGTGTAGGGCTTTAAATATCACATTAGCATCTTGAGAAGTGGATCAGTAGTATTTGAAGCTGTTGCGTTATGAATATTACATATCCATTATAATGTCCATTATTTGTACCACATTTATTATTGGCTTCATAAAGGCCTAGCAAAAGGTCAACAGAAAAACTACCGGTGTTTAAAAACATCAAAAAGATTTGGTCTTATATTGTTCTGGAGCAGCAGAGTATTTGAAAGACTATTTCTCCAATATATTCTTACTGTCAATTGAAGGCAGTTTCAAGATACTTAAAGAGTTAGCTGAGTGATTTTTGTAAATAAGTCTTTTTCTGCGGTGTTTCCCATCACATTGGGATTTCCCTTTATAAGTTATTCTTTAACATAACACTTGAAGGCTGATAATGAAATATTTGTATGAAGAAAACCAAGCTCAGAGAATATACCAAGAATGCAATAAAACTTACCCTTAAACTTCTAATAGGATTGTATTCCTTGTTCACTGTTTTAATTTAAAGGAATGAGCAGTTACATTGCTTTGGCACTGCTCCTGTGATTATTTTCTCCTAGGAATATTTAGGGTTATGATTGTACTTTTAAAACAAAACTGTAGAGCTATTTATTGGTGTATTAAAGTGAAAAATAGGATACCATTCCACTAAATTAATAAAGGATCCTGATAATAGAATGAAGAAAATGAATTAACTGCCTCAAGCAGATACAGAATGCCAAAAATAGTGGTTAATTGCTAATTTGTTGTAGTTGAAGTTTTGCTTCTTGGGAAAAACTGTTTTTAGGATTTTCTGTCTAAATAGTCCCAATACTATAATCAATCTTGACTGCTATGTACTTGATATATGGGCAGCCATTTGTGAGACCGTAAAATTTCATAATGTTCAGCAAGTATGTTAGCTATTATATGAATATAATTAATCAAACTAGGATTTATGATAGTAGGAGGTTCTGTTGTTGTGAAACCTGGCAAATGTGTAAATATGGAGCTGTAGAGGGAATAGGGAATAGCTTTCAAGGACAGGAGGAAGATCTACTAACAATTCAGAGAAGTGCAGCTTGAGTCCATTCTAAGAAACTAATTTGAGTAAATGTCTTGGAGCTCCCTAATTCACACAAAGATAAGTGAGGGAGACAGAATCACATTCAGAATTGTAAGATTCTGTTGTTGTACAGCACAGTAACTGAGTAGTACTGTGTTTCCCCAAAAATAAGACCCTGTCTTATATTTTTTTGAACCTGAAATAAGCGCTTGGCCTTATTGCCATATGCTCAAAAGCCTGATTGGGCTTATTATCAGGGGATGTCTTAATTTTGGGGGAAACAAAATAGTTCTAGTTCTATGTGGCATTGGTTTCTTTGTCTGGTCTACCTTATAGGGCTAAGTATGTTGTAGTGAGTAGTCCATAAGGCTATAAACAGTACCTTATAGAGCTAAGTACTTTGTAGAAGATAGTTGCATGTAAAAATGTAGCAATAGTGGCAATACTTCATCGATCAAACATCTGTAATTATGAGAAATGGTGAGGCAGCTACTCTGACCAACAATGAATTGTTTTTGAAATGAATTTTGAATTGTTAAAGAATAAAACAGTTATTTGGTCATATTTAAGGCAAAATATTCCTGAAATTCTTCAAATTTACTTGCCTTTGAGACCATCCTTAATTAATTTAGTGAATGCTCCACTAAAGTGAGAAAATAATGTTTAACTAAGAGGAAATCAGAATTAAAGTATAAAAAATTATATCCATTCTAATGCATTAAATACAAGTAGGCTACAAATAATTTACCTCATATACTTTGATTATACTGATTCTGTCACTGAGGCTTACAGCGAGCAAAATATGTTACAGAAAGCAGTTAATGCTACTTTCTTTTTAATGATTTGCTATTTTTACAAAGTGAAATGAAATGGCAAATTATCACAATTTGTCTCACTGTTGTGATAAATTATTTTTCTTTAATTCCAGCCACGCTTAATTAATGTATGAAAAGTAATAGGCTTTAATATATAGGCACATGCTTCTCAAATGATTTACATCTACTGAATTGTTAATTCACAGAAATAGCAACAAAACATTGTGATAAGACAGGAACATGGTTTCGGCATCCAGAAACCAATCGAACCTGGTCAAATTACACACGCTGCAATTCTTTTACCAATGAGAAGCGTAAGGTAAGTTGTTTAAATTTTAGAAGAGTTTCTGATAATGCCTAACTTTTATCCCTCTGTTGTTTTTTCATATTAAGCATGGATGCAGTGTAGAGAGATTAGTACATATTAATCATGGATGCAGTGTAGAAAGATTTGTCTGAATTCAGCCATCTTTAATTATGCCACAGGAAATCAATGTCCAACTCACAGGTTTTATACAAAAACTCCTAATATAACACCAAGGCCTATAGTTCTATATCCCGGGTGGCTATTGTTTAAAATTGAATGAATTTACATATTATGAACTGTAGATTCCCAAGGCAATTTTTTTCTCTTTTTTTTCTCTATTATTGTCCTTGTTAGAAAAGAAAGCAGTTTTGGCAAGATGCTGACCCTATTTGGACCAGCAATGAACTTTAGAGAGAAATGAACAGACTTTTCATCTGTATTCCTCTCCACTCAAAAATTGATAAAATGTCAAAATTCCACTGGCCTTCACTAAAGTTAGATGTATTGACTTGGCTTTAATGAACACAAAAAGGGGGGCATTATACTCTGTGTGAGATTTTAAAGGCTGGTGAAAATGTCTGAGCAAATTCCCTTTACATGGCTGATGGGTACAATCGAAATGACGCCTGACTTTCATCTCAATTAGAAAGCGGTATCTGAAAGCCTTCTATATATGAAGAGATAAGTAAATGATCAAATGAACAAAGGACATTAATTATATATCTATGTGAATATATGTATGCATATATAAAATAGTACTATTTATAACATGTACTTTGTAAATGTGAACACAATTTAATTCATTTTTAGAGTTAGTTCCATGTATCTAAAATGAAGTAAAGGATATTCCAAAGTTTGCGGGCATTGTTACTACTATTTGCATCCCATAATAATTTCTAAACTATCTCTAAAGTATCTTCATTTTTTATTTAGTTTTTCTTTTAAATTTCAGATGGTTTTCATAGTTTATTACATGACTATAGTAGGACATATATTGTCTATGGTTTCCCTGTTGATTTCCTTGGGAATTTTCTTCCATTTCAAGTGAGTACATCCTTCAACTATTTATTTTCTCTTACTGCAGTATGTGCAAGAGTTATAGAAGTATTTCTTTGACTAATATAGTTCAGTCATTTGCTTACTGGCCACATTGGCTTACAAATGATTTTTATCTATGTGCTATGTGTGCCAATTCTCTATAATAGAAGTACCATGTATTCTTGGAGTCATATGCACTTGTTTAAGATATAATGCAGATTCTAAGTGTTCCTCTGTAACTAAAGAGTGTGTGTACAAAAATAGAATACAAAGACTGATTAGACACAATCAAATGAGGCAAACATTAAATTAGGACCTTACATAACATTTTGGGAAGAGTTGATGATTGTAAACGAAGTGGTTATACGTCATCCGTAAAGGAAGGGATGGAGTTTGGGGTTGCTTTAGGATTCTTCTACATAAAATGAACATGAACTCAGTGGGAAGAATTTTTATATGTATAAAGAAAATTAAATGGTTAAAAGGGGTTGGTAATATTTTCACATTGCTGGAGCTACTGTGCACTATTACTATAGCATATGCATCTCCTCAAAGTATCCAAAACTCATGAGACATCACTCAAATTGCAAGATCTGACATTATTTTAACAGATCACCAACATATTATGCAAGATTATCAAATGCTCGCAGGATTTCTGAATCTATTTTTGATATGTCAGTGATACTGCAATTTTGGAGTGGAGGAGGTAGATGATCTGATAAAACTTCTCATACCAAGAATAATGTAATTTGTTATTATCATAGTGGAAGGAACCAGTCTGTGTGATTTCCCCTCAATATTGCTGCTATTTTTTATTCTATTATTAGCAAGCAAGAATAGTTTCCAAATTTTGTGGGAGCCTCAATTATTTAGACTAACTATAAAGAAGTTTAGAAAGAACTAGCCATGCTAGGTATATGAACAACTCAGTGGCATATGAAATTCAATATATAGTTATATAATCTTTATTCAATAAAGAGGAAAGTCTATTCAGACTTTAAAGTTGTTCAGTGGGCTAGTGATTTATTTGTGAATAATTCTAGAGGAGAAAATGGCATAGTAATTTTCTTGATTCAATTGACTTTAATAAAGCAGAAAGAATGTCTTAGTGTTGTGAGAACCAAGAAGAAATCACAACCATGCAAGGAATGAAATTAAATATCCCTAACATCAGAAAAATTCCAAATCAAAATTTCTTACTCAGATGATAACTCATTCTGAAAGCATTTTGTAATTTTAATATAATGCTCCAAAAAATCTGCCTATATGGGGGCTATTTTTATTTGTTTATTACATAAAATATATTAAATATAATTAAATATATCTTATTATCAAAGTAGTTTTGTGAATTATTCTGCCATTTGATCATGTACATGAGAAGTCCCCTAACTGCGATTGAGAAAGTGTATAGTATGTAAGCAGTTGTAAGAGGGAGGGAAATTTTTTCCCATGGCTTCACTGCCAGCCGTATTTTTTTCTGACTGCCTGTGTCAGATTGCATATTTAAGAAAGAATTGCCAACATGTTCTTGTTATAAAAGCAACCTCAGAATCAACTCTAATAATTTCTAATTGTACTATATTTGTGGTGCATGTTTTTCAGGAGCCTCAGCTGTCAAAGGATAACACTGCATAAGAATCTATTTTGTTCATATGTTCTTAACTCTGTGTTTACACTTTCCCAACTCATTGCAGTAGTGCCTGACCGAGAGCTGGTCCAAAAAGATCCAGTAAGTATTTTGTTATACTTCATCTTGAACTTAAAACACTGAAAGTTAAAAGACCTTCCTGCCTTATTGCCACAGGATGTAAAAAAAAGTTGTCACCTATTTTGATAATGCTGTGTTGGAAGAATATTTTTTAAAAGTGTCAAATCAAGTTTATTTCATCCCAATTAAGTCCTGATACTGGCTAGAAATTTTAAACTTTTATAAATAGTAGACCAGAAATTTTGGTTTATTAAACCATATTGTGGATGTGTACTATTGCATGAAATCCATATTCCTACTTCACTCTTTGCTTAGATTTATGTTAAGTCCATGCTCAGAATTATGATTTATTATCCTCCATATCTAATTCAGAACTGATTTTCATTTGTTGACCTGTTTGAACACAGTACATCATAATCTTGAGTTTGGGCACAACAAAGCTACTTCCTTCCTCCTTTGCATAATTGCTCACAGGAGAAATTTAGAGTACTAGCATACAGCAACATGCTAGTCGATTGCTTATTAAGCCAGGATTCTTGGCTTAAAATTATATACAGCTTTATGATGGAATGTATCTCCACTCCATTATAATGAAAAGGTTGGCTTCAGGACACATTGCACTGGAAAAGTTAGGTTTTCAACCTTATTCTGCTTTGATCTTCATCCAAGTCTCTAAGTAATCCACATAAATACAATATAAGAGCAAGGAAAAGATAGTAAAGAAACTCAGAATTAGTAGAAGCAGCCTTTATTTTATTTTATTATTTTATTCTATTCTATTCTATTCTATTCTATTCTATTCTATTCTATTCTATTCTATTCTATTCTATTTATATGCCGCCCTTCTCTGGAGACTCAGGGCGGCTTACAATGTGTTAAGCAATAGCCTTCATACTTTTGTATATTTATTCAAAGTCAGCTTATTGCCCCCACAAACTGGGTCCCCATTTTACCTACCTTAGAAAGGATGGAAGGCTGAGTCAACCTTGAGCCTGGTGGGATTTGAACTTGCAGTAATTGCAGGCAGCAGATGTAAGTGGATGTTAATTACTGCCTTAGTCTACTGCCTTAGTCTAATAAGCCATCAGAATCACAACATTCTGATTAAGAAGCCAATTTTTAAAAAAAAGATTTAGTATAATTGTGAACATAGTGAAATAGCTGTCTCAAATACCATTTGACTATTCAATTACTTGAAGCTTTTGTGAGAAAATAGCATCAATAGATCAAATACTAGATCTAGAATTTTATAATCTGGAGCCTTGAATCGAGTCGTGCCTTTGCGGCCTCTGACTCGACGCCGGTCTCGCTTGGCTTCTTGGTTCACTGAGGAGCTGAGGGAGATGAAGCTTCGGAAAAGACGCCTGGAGAGTAATTGGAGGGCCAGCCGATCTGAATCTGACCGAACACTGATAAGATCTCATATTAGGACTTATCTAGTGGCGATAAAAGCGGCAAAGTATAACTACTTTTCCGCTCTTATTGTATCATCAGATAACCGCCCGGCCACACTGTTTAAGGTGACCCACTCCCTGCTCCTTCAGGAAGCGCGGGAGGACCCCTTGGAGGGTAGAGCCGAGGATTTTGTTCAATATCGGTATGATAAAATCGCTCAGATTCGGGAACACCTGGACTCTGACATAGTAGATTCAGGGGAAAGGATGGGGGCAGGTCTTGAGAATATTATCTGGGAAGAGTTTGACTCTGTAACTCTCGAAAATGTGGACAGGATACTGGGGAGACTGAATGCTACCACATGTTTATTGGACCCGTGTTCCTCCTGGTTGGTGCTGGCCTCTCGGGAGGTTACACGAGGCTGGCTCCAGGGAATCATAAATGCCTCTCTGAGTGAGGATGTTTTTCCTACTGTCTTGAAAGAGGCAGTGGTGAGACCTCTCCTCAAGAAGCCTTCCCTGGACCCTGCAGTATTGGCTAATTACCGTCCAGTCTCCAACCTTCGCTTTATTGCGAAGGTTGTTGAGAGTGTGGTGGCACGACAGCTCCCTCAGTACCTGGATGAATTGGCTTATCTGGATCCATTCCAGTCGGGCTTCAGGCCTGGATACAGCACGGAAACGGCATTGGTCGCATTGATTGATCATCTCTGGAGAGCCCGGGACAGAGGTTGCTCCTCCGTCCTGGTTCTATTAGACCTCTCAGCAGCTTTTGATACCATCGATCATGGTATCATGCTGCACTGATTGGAAGAGTTGGGAGTGAGGGGCACCGTATTATGATGGTTCTCCTCCTTTTTCTCTGACCGGTCGCAGACTGTGTTGATAGGGGGACAGAGATCAACTGCGAGGGTGCCACAAGGGTCGGTTCTCTCACCCCTCCTGTTCAACATTTATGTGAAGCCACTGGGTGAGATCATCCGTGGTTTTGGGGTGAAGTACCACCAGTACGCTGATGACACCCAGCTGTATATCTCCACCCCGAACCACCCCAATGATGCCCTTGAAGTGATGTCCCGGTGCTTGGAGGCTGTACGGATCTGGATGGGGAGGAACAGACTCAGGCTAAACCCATCCAAGACCGAATGGCTGTGGTTTCCGTCATCCCGTTATAGTCAATTTATACCATCATTGACTATTGGGGGCGAGTCATTAGCCCCCACAGAGAGGGTTCGCAACCTAGGTGTCCTCCTAGACTCACGGCTGTCTTTAGAACACTTGACAGCTGTGGCCAGGAGAGCTTTTTATCAGGTTCACCTGATACGCCAGTTGCGTCCCTTTCTAGATCGGGACTCATTAAGTACAGTCACTCATGCCCTCGTCACTTCCCACATGGACTACTGCAATGCTCTCTACATGGGGCTCCCCTTGAAGAGCATCCGGAGGCTCCAGTTAGTCCAGAATGCAGCCGCGCGGGTCGTTATGGGAGCAGCGTGGCACTCCCGTGTGGCTCCCCTCCTGCACGAGCTGCATTGGCTCCCTGTGGTCTTCTGGGTACGCTTCAAGGTTTCGGTTACCATCTTTAAAGCGCTCCATGGCTTAGGACTGGGGTATCTACGAGACCGCCTTCTGCCACCAATAACCTCCCATCGACCAGTACGCTCCCATAGAGAGGGACTTCTCAGGGTGCCATCGGCCAAACAATGTCGACTGGTGGCCCCCAAGGGGAGAGCCTCCTCTGTGGGAGCACCCACAATCTGAAACGAGCTGCCCTCGGAAATACGGTTAATCCCAGATCTTCGGGCTTTCCGCCGGGCACTCAAAACATTCCTATTCATGCAAGCCGGCCTGACCTAACCTCCCTTAAAACCACTTTTAAATTCTTTAAATCTGAATCTACCCTATAAATTTGAGATGTTTAATTTAATTCCATTCTAAATCAAACTATTCAATTGTATTTTTAATCGGTTTCTGAATATCAGTATTCTGTATTTATCGTTTAACTGTTCACTGCCCTGAGTCCTTTGGGAGTAGGGCGGTATACAAATCTAATAAATAAATAAATAAATAAATAAATAAATAAATAAATAAATAAATAAACAAACTAACTAATCTAATCTGCCATATGATGTTAAATGTAGGAAAGAAACCATAACTGGATATGGAGTGTTCAAATCTTAGCATCTTTAATTAAAAGTTGTAGGTAATATATAATATGAAATGCCTATTTTATGTGTGGAGAAATGCCAAACTGACTAGTTTTTGACCTGAGAACTAGCTAGTTCTTAAACTCAAACTAGAAAGTCAGGGTTAGAGGAAAATCCAGGAATATACAGTATCTACTTTCAACCATAAAAGCTTACTACATGATTTCAAGTGATTCATTACCTCTCAGTCTATCCTTTTTGTTTTCAAGATGGATGTTGCAGGAATAGTTTTGGTGGGTTATTGATGGTGGGGCTGGGAAGAAGATCTGATAAATAAATAACCCACAGCAGGACTACATATCTCCACTGGAATCGGACTACCTGATTGTACCAGCAGTTTGTTGTCCTCCACCTTCAGGAAGTCAGAGGGACGAAAGCTGGAAGCACTGTTGTTTTGTAATGGGCTGGTTTTCTAGAATAGTGTCCTGTGGGATATATATTGGCCCCATGCCAGTTGTCTTCCAGAAGCCCTGAATATGGAGCTTTTTCAGAGGACATTTGGAGGTTGACACCAGATACTATTTTAGCCTGTGGGTTTTTTTCCTGTCTTTTTATTACATGTAGTTCTCAGTTTACAATCACAATTACATACCAGATCTGATTTTACATTTTTTACCACAGACATTAAACAAATCTGGCTTTCCCAATTGACTTTGCCTGTCAAAGGCCAGCTGGGAAAATTGTAAATCACAATGACATGATTGTGAGTCACTGTAACCATTGTAAATCTAAGCTGGTTACAAGTGTCCAAATTGCAGTGATGTAACCATCGGGGTGGTATGACTTTCGTAAATCAGGTCGTAAGTCAAGGCCATCATAACTTTGAACCATCATCAAATGAACAGTTGTAAGTGGAGGATTACTTGCACTGGGCGTTGTTTGTTTCATATTATGACCAGCAAAGAGTCTATTTATAATTGAGATGAGTTATGAATTCAGTCAGTTTGCCACAGCTCCTAGAGAAAAAGCAGGAAATAAATTTAAGAAGTAAATATACTCTGCCAGATCTTCTTGTAAAAAAATTTCTGCCATTATTTGAGAATCTCTCTTTTTCAATTAATCTTTAAAGAAAGCAGCATGGAAAAGGTGATTAATGTATTTAAATTTACATGGAAATTTATGATAGAAATTAAATGTAAACATTCATAGTAAATGGAGGTAAAAGTATAATTAATAACTTACTATAATTTAAGTTAGACAAAAATTTTATATAAATATCTGAGAATGATTGCCAAATGAGAAAAAGTGACTGTATGATTTATGGAACAAAAGGGGGAAAAGGCCTTTCATATTATAGTATTCAATAACAAAAATACACACTGAAGCTTTTTGCCCCAAAGATAAACATTCACATTTTTCAAGCAAAATTCCGGGTTAAATTTTTGTTACTTTGTTTTATTTTTCTTGATATTCCCTCACAAATGTCATTGTGAGTGTATGCATAATCATGTACAGTTGCATATGGTACAGTAAAAACCTATGAAAAATAAGCTGGAAAACTAAGCCTGATCTGTCTTTAGTTTGTATTATTGAACAGATTTGGATTATCTATCTTTTTTCATCACTAAAACTGAACAGTCATCATTAAAGCTGAATATCCTAAAGATATTTGTAGTTTCCAAACTATAATATCTGTATAAACATTTCAAGCACCTGAATAATTTAGATAGACTTTCTATTTTAAGAAACCTTTTATAGGACTAAGATGCATGGCCTATTATCTCCTGAAAAGTATCAAGTACATTATTCATCAGGAAATAGATATATTCAGACTTTCTCCAATGAAAGGTAGAATATCATTATTAATTCTTAACAGATCAGACAGAATAAACTGACTCCCAAGTAATACTATTTTCAGTTGGATTTTATTTAGAGACGGGTTGCAAATAAGGATGAACAATAGATAAAATATATAATATCATTTGGTTCATGATTTATCCATCCAGAATTAAATTACATTCTAGTTTGGGTAAATCTTTGCTGAATTTTAATCATCTGTTAAAATGATACACAATTGGCATAAGTGATAACAGAATAGGATTTCTGAATACTTTTGTTCAGAAATAATTTTTATGATTATTTAACATGCTGCTTATTGAAATGGGCAAATGGAATGAATACAAAATGATGCTTATGTTGGCAGAGATTGGAAGATTTCTGAAATGTCTTTGTGACATTTATGTAGGGTTTAGAAACTTAGGAATTGAGGGGAATAAAGATCCATGATTTATAAGTTAACCTCATCTAAATGTAAACTTTCCCAAAAGTAGAAATAATAGCATTAGCTTTTTAATTTATTTTATAAAAGTAGTTTCAAAATCTGATAAAAATATTAATATTTAAATTAGCTACTATCTTTCAAAATTAACCTAATATCAATTAGCTGTTTTATTTTTTTACCTGTTACTCTAAATTCTATTTTTCAGCTTTGTTTCTTTTCACCTTATACACCTCTATGGTCAGTACATGTGACACATTTCGCTTCTCTTTGTGCCAGTTTGGTACAATTTGTAAAGTAATATTAACTTCTGTGAATTATAGGTATGTAATTGGTGAATTCTAAAAAAAACATCAGATTCCTGATGATGCATACAGAACCCCGGAATATATAGGCTGGATGTTAACACCTGCTGAGCCAGCAAAATCCTTTGTGAAGATTTATGGCCTCTGCAGGAGAGAACTCAATTTATAATCATTTCTCATAGAGCCTCACCCAAATTATTTTACCTTTATATATTAACATGCACATTTTTTCTGGATTAAAATAAGGCCTTTGAATGGAATGCTGGAGGCCATGGTATATACAGTAATATGACTGGACAAAAACTAAATCTGATTTTGTTTCATTAAGTAATGTATTTAATATCTTACACTTATCTTACATTAACATTTGCAATTTGGTAATGGGTTCAAGATTCTTCTAACTGAAGACTGTTAGGGTTCACAAAAAGTTTTGGGACACCAGGTAGTACATCTCTTTTCACTTTCATATCTGGTTTTTCTAAAAGCAGAGAAACAAGGAAATTAATGGAGGAGGAAGAGGAGGAGCAGGCTAGGAGAAGGAGAAGGAGAAAGAGAAGGAGAAGGAGAAGAGTATGGTGGGATGCAACTACTACAGTTATAGTTTTAAATCATAGCCTCCCACATAAATTAAGTCAGAACTTATCTGTTAGTACAGAATACCAAACAGCCTGTTTTGAAAGATTTCTTGTTTTGACAACATCTGTCAAGAGTCAAATAAGTATGCATAAGTATGCTTTTGCTTTTCATATTTTTTATAGGGGAAACTTAATTTCTTTTCTAGGGTAATCCTTTTCTTTGTTCCCAGCTCTTTTCATAAAATAATCCCTATGAGTAAGCAATTTCCATCAGGGAAAGGACCTAGATTTCAGATTTCCCTATGTATAACACAGTTATATTTCATTAGGAAAAAAAAAGATAAAGAATTCTTTGCAGATTTTATTTTGCTAGTTGTTGCTGACTATAGGAAGAGATCAGTGGTGGGATTCAAAAATTTTTACTTCTGGTTCTGTGGGCATGGCTTGGTGGGCGTGGCTTGGTGGGCATGGTAGGGGAAGGATACTGCAAAATCTCCATTCCCTCCCCACTCTGGAGAAGGTTATTGCAAAATCCCCATTTCTTCCCGATCAGCTGGGACTCAGGAAGCAGAGAATAGATGGGGGTGGGGCCAGTCAGAGGTGGCATTTATCGGTTCTCTGAAATACTCAAAATGTCCGCAACCAGTTGTCCAGAACTGGTCAGAATCTCCTGAATACCACCTCTGGGAGAGATGCTCATCTCTGTTTCAAGGCCATTGAGCCAGTACTGTTTGAAGATGTTTTTGCATTCATGTGGCCCACATGACATTATGCTGTTATCTTCCCACTGAAGTTGTACCTATTTATTGACTTGCATTTACTGCTAGATTGGCAGAAGCTGGGGCAAGGATGGGAGCTCACCCCATCGCATGGCACTCAGGCTTCGAAATTGGGCTGCTGGCTTTCCAGCTGAGATGCCCAGCATTTTAATCACTGATCCACCACACCGCCCCTAATATTTCATTAGAAACTTGACATAATTCAAATTTTTCCATTGAAATGCAATCACCAGAATGTACTGTTTGGAAAAATATAGAGAACACATACATACAGAAGTTGTTTGTACTATGCTTTTATTTATGAATTTATTACAACCATTTGTGCATTACTGACAGATTAGTTTGGGGTTAGACATTGCCATGGAATGGCAAGGCGTTAGACTAAACTATACCAGAAAGATGGGGAAAAGCCCATCTCAGAAGACAGTGACACGAAAACTACATGAACATTTGTAATTGCAGGAGCTAAGCCTGACACGAGGGCTGACTTAATTTAGTTTATATGAATAATTTTAAAAATAGGTCAAAATTTCATTCCTCTTCATCTTGTTTGGCTAGCTTATGTTATTAGCCCATTTAATACTATTAGCCCATCTAACATTACTTGCTATTTGTGATTATATCAGTTCTTTTCCTTTGCAAGCCTATTATTTCTTAAAATCAATCCTGTGAATTTAAGTTATTGGGCAACAGATGGAAAAGATTATAATTCTCATAGAGGAATACATGTGAACTGCAGTGGGAAAAAGGCTAATAAGATCAATGCCTGAATGAGCAAAATTGTTTTCATTGAGGTTGTATAAATGTCACACTATAGTTGTATATTATTGATAATGTTTCAAAAATCGGGAAACGGGGACCTTGATATGAAAAAAGTGAATTTAATCAGCGACCTTAAGAAGAAATCTTGACTGTCCATTTTGTATTAGAAAAATACTGAAGTGAATGGCTTAACATTTGAAAATACATAGCAGTATTACCAGAAAGTATATTATGTTCTCACATAAAACTGACTTAAAGCTAAAGATGCTTAATTGAGGGCAAAAGGTTATTTACTTGAAGCCATGGATAACTTTGAATTTAAGTTGGAATCTAAAGGTTGTGATCTGTGAAGCAAAGAAAATTTAATTGCTCCAAGGTGAATGCAGCTTTGTTTTATATAAATTGCATGGTCCAAACAAAGTATCTTAACATCTTCAATTTGGATGTCAGCAGAACCTGAGGTAGACCCTCAAGCTATTTTCAGTGTTAAAAGAAATGTAGCAAATTTTCTGTAATTATATTACATCCGCAGAACCATTGGTGGTTTTTTAAAGTGACTAGAATTGTAAGGCATTCACAAAGGTATTTGTTAGTCTATGGACTTGAATATCAGGCCCTGAAATAAGCATCTTCAAATTGCAAATCAAACTAACTGCAGTTGTTTAGTTTAGCTGCAATTTAAGGCTAATCAACATAAGTAGCTGAATGAGTTGGTAGATTCTGAGAGCTTAGAATAGATATTCTAGGCTTAGGCTGCTGGCTTTATCATTCTCCTATATAATAAGTTTGTGCAATTAAGAAGTAACATACCAAGGGAAAAGGTTATTTGTGGACACCACTACTATGTCTCTCTTCTGACTACACAGTCAACTTTCTATTATCCCACTAGCCAAAAAGATATGAACAGTGGAGTATATAGAAGGATTCTGGCCTTCCATATTGGCAAATGTTTATCTTTCTCTTTTGGTGGGATATTTATTGGAAGAAGTGTGTTACTCCACAATGTTCACTTTCTGTTTATTTGTTGTGTTTCCTCCCTATGAAAAATAGCTTTCTCTCTTCTGCTTCCATGTACTGCCTCTCTCAGTATTGTATTTTATTTTATTTGCTTTCTGCATCAGCATTTAGGAAATTCAGGTCACTTCCTAAAGCAGCTGGGGGCTCTAGTGAACTCCACTCTGAGAACACAATCGATCCAAATACTTCCAGCCAACAAGTTCTTACGCTATTTCATTCCAATGGAAGATAGTTTATTTATTACTTTTTTCCTTATTGAATAGGTTTGCAGTGTAAATGGGTTAACAAATGTGAATAGCAATATTCAGGCAATTTCAAAACTATCCTTTCTTTTCTGTTTCCTAAAAACATTAAAAATTACAAAAGCCTATTTTTTAAAAAAAAAGTTAATGCAATTAATAAAAGTGGAGGAAAAGATATACAAACTATATAAATAATCCTCACTTATGACTTCTTGTTTAGTGATCATTTAAGTTGTTGCGGACATCTGAAAAGATACTTGTTTCCAAAGTTACGGCCACTAATATCCCTCATGATCATTTGCCCTTATGACCAACTACCCCCCCCCCCCCAAGCACCTATATTCCCTCATCCCACTTTACTATGTTTCTGCAGACCTTGGACCTCCCTCCAACCCCACTGAGCTCCACATCTTCCTTCTCTTCACTTACTTTTCAAAGAGTAGGGAAAGATCCATTTCTGGTTAGGGAAAGAGAGCAGATTGTAGCATTGCTGGACCATGTAACTGGAAGCAGCCATCATTTTTCAAGTGGCTGCAGTGATTGTGGTGGTTGCTTAAAGGATGACACCATGCAGCCCAGCAATGCAGTGTCTTATTATGTTGCCACATGTTCCGGAGCATTCCACAGCCTTTCACAACATTCTGCAATAAACTCAGGTTAGGAAAGCATAGCAAACTGCTGCCTTGCTGGGCCATGTGGCATCATCCTGGAACTGGTCACCATTTTCTAAGCAGCTGTGTTAAATTGTGGTCACTCACAAAATGACATATGTTTTCAGGATTATGCATGTGGCCCAGCAACAGAAAGACCTGCCTTGCTTCCTTATCTCACTGTTTAGATATTAAACCTAGATATACTTTTTAAATCCCTGATCCAGCATTAGAAATATGATGTTTAATCTATAGATTGAAATAATTTTGAAATGCCCCTATTGCTATTATAAAATCTTTTGCTTTTATTCTTTCCTCATGCAATCATTTGTATAGAATGCAAATACTTCTGTATCTAAAGTTTTTTTAATCCACAACATACAGTCTCCTAGCACCTCAATGATGAACCTATGACATTATGCTCAAAATTACAGGTATTATGGAGACCTGGCTGGGCCAGGAGGGAGGGGTTTCTCTCATAGAGATGTGCCCACCCGGTTTCCAGGTGTTTCATCAGCCAAGGTCACAGGGGAGGGGTGGGGGGTGGCAGTTATCATTAGAGAAGGTCTTGGTCTGAAGGAGGCCACTGTTCCTCAGACGGTCGGATGTGAGTCCCTCCTTGTGAAGTGGGGTCATGGGGTACAGATGGGCTTGCTAGTTATGTACCTGGCTCCCTGCCACGTGGCGGCAGCCCTGCCTGAGCTACTCAACGTTATAGCCACGGTGGTGGTTGATACCCCTAGGCTTATAATCATGGGGGATTTCAACCTGCCATCCGTTGGTGAGACGTCTGAGGTGGCTCAGGAGTTCATGGCTTCCATGACGGCCATGGACCTGACCCAGTTAGTTCATAGCACTACTCACATGGAGGGAAACACGCTAGACCTGGTTTTTGTCTCTGGTCAGTGGTTGAGTGATCTTGAGATAGGGGATATAGTGATTGAGCCCTTGTCATGGTCATGGTCAGATCACTCCCTCCTTCACTTTGACCTTCAAACCACCGCACCCCGCTGCAGGGAAGCGGAACCGATAAGGTGGTTCCGCCCCAAGTGCCTGATGGACCCAGATAGGTTCCAGATGGAGCTTGGGCCATTTCCTGAGACTCTGGCACATGGCTCGATCGAAGACCTGGTGGTTGCCTGGGATAGGGAGGCTGCCGGAGCTTTGGATTGGGTCGTGCTTTTGTGGCCTCTGACTCGACGCCGATCTCGTTTGGCTCCTTGGTACACTGAGGAGCTGAGGGAGATGAAGCATCGGAAAAGATGCCTGGAGAGCAGTTGGAGAGCCAGCCGATCTGAATCTGACCGAACACTGGTAAGATCTCATATTAAGACTTACCTAGTGGCGATAAAAGCGGCAAAACTTAACTATTTTTCCGCTCTTATTGCATCATCAGATAACCACCCGACCGCCCTGTTTAGGGTGACCTGCTCCCTGTTCCTTCAGGAAGCGCGGGAAGACCCCTTGGAGGGTAGAGCCGAGGATTTTGTTCAATATCTGTATGATAAAATCGCTCAGATTTGGGAACACCTGGACTCTGATATAGTAGATTCAGTATATAAATATAATTAATTAATAAATAAATAAATAAAATGGCATGCAAAGCCATGTCACCCAGCATGCACGGCCTTGCCTGTTTGTCTTCCGGATTTCTGGCGCGCATGTGAGCGCTACGATCAGCTGTCCTTCACCCTTGCGGCAGTGCCGAAAATCAGCCTGCACATGCACGCCATCCAGCTGATCGTCAGGTGCACAGGCACGCTAGAACCCAGAAGTTTGGGTTTTCCAGAGCTCGGCCCCAATGAATGTGCATGTTTCTGCGCAACCTTTTTGGCATTCAGTATCAAAAATGTTCACCATCACTGTCCTAGCAGTTGTTAAATCTCAGTTCCCAGGAGTCCTAGCTAGCATGATCAATACTGAGAGATGCTGGACATATAATATGCCACCCACTGTTTTATCTATTTAAATAAAACAAGGAGTAGTCCTATAAACTGATTTTTGTTGAATAACAGTTTTCTTCTATGTTGATTTCATCGTACAAGTTGCCTAGTTGTACTGGATTACCTGTGGCAATCAGTATTTATTCTGAATTCTGATATGCAAGTACATATAAAAAAATAATTAGACCCTTCTCAACATAATTATCTTTGGATAATAACCGTATTTATAGCCTTCCACAACTGAGTCTTTTTTCAGATGTTTTGGGACACCATTGTTGATTTTTGTTGAAAAATGTGGATGTTGAAGTCCAACATATCTAGATGAAATCAAGTTAGAGAAATCTGTATGATTCATCCAGTAACGCTGGAGCTAATTCAATGTGAAATCCTTGTTCTGCTTACTACATCATTGCAAAAGTCATTCTGTTACTCCCAAACTTTAATTATAGCTACAATCTGTTTATATTGTACATAAGTGCTGTTTGTATTTTGTTTGAGACTAAGAACTCCATTTTCAAAAAAATGTAACTCATTTTGAAAAAGTTGGCAGAAGGAATTATCCACAAAGAATG
Organism: Ptyas mucosa; assembly: GCA_012654045.1. Taxonomy (NCBI): domain Eukaryota; kingdom Metazoa; phylum Chordata; class Lepidosauria; order Squamata; family Colubridae; genus Ptyas; species Ptyas mucosa. The sequence continues at coordinate 9,942,372 of WNWU01013629.1, read as the reverse complement.
GATACTAATAAGAATTAGAGTTGTTTTGTTTGTTTATACATTAGCTGTCCATACCCCATTACCTCAGCCTCAACTCATTAGGGTCAGGGCATACTTGCAATTAAGGAATGGATCTCATATCTAGCTTGACTTATTGCTGCTTTCAAATCTGGCATCAAGTTATTTTGCTTGGAGTATGAAGTAGAGTTATGGCTTGATAGTCTGGGCAATATCCACAAAAAATTAGACATCTAGGTCCTGTGATTTTCAATACTGAATATAAGGCAATTCACTGAATATATTTACTTGGGGAAAAACAAAATAAAATTTGCATCCTATGAGTAAAAAGAATAAATTTTGATTGAAGCTTGCCTTCAGAAATTGTAGCTGCTTCATCACTGGAGGTTTTTAAAAAAAGACTGGACAACCACCTATCTGAAATGGTATGGGGCAGGGGTGAAATCTAAAATTTGTTACTACCGGTTCTGTGGGCATGGCTTGGTGGTGGTGGTGGTAATGTGACTGGGTGGGCGTGGCCATTTTTTTTTTTACTTTTAAAATCATTTTTTACATGTAAAACCATGTAAAAAAATGCTTTCAAAAGACTTTGACGATCCCAGCTGAGTTGCCTGCTGATCAGGCAACTCAGCTAGGACTGTCAGAGCTTGGATCGTCAGATCCATTTAAAAGAAAAAAAAGGCTCTGATGATCGCGCGACATGGGAGGCAGGGCCGGGGATTTTTGCTACCGGTTCTCCGAACTGCCCGCCACCATCGCTACCTACTCGCCCGAGCTGGTGCGAACCAGGAGCATTTCACCACTGGTATGGGGTCTCCTGCTTGAGCAAGGGTTTGGACTAGAAGGCCTCCAAGTTCCCTTCCAGCTCTATTCTGATTGAAGTGAACATGTACAAAAGAGTATGTCTGTTTTTCCAAAAATATAGTTATGAGATATATGTGTTAGAGATTAACTGCTCAAAGAGCTTTGTTTCGTATCTTAATGAAGCAAAACATAATGAAGTAACCTAAATTCCAGTACTTTTTCAGTACTGAGTTTGTATTAAGTCTGATTTACATGGGAGTATGTGAAACAGCCAACATATTTTCAGAAGCATCTAGATGATTGTAATAACAGATGTCAGAACCAACAACAGCCAACAACCATGAAGAGCTCTTTTCCAGTCAATAAAGCATTACCATCCACTGGAACCAATCACATATTTGCTTTTGTTCCAAAACTGTTTTCGTTGTTTTTTTTGTTTTGTTTTTTTCTGCTCTTAGTAGAAGATATGGTCTCCTGATAATTCAAGGCTATATCAATGAGAAAGCTGGAAAGGGCTTTAAGTGCTTCTGATTTTGCTACTGCAGTCAAACAGAGACTTCTGAGCACATGTTGATTGAATGAAAGAAGCTGAAATGTGAACATAGTCCAGACTATATATAACTTTGATCCATTTCTGCATAAACAAATAAAATGCTACAAATATTTTCAAGTGAAGACAAACCCTTCTTGCATTTTGAATAATATTTCTTTAATGCTGTTCATTTTGATATAGTTTCTATTCTTGGGCTGTCAGACTCTTAAACACAACCACAATCACTCCACGGACACGCAGAAACATATGACTAGTTTTACTTTTTCTTTCTTTTTCTTTCCCCCCCTAATTACTTGCATAGGGATTATTCTTTATACTATTTATGTTGTTTGTATTTTTTTTTCATGGATTACACCAGTGAGGCTAAAACCAATTTCGTTGTATACATGATGTACAATGATAATAAAGGCTATGCTATATAGTGCTGGGACTGAGCTCCTCATGCTAGCCTTTTCCCCTATGTTATCAAGTTGATGAGATGAAATTTTAGCACTAACCAAACACATCCCTTATGCCTTGTCTAAAAGCTTTCCCAGTCCTATTATATATCAAGAGACTAAATTTATCTAAAAGCCATAAATTGAACTGGATGCATGCGAATTAACACAGGTTGGTTGCTGAATTTAAATCAGAACTCAACAGAGATTAAGCATTTCTGTTTGAGCATAGAAAACTGGTTATGTTTAGGAAATGTTGTATTATGTCAAATTTAATAAATTAGGTACGCAGAAATCTATCATATCAATACAAAAAAAAATCTAAAAACTTGATATAAAAGGCTTACACATGGAAGTCATTAGAAGAGATATATATCAAATTAAACCAGAAATACACACCATACATTAAATCAGGAAGCCAAATACATCATACTCAGTTTACTTAATATTATAAGCTATAATGCAGTTTGCTTTATGTGTTGCTGTTATATGAATTCAGTTTGGTTAAGCCATTAAATATGATTCATGGTTTGAATACAGTAATTTTGATTTATCAAAGAAATCCATGGTAATCCATACTATAGCTTGACTGAATGATTAATGTGAATATTTGACAAGTAGAGGTTATATTCTTAAGGCATCCTTCTGTAACCAATCATTCCCTTCATAGGTTGGAAGTTTGGAAGCTGAAGCTTTAATAGATTTGGACGTTACTATGAGAAAGATCATGTTGAGTAATATAAGGAAAGAAATCTGAATAAATAGTGGAAGCTAAGTTAAAAGCTCTGACGTTACAAGGCAATTGGTTTCCATATTTTCAACATTTCATTGAACAGGTATATCAGTTTAATTGAAAACTTTCTTAGAGAATACAGTTATGATACATCTGTATTTAGATGTGGAGTTATTTTGGCAGATCAGAATATAAAAACATAACATTCAGTGAGTGACATTTGACCAATGTAGACATAGAGTTGTTGAGTGACCAAGGTATCTCAGTGCATGGCACCTTTCTAAACTCAGTACAGGTAGTCCTCCACTTACAACCACAATCGGAACCAGAATTTCCATTACTAAGCAATGGTTGTTAAGTGAGTCATGCGGATTTGGCCACCTTTTCTGCCACCGTTGTTCAGTAAATCATGTTACATTAAGCAAACCTGGCTTCCATCATAGACTTTGCTTAACGGATGCCAACTAGAAAGATCACATGACCATGGATGCTGCAATCACATAAATATGTGCTGGTTGGCAAGTGCCCAAATTTTGATCTTGTGACTATGGGGATGCAGCAACAGTTGTAAGTGTGAAGACCACTTTTTTTTCAGTATTGTGGTAACTTTGAACAATTGCTAAACAAATGATTGTAAATTGAAGACTGCATGTGTGTGGAAGATACACATTTATTAACAATAATTTGTTAGCATCTTTTTCTGTGCATTCTCATGTGCTATAGGCAAATCAGTTGTACTCTTTCTCCTATGCATTCAGTTTATTCTCTCTGTTGTGTTTCTGTGGTCAAGATATTGTCCTTAAGAGAATACCGAAGGCACAATTTCCTCCAAAGTAATGAAATTAGCCTATTTTTCCCTCAGTCATTTATAATTTTAAAGTAGTTCATTAAAGCTGTTAAAGCTATAAACAGCTAACTCTGGCTTTCATATTAAAAATATCAAACTAATGACACAAACTGAGCTTGAATACCATTACAAAACAATGGCTTGCTTAATTATAATTTATTAGACAATAATTAGTCCACCTATGCAACATATAAAGCTGTAAATTTATAAAGCTGAAGCTTTGGTGGCACGGTGATTAGAATGCGGTATTGCAGGTAAACTCTTCCCACAGCTTGGAGTTCAATCCTGACCAGCTCATGGCTGATTCAGCCTTCCATCCGTCTGAAGTCAGTAAAATGAGGACCCAGATCATTACATACTGACATTGTAAACTGCTTAGAGAGGGCTGTAAAAGCACTATGGAGTAGTATGTAAACTTGATACTGGTCTTGCTATTGCAAATCGTAATTTAGAAACTACAATGGCTAGGTTCACATCACAGTCCAGCTAGAGCCAAACAAGCTGTGTTATGGTTTAACACAGTATGTGAACCTATTCATGTTATCTTAGCTCATGCATTGACTTTCCTATTGCTATGCTTCATAGTTTCCTAAAATTAGTATAGCCGTGTGGATGCTTCATACAGCATTAGTAGTCTTTCAGGGTTTTTTTATTAGAAACATCCTACAGGCCGCCCTCCTTGAATGATTACAATTAAGAGCAACAATTTGGTTGCTAAGCAAAGTGGTTGCTAAATGAAACTGCTATTGTGCTTACAATCATACCTCAGCTTTCCTTTGCTTTAAAGACTTGAGAAGATTGTAAATGTGAAAATTGGTCCTAAAGTTACTTTTTCATCAACACTATGACTGCAAATACAGTCACTGTAGAAGATAGTCACTAAATGAGTTTACCTGTATATGCCAGCAGGAACTCATTTAGAACCCAAAGTGAAGCTGTTTTTTATATGTCTTTTCTTTTAAAACAGAATAGTGTATAGAAGAAAAGATACATGCAAGATTTGGGTGATTTGATGCAGACACCAATGTACTCTGATCAATATACCTACAAAATGCAGCAGCATATGAGATAATCACATAAAATTTACAGACATATGCCAAGTTCCAGTTAGAACATCTTTTAACTGCTCTTTAGAACAGTTTAATAAAATATCCACAAAATAGCGGAACTCTGAAAGCCAGAAATTGTTTATTGGTGATTTTTTTAAATATAGGCGTGCTCTGATTAAACATTCCATCACGACCAGAGACCATTATGTACTAACACTCCCAATCAATCACTGAAATATTCTACAAGCCATGAGGATCAATATAAACAAGAAAAGGTTACCTCAAATACCCACAGATTAGCTTATTTAGCATACAGTGAAACTAATAGAATTACTGATATTTTACAACAGTGTTTAGGGGAAAATAATGTATTAATGATCATATCAACCAGTGCATAAGAAACATAGAGATGCTTCATTTGTGGGAGATTATGGGATATTAGGAAGGAAATGGAAGAGAATGTGGACCTTAATAACCACAAAGTAGCAAGTGAGTAATTTAATGGTTTATTTAGATAAGTGGCAATTTATTCCAAATGGAAAGAAAACTCGGAAGAAGCATTTCAGTTATTCAGAGAGACTCTGCCTTAATTAATCCACTATATGTTAGGGAGAGAAAGTTTCACAATTTCTGATTATCCCCAGAGCTAGCATTAACATATCTGATTGACATCTATGTTTTCTTGTATTCTTGATCTTGCCCAGCTGGGTGAAGCTTGACACTGTTAATTCAGACACGTTTTGTTATTGGCTTCCAATTCCTGACATGTCTGAGAAAGACAAGCTAGGAGGCTTAGTGAATATACCCATTTTAAAAAAAGGTTGTGGATAGATAGGACAATCCATGCGAGAATAACTGAACAATGGACATCTGCTATCATTGAACATTCTTATTCATTATGTGCTGCAAATATCCATGTATCATTTGACTACCAAAACTATACAGAGCAAGTCTTAGCATCCTCAGGAACAGCAGAGGATTTCAAAAGATATCATCACCTTTTCTTTTCTGCAAAGAAACGAAGCCAGTAAATTTTTATAGACCATCCCCAAAATACATGGCAGTTGTTTAATCTAATGTAGGAAGCCAAACCTACAGACTAAAATTAAAATGGAGGCACTTAGAAAAAGAGTTTTTCAACTCTGATTTAAGAGTTAAATATAATGTAATGCCAACATGGACTTAAAGCCTGCTAGCCTTGTCAGCAGAAAACCAATGCATTCACTCAAAAATATTCCCATTATCCATCAAAAATAAAATTAAATCAAGATATGGAAACCTGCCTCATAATAACTTTGAGAATAAAAAATAATGGAAATGTGTCCTTTGTGAATGTCACATCGCTCAAAGTTTGAGAACAGAAAATAGATCTGAAAACTAATTCCTGATGAGTTCTATCCTGTCTGCAAATATTTATTCCTGAGAAAAAAACTGATAGTGTTTTGTCCCACCATGGCCCAGGATTGTTTTTCTAAAAAATTGGATTTTCCTTCTTACTACATAGACAGCATTTTGTTACTGCATTTTTTAGAAAGGGGTGGAAAATGATTATTAACATAAATCCAGTTCTTTAAAGTTGTAGTTTTAGAAACAATATATTAAGGATACAGATGTATATGAAGTATAATGTGTTCATCTTTAATTTACCACAAATATGATAAAATGTTATTTTATCATATTTGTGGTAAATATGATAAAATGTTATCATATTGATAAAATGTTATTTTGAGGGAAAGCCTTAATTTTCCTATATAAATGAGAGTGCAGTAAATATTGGTGTCCTGTCCCATAGAAAAGGTTATTCTAAAAGCTTCTCCAGCAATAAAGCATTTCCATTGTATGCAAACTGTTCTACAACTGGTGTATCTAAACCATTCTCAGCCTTCTCTAGCCTGAGATGAACAAGTTGTAACATTTTTTAGGCAGGAATTCCAAGACCAATTTTATTGCAGTAGGTGAACATATTGTCTGACTATTTATTGTGGGTGTATTTTGCCAGGAAACTTCAGGGAAATGTTTGTTTGTTTTTATTGACATATATTGATGTTTTAAATGTAGCATTCTGTACAGCAATTTTTCTCTACACAAAAAATATCTAGTGAAGTTGGAATAAGAGACAATGGCTGGCTTAAAGTCACATAGTGGGTTTCTCTTGTTGAAGTGGATTAGAACCTGGGTCTACTTGATCCTAGTCCAATACCCAACAGATACTACTGCAATAATATGGAAATTTTCTATTATTTCTGTTATTGCCCATTTTCTTGATACTGAAATCTGTGGTTTCATGAAACTGAGTTTCAGTAGCCAGCAAAGTTTTTAAAAATAATTTGTTTTCAAAAATCATTCTAGCTATATAGCACCACCTAATGCTTATTATAAGACAAAGAAAGTTTTAAGAAAACCAGGTTACTGTGGACTAGTGAAGAATTCAGATAGTGTAGCTCCTGGATTTACTGAATTTTACACGTATTTGTTCTGTATCAGAGGCAAAAATATCTGAAATATGGATTTTTAAAAAAATTATTATTTACATATAAGTATATCGAATACAGTGTGACCATCCAGGGGATTCATCCACCATAAAAACCAAAGTGAAAGACATATAACATATATAATTTTGTACAATTATTTTTGACCAGCGTATTCATTGTGGTACATATATAATGTCTCATTCCGGGTCTACTTAGCCTAATTGTTTCGTGTTCCGACTCCCACCTTGTGTTTCCAGCCATTGATAAAATCTGTTCCATGTGTCATAATATTCTGTCTGACCTTTGTTTTTAAATTCCAACGTTAATCTATCCATTTCTGCGCATATTAATATCTTCCTTATTATCTCCTTTTCTGAAGGGTTATATGGATTGTTGATTTTAGTGTTTGACATGTTGGTTTCTTCCACAAAGCCCTAATGTAGGAGACAGCTTTAGTCAGTATGTCTGATACATTAGAATTTCAGTCATTGGAAGATGCTGAAGGGTACAGATTGATTTAATAGCATGAAAAACTTGTGAAAGTCTATTATGACATTTCCTTATTGATTTATAAACACTGTTATCTGTTCCACATCTGTCTGCTGCTTTTCTCTGACAGATAAGCTGCAAAGTGCTTCAGTTTTTTCACCAATATACAATGGGCTGTAACTACTTCTGGATGCTTTGTGAAGGAATATATCTTCATACACTGATTGTGGTGGCAGTATTTGCTGAAGAACAGCGCTTGCATTGGTATTACCTCCTGGGCTGGGGTATGTGGTCTTCCACCCAGTTGTTAAAATATTTCATTTTGTCACAGGGTTTTTAAAGTAATTGGCACTTTGACTCATGCGAACATGGAATATCCACAGAAAAAGACAGCTCCTATAAGTTATGCAAAAAAAATTGTGTAGAATCTTTGTGCAAATGAATGAGAACCAATATGGCGGATTGGAACAGTGGGGTGGCTAAAATGCTAACACTAGACAGACACACATCAAAGTCAGTTGGATGGCTTTAGGATTTGTTTTTATATCCTCTCAATTGAAAGGATAGACAGAATATAGCAAATGGTTACTTTAATTTTTATATTACTTTTCCGGTCTGGGAGAGTCTAGTAGAGGTTTTGGCTGCAGATGTCAAAGTAATTTGACATGCCTTAGGATTTCTTGACCTTTGTTTTGAGTGATTGAAGAGCATCTCACTTAATACATTAGCTATCGTTGTTCACTGTGCTCAACTCATGATTAAAAGCTAAGAGAGAGTTGGTGGTCAAGAAACACTCCCAGACTTCACAATTGCTCTTTTTTGTGGGAATATACTTCTGGAGGTGACCTTTAGCTCTTTTAAGATGTGTAGGTGGGGAAAAAATCCATACAATCAGGATAGCAGTTTTTAAAGTTGCCTCACAGTGATGTGCCCCAGCTCTGGAGTCAAGTCAAGGTGAATTTGATAGCTCACATTTATTTCAAGAAATGTATCTCAGCCAAACCAGAACTTTTATCATATAAAATGTTGTTTGGTCCATTTTTATTCTTTCACATATAATTTAACAATGATCTGCAAGGCAATGTTAAAGCAAAATGCATTGTAGAAATAACTGTTTGTGTTATCAGTCTTAATTCCATACAATTTCCATCAGTTCTTACATCTCTTAAACAAATAAAACTTGTTCATCTTCAGTAACAGCCATTTGAAAGGAGATGTTTGAAACACTGAAAATAATAAGCTTCCTTGATAAACATTGAGTTGCATAAAAAATACATTAAAAGGGAATCGTTGTTGAGTGGGAATATATTTATATGCCCATAGGAGACCCATTGGTCAATCTCTTGATTTAGCCAGTGAAAGCTAATTCAATAGCAGATAAGTGCCACTGTCAATTGAAATGGATCTGGGTCTCTCTCACAGTACTTACTGCCCTATTTGACTCTTGTTTTTTCATGATGGCTTTAAATCAGCTTTAAAACTGATTTAAACCTAGGTTAAGATTTGAAGGTCACTGTTCAAATCCCTATCTAGTTATGCAATTCATTTTTGTTGTTGTTGTTGTTGTTGTAGTAGTCAATTAACGTATCTGTTTAACTTTTCACTAATGCATAATTTTGGCTAACTTGAACTAGTGGAACAATGGCAGGATATAAATGTACTGTATATAGAACAATCCAGATTGAGACTGCATGCTAGAACAAGCAAATTCTCACAGTAGCGCAGTTTAAAAATTGAACCAATTATTAAGATCTCCTTCACTGGATCTGTTCAGGTACAAATTGGACAATCTGGGAATAGTTTGATTAAATACCAAGACTAAGAAGAGTATTAGGTTAAACTCTCCTTTCCAACTCTGTGTCTCTATTGCATATCTATACAGATAAATACATGCCCATAATCAAATCTAAAATAGTATGAAATCTGATATATCTATATGATTTATTATTCTAGGTTTTCCATTAGTGCCAGCATCAATTCATGCTGTGGCCAGAGCCAGATATTTCAATGATAAGTGAGTATTGTGCTACTTTATATAAAACTTAATTAGGATATATATATATATATATATATATATATACTCTTGATTTAGCCA